>JAJJWW010007273.1:0-600000 GCA_023531295.1 Papaver armeniacum
AGAAAAGCTACCGCGCGTGCGTGTTGGCATGTGCCAATGGCATGCGTGGCCAATTTGGCCTAGGTTGCACGGTTTGCAAGCCTAGGAGCGGGCGCTACTTTTGTGCATGGCACGGCTAGGGCAAGGTAAAGTGTGTTTGGCTTGGCGTGGTGCGACCGGCGTGGCTAGGGCCAAGGCGGAGTGTGTTCGGCACGGCGCGGCTAGCTTGGGTTAGGTGTGGGTGGCATGATTTGCCATTGACACGGAGGTGCGGCTAGCATGGTTGGCATGCTTTGGGCGCGTTTGGTGTGAGTAGCATAGCTAGGGCCAAGGCGGAGTGCGTTTGGCATGGCGCGGCTAGCTTGGGCTAGGTGTGGATGGCATGATTTGCCATTGGCACGGAGGTGCGGTTAGCATGGTTGGCATGCTTTGGCGCGTTTGGTGTGACCAAGATAGCCACGGACAAGGCATAGTGCGTTTGGCATGGCGCGACTAGCTTGGGCTAGGTGTGGTTGGCATGATTTGCCATTGGCACGGAGTGCGGTAGCATGGTTGGCATGCTTGCGCGTTTGGTGTGACTAGCATAGCTAGGGCCAAGGCGAGTGCGTTTGGCATGGCGCGGCTTCAGCTTAGGCTAGGTGTGGTGGCATGATTTGCCATTGGCACGGAGGAGCGGCTAGCATGGTTGGCATGCTTTGGCGCGTTTGGTGTGACTAAAGCATAACTAGGGCCAAGGTAGAGTGTGTTTGGCATGGCGGCTAGCTTGGGCTAGGTGTGGTCGGGGCATGATTTGCCATTGGCTTGCGAGAGGTGCGGCTAGCATGGTTGGCATGCTTTGGCGCGTTTGGTGTGACTAGCATAGCTAGGCCAAGGCGAGAGTGCGTTTGGCGTGGCGCGGCTAGCTTAGGCTAGGTGTGGCGGCATGATTTGCCATTGCATTAGAGAGGGAATTAGGGTTTTGTTCGTTTGTAACCTAATTTGAAAAAAATACCCCTATTAATTCTCGACTACATGCATTGAATGTTCTAATAAATGTGTCATAGGTGACATTTAGGTTATTCGGGGTTTTACGATTTTACCCTTTGTCTAAAAACCACCATCAACAATAGTAAGCCCCACACCTCCAATTCTGCACATTTGCACTTTATAATATACAAATTTGCAGACTATAATAAATCAAGGACAAATGACATAAAAATGACAAAGGGATTTCGACATACTTGGGACCAATTGAATCTATTGTGCAAATAAAGGGCTTATTATCTTCTCATAAACCAGCAATGGCTGGACAGGATGACAGAAATGTGTACCAAACCTACAAAAACAACAAATATCCCAAGGAAGATCCATGCAACCGCCTGCACAGTGAGAACAACGTATATTAGAAGAGACTAAAGTCCGTCATTCTGAAGCTTGCAGATTCAACCTTGATGTCCATCAATGTACAGTTAAGCAATCAAATAAATGGAAGCAAAGTTTAACTTACAGTAAGGTAGAGTGTCCACCAAAATAGCCATGAATCTTTCTTGTTCATCCTAGACAATGACTGTAACCAACAAACAACCAAATATAAGTTAAGGACCACTCAAATAATGGATGCACAAGTATAATCTCACTGAAAGACAAGGTACAAAAGAAGTATTAGCCACCTCTTGGTCAAGGCACTCAAATTTCCAGACACTTTCCACATGCCTACCGACAAAACTCCTATATTAGCCCATTGCAAATCATAATATACTTATTGGTTGTATTCATACTTTCTCATAGTTCTTTTTTTTTTTCTCCCCTTGCGCAAGAATTGTGTCTATTTAATACGTACATCACCAAAATCATAAGCAACACATACCACTTTAACTATACAAAACGCGCGTAAGTTAACATTTTGTGTTTATCTTGTTTCCCTAGAAAATCTTAAACAGTAAAGCAACTTACAAGATCTCGAAAATTGTACAATTTCCGATATTTTCAGGGATTATACCAGTTATATTGTTGCCTCTCACATCACTGTTATAGGTAGCATTGAAGTCATATATCAGATTCAATAACATAGAGTCAAAAGAGTAAGATTCACTAACTATATTAAGCATTTGATATACTTACAAATACCAGAGACCGAACAATTTACACATATCAGGAGATAGAGTACCAGTTAGAGAATTTCCTCTTAGGCATATGCAACAAATCAGACTCTCATTGTAAGAACACAACGAAGTTATAAGCACTAAAAACTTGATAAATCGAACAAGATTATTCTAAGGTAGGAATGTACTCACAAATATTGCAGCACTTTATTCCAATAGATTAACCTAAGAATGTCATCGGTTACTAGTTCTGAGCAAGATCTCTGATATAGAACCAATCAGCAACTTGATAAAAAAAAAAAAAACTTCAGAAATTTGTAAACACCAACCTAGAACAAAATTAAGGACTTTAACAATAACCCAAAATAAGTAAAAAGTAAAACCCACAGCTTAAAAATACCTAAATTAATCAAACTATCAAAATCTAAAAACCTTAAACCAACAATAAAAAATAAAAAACAAAAACGAGTAATAAGTTACGAGTTTACCAGCAGTTCACATGTGCACATTCCTCCCATTTGGATGATTCTCGAGATCGCCCGAACATTTGCGAAGGGTGTCAACTAGTTGGCGTAATTCATACCCCTGTCAAACACAAGATTTAAAATTCAGATCAATGCTTCCAATGTTATATGCCTGTAAAATTTTCATAAATGCAAAAGAGAAATAGCTAGATAACACTGGCTAACGTACCTTACTAAGCTTAGGGCTTCACGGGACGACATAGTTGCCAAACTTATCTTGACCGAGTTCAACAAGTTGATTACAATCACATAATAGTTGCGAAACTACAACATTAGCATTCGATTGACATTTTTCTACAACATTACTGCCATACTTATCCTTAGAAATTCGAAATAAGTGTCCCCTAAGGTTATTGCATATAAGGTTGGCAGTATTAGGATGGCGCTCTAGTACATGTTGCACCACAAAATTCCTGCAAAGTACACAAAATAATAACACATCAAATACTTGCCAGATCAAAGGACACTAACCATAATTTTTGAACTGAGATATTATGTTTAGACTTTAGTACCCGTATTCGTGTACAGAAAGGGACATGGCATGGTCTATGATGATTGATAGCAGCTGAAATTTGAGAGGATCGTATATGGATTCAATAATGACTTTGAGAGAGAAACATCCTTGTTCTCAGAGCTTATCGCAATTTATCACCTGCTATTTGTTATAGATCCCCCAAGTATTGTCGGAGACAACAATATTTCGAGTAAGACACAACCCTGAATCCGAAACATGAATATCATGGAAATCAGAAAAAGGATATAGTTTACTCACCATATTTTGCACATGTTTGCAAAGTTTTGAACCAGTTGGCTTCCATTTTGGTTCGACATGACAAGAAAATAAAAAGGCTTCATAAACCGCAACACGTAAACGATCAAAATAGGATTTCCCATGAGCGGTTTGATCATTAGACTTTCCATCGCATTAAAGACCCGAAAGAATCCAAAACAACAATAAATGAACATAACACCTACAATCATCAAAACAAACCATGTATATCGATCCTATACCTCTACAAAGCGGTTGGACAAGAAGTCCTACTTCCCATCAAACCCTACTACTAAAGATATACTTGACCAAAGCCTCCTTTACTTAACTGTTTCTAAATTTTACAAGAACCTACAACAACAATTTAACAAATTATAACACAATCACAATTCACGTAACATAAAAGTCTTCACAATAATGCTTAAATACATAAATGATAAACACAATCACAATTCATAACATAACGAGACTTGTTAGGTAAAGAAGTTTACCTTAAATCAAATTCCAAACCTTAACCATCGGTTTCATCTTCAATCACCATCATCTATACTCGTAACCATCGTTTCAAAATATCGATTCACTTCTCAAATCACCAAACCCAGTCTTTGATTTCTTCCCATCTATCACTAATTGAACCTTAAATAAATTTCCAAACCCTAACTTCCTCTTCCGATTTACCCTAACCCCTATAACCCGAGTTAATACAACTCAACCATCTCCTCCTTATGTTATTCAATCCACAAATTCCCCCTTCGATTTTTCACAAACTCAATACTAACTGCAGAAGCCCTAACTCTATTTCTTACCGATTCGTACGTTCTTCAATCAATAATAACCCTAACCAAACCAAATTCACAACCTCAGTAACACCTTCCTCGATCCATTTGCTTCTCCATATTTCTTCTTAATTGACATGAAAGATTTCTCAGTTCATGCTTTTGAGAAGAAAAAAAAAACAATAACAGCGAAAAAGAAAAACCGAAGAAGAAGAAGAAGAGAGATGAGTTTCTCATCGACCCCGTTTCGTCTCGAGAGATCGAGAGAGGAAGAGGAACAATGAAAAGAGGGGAAGAGGGACGACGAGGCGAAGAGAAAGAGATAAGACGTAAAAATGTGGAGTGGGTATAAAATCTAGGGTTTTATGATTGAGATGCATCTCGAGAATGGAATGAAGGGTAGAGATATTAGTTTAGGAATACACGGTGTAGATGAAAGGTTAGAAAGCACGCATGTGAATGACACACACACCAACTCCAAGTGTTACGACCCATGTGTGACCAAGCGTGTGATTGCACGCCCTATAAAAAAAAATTCGTAACGGCTGGTCTTTTGTTACAAAATTTTGAAAGATTTGTAAATCAATTTATTTCTTTGTTACGAATTTTTCGTAATCGGCCATTTGTAACGAGAATTTTGTAACGACCACAAAACCGTTACATTAACTGGGAATTGGTGTAGTGATAATGCGAATAGAAATAACATAGACACCGAAGTTTTGTTAACGAGAAACCGCAAATGCAAAAACCCCGGGAACTAGTCCACATTGAACACCACACCGTATTAAGCCGCTGCGAGACACTAGCCTACTACAAACTAACTTCGATCCGGACTATAGTTGAACCCTAATCAATCTCACACCGATTCAAGGTACAGGTTGCGCTTCTTACATCTCTCGATCCCGCCGGGGATACTACGCACTTGATTCCTTAGCTGATCTCACCCACAACTAAGAGTTGCTACGACCCAAAGTCGAAGACTTTAATAAACAAATTTGTATCACACAGAAAAGTCTACAATAATAGATAAATATGTCTCCCACAGATAAACCTATGAGTTTTTGTTCCGTCTTTTGATAAATCAAGGTGAACGGGAACTAATTGATAACTTAGGACTTATATTCCCCGAAGAATAGCCTAGTATTATCAATCACCTCATAATAATCTTAATCGTATGGTAGCGAAACAAGATATTATGGAATCACAAACGATGAGACGAAGATGTTTGTGATTTCTTTTTATCTTGCCCTATCGGAGATATAATCTCAAGTCAATTATTCAATTGAACTCGTATGATAGAAAATGGCAAGATCGGATCGCTCAACTACAAGAGAATTAGTTTCATCTCGGGCTTCACAATCCCAATGAAGTCTTTGGAGTCTTTAACCTACGGTGGTCTCGAGAAGAAACCTAAGGTTGAAGAAGAATCGACTCTAGCAAGAGAACTAGTATCACACAAGAAGTGTGGGGATTAGTTTTTCCGGTTGCTAGAGTTCCCCTTATATAGTTTTCAAATCGGGGTTTGCAATCTATGTTAGCTTAGTAACAAAGCATTCAATATTCACCGTTAGATGAAAACTCCGATTAGATTCAAGCTAATATCTTTCAACCGTTAGATCGAAACTTAGCTTGTCACACACAAGTGAAATGTATTTCATTTAGGTTTGAGTACCCGTACCTAAACATGTACACTTAGTTGGTTCAAAAATAGTTAACCAATGGTTAGCCATATGAGCACTTCCATATTAACCGTATTCATCTTTCTCATAACTAGTTCAAATGACTCATACGAACTAATTGAAGAGTTGTTCAATTGCTTAGGTTTTTATTCATAGACACAATTGAAACAAAATCGGTTTGATCCATTTGAATCAATTCATGAATAATATAGCCACGGTTCGCAAAGATTGCATTCCTTATAATTTATTGTTTTAAGTTCATGAACTACCGATTTGAGAAATAACCAGCTTTGGGTACGCGTACGGGTATGCGTACCTTAGCTACCATATTTGAGTTGGCCTTGGTTTCCAAACTCAAGATAATTTTTCGGGTAGAAAAGTTTTGCCAAGATGTCGTGACGGGCACGCGTACTTAAGGTGATCGGTTTATGAGTTCGTAAACTCCAAACTCGCAGAATTTTTCGGGAGGAAAGTTCCGCCGTCACGCGTATCCAACCTGTCTCCTTCACCAATACCGTATGCACACATATGCACACACTTGGTTTCCCGGTACATGGATTTATACACTAATGTGCGAACACACTATATATGCTTATATCCATAGATGGTAATCTCAATTCTACATTCCAATCATTGAAACATTCTTCTTTAATGTTATAATAGTCGTTATTCACAACTATCGTCATCAAATCCATTTTCAAGATTGAAACGTCATCATGACTTTCGTCACAGGTAAAGATGAAAAATGGTTAAAGCGAAAGCTTACCAACACATATTTCGAGAAAAAGATAGGCGAGTAAACTCGGATCGAAATAGCAAATGTATATGTATGAAAACTATTATACTTATACGAGTTTTGTCTCAAGAGTAGGATATAGAGTAGACTTTTGAGTGATAGATAAGTTCAAGTCTCCACATACCTTTTAGTCGGATGAAGTTCCACTGGTTCCTTGAGTAGTTCTTCGTCTTCGTAAGATGATTGCCATGGAGTCTGGAGCTCACTACACTTAACTATCCTAGACCGAGACTTAGCCATAAGTAGACTAGAAATCAAGACATATAGTTTTGACAGCTAAATTTGACAAACAAGCTTGAGATAGCAACGCTTTTGAGTTCAACCGAGTAATGCTCTAACAATCTCCCCCTTTGTCAATTTTAGTGACAAAACTATCAATACATATGGATTACAAAATAGATAAAACTTTGTAGCTTCTCGTCCACATGCTTGATCTCCTTGGTGCTTCAACATTACTCGAAAACTTCGTCTTTTCCAAGTACTCCCATGATTCCATAGATAACAATGAGAAAACAAAAGTTCTCGATCATTGTTATACAGTGTCATAGTGTTATTACACAACATCAAAGTTCTCATATCACAACTTCGACAACAATACTATGGTGATATGTATCACCCCCCCTTTAGTCAATACTTCGTCTCAACACGAAAACCACTCCCCCTTACATAATGATCCGAAAACCATATGTATTTGTAGTGTGAACTACATATTAATTCTCCCCCTTTTTGTCAATAAAATTGGCAAAGGTGAAACAGGATCCTAATGAAATTTCCATGGAGACACTTCAAGACCAAAGAAAAGTACATATCAACTTTTTTTAGATGCAATCATAAAGCCGAAGCTAAATGCATTCATCCCGGAGTTTATAAAGATACAAGATAACTCCTCAAATATTCCACAGCCGCACTCCCCACAAAGATATGGAATTTAAGCGCAAGTTCAAAAGAACTCTCCCCCATTTGATGTCATTCCCGAAAGAACAACAAGAGCGACCTTACTTTTACGAGAAAAGAAGGATTTATTTGGACACCAAAAACCACAAAATGATTTTGTATCCAAAATTCTCAATTAAACTAACCACAAGAGAACCCATGATTAATTTAATCGAAATACACAACCAAAATAACCACAAATTAATTTATGATTAGTCTAGTTGGAAATGCTCACATAAGAAGGCTTATGGAGCCGCACAGTATATACATAAAATATGGATCAGGGAAGATCAATACTGCGGAATATACAAGGATTCATTATATTTTCCATCATTATTTACACAATGACATACAATAGACATAATCCTCGTAAACAAAAGATTTTAACCTATCTTCCATCAATAAATGACATAATAGGTTAACTTTTGTTTGTCAAAAGTTCATCGATCTTGTATCAATACATGCATATCGACATACGAAAGCGATAACTTTTGACATCGTATGGGACAATAATAGTTCACGGACGCAGAGACACACATATCCCATAACATATTGCAATATATAAAACCATAAAGATTAATATTGGAAAAATCATCTTCCAAATCAACTTTAGAATTTAAATAAATAAATCTAAAAACATTGCAAGATGAAAACGTTTGGCAATAGCTATGTGAAAACACAATAATTCCTATTCCAAACTCTAGTAATCCTTCTCAAAAACAAGAATAAATTCTCATAAGAAGTTTCCTAGGCATCAAGACAAACTCGTAATGCACATATAAGATGATTTGTCCTTAAAGGATAGAATCAATCTGTTTCGCCCGGATTTACACCAAGAATAGTTACCACAGGCGTATAAAAATATTTTCCTAACAAAGAAGAACATACAAAGTCATTAACGACCATGCACCATAGTTCACAAAGGATGATTGTGAACATTCAAGAATCCCATAACAATGCATACAATTGACCGTTCTTGAACTTCCTTCTTTGTGATTCACCAACAACATTCTTGTAAAATATAAAAATGAGCTTAGAAGAGTATTACTCCAAGAATCCAAGTGCCAAAGTCCAAGGTAAGTGGAACAAGTGCGACGAAACGGAGTAAAACACTCAAAAAATTAGAGACAGGACAAATACAAATCTTAACTCATCCAAATTCAAGAAATCTTATCTTCATTTCGAATATAATTCAAATAGGAAGAGAATGCAAAAAGAATGAGGTCATTCCGAGTTCGGACGAAAAAATTACGGCCAAAACAAGTTTACCGAATATCGACGTCTACAGGCAAGTATGCATACGGGTTTGCAAACGAATTTTCATGACCTGGAGCAGTATGCAAACGGGTATGCATACGTAAAACCCTCAATTTTGATTTTAAATGATGTTATACATACCTGGTAGGTGTACCATGAAGTCCAAACATCCCGAACATAATCTGTGTGCCCCAATTCTCGTGCTTCCCTCACCGTATACATAGCAGGGCATTCCTAGGTGAGGATGCACTTACAATACAATCAAGTTGTGTTGGGGTGAACAATGTCTTGCTCACCACAAGTGACCTTTGGATTATCATGAAAGTAATCGCTTTTAGAACCTTTCACATCCAATTCCATTTTTCCAAAAAACTTGTTAAGTTCCAACATCATGGATATTGCCTTCTCCACAGTATCTTTGAGGACCGATTCACAAGAGCGATTCCGACCATAAAGACCTCCGTAAATCCTTTTCAATTTCTTGTTTTCTCGAAAGAGAGGAGTCAGAAGGGGTGTGACATGAGAACTTGTGATTTTCTTCATTTTCCACGAATCCAAAAACTTAACATACTCTGAGACTTCCTCATCAACATCTCTTTCAATATCTGAATCACCTTCATCAGAAAGTTCATCCAACTGTTCTTCTAGGAGTGTTTCCCAATCAACAATTTTTACATCCAGAGAATGTTTAGATATTGAATTAGATGTGACAGTTCTCTCAGGTGAATTCAAGCTTTGAAAAACATCTGGTAATTTCTGAACTAGTACGTTATTAGAGATAGACTCATCCATAATAATCAGATTGCTACAAACACAGACTTATGAGGTCTGTAACGTGTTTGCCTGCTCTGATACCAATTGAAAATGCGGGGGGCACAACAATGTTTAGGCTTACAAAATTACGGTGCAATTGCGGTGCTTATAATGTCTATGTTGTTTCAATTGCTTCCGGTTGAGGTGAATAATTATGCAAGTTGATTTATTTTGGTTTGTAGAAATTATTTATGGCTTAACGAAATAATATGTGTACGGGATGAGTTGTTTAGTCCAATTCGATTCCGAATAAGATAAACTAAGTTAATTCTGATCTTAGTTAGACTTATCGAAGTGAGGTTTCGGTTATTCAAGTTTAATCGAATGCCTAAACAAGAAATGATAGTTAACTAACCTAGTACTTGTCTTGTTTAAAATTGAAAGGTCTAAGTTTATGGATAGTTAGAACTTGATGAGAAAAATGGAGTTTATCTTTATTTTGGTCTTATCGAATTAAGCGGTTGTTTTTGAACAATCGGTTTAGCAAAGGGACTAATATGCTTAGTTGTTTTTGGTTTGCTAAACTAAATTGGAAAAATTATTTCGGACAATTGTTTCCTTGGTAACATATCAAAATAAGACTACTTGTAGTTTCGGTTTTGATATTGGTTATCAGAACATGATGTGTGGAACCCTCGTGCCTAACTCTACAAGTTTGCAAGTCTATTCTGAGATTTGTAAGATTCTTTTCGTGTTGTCCTTTATTTTTTCGTTTCTTTGTCATTTTTATGACAAAAAGGGGGAGAAATATATGGAGTAAACAGGTGATGCTGGCATTGATATTTATATTGATTAGCATCGCTAGGGAAAAGAACATTGGTACTTGAATGTTTTTATCTAATGAAAGAGTGAAAGCACAGACTAAGGGGGAGTAACATGTCATATGTTTGGTAGAACAAAGATGTACGGATTGAATATCTACCTATGTTTCTTAGGGGGAGTAATAGCTTTGTTATTATAATGTCAACAACGACATTTTCAAGGATTGAATGTAAGCAGTTTCACTGTGCTGTTGAATCGGGAATCAAGCGGATTGTAATGAATTATTGTAATTTGTTTATCCATATGATGTAAGATTTTTGTCACTAAAATTGATAAAGGGGTAGATTGTTAGAGCATGGCTCGGTTGAACTCACCAAGCGTTGGTATGTCAAGTTTGGTTGTCATATTTTAGTGAATCAAAACTCATGTTAAGAGTCGCTTAATTATGTAATAGAGTTAAACTTCGTATAAGTTAGCTTGAAAGTATTAGGATATGAGACATTACAAGTATTGCGAAGACTTGAAGATGTGAAGAAGCAAGGAGCTACAACGACAACAATCATCCTTCCACTTGAGGATAGTGATATTTGACTTGAACTGTTTCATTCCCTAACGTATCTTTCAAGTCGTGCATATTGAAAACATAACTGCGAAGCATATTTGAACTCTAGATATACATAGTATTAAGGAATACAATACGAGGTTTATTGCTTAACCATTAAACTTTGTAGATAAGACATCACCATAATCATTTGAATGCTATTGTGATTATGTATGGGTATGAGGTGAGGATTTTATCCTAGGGAACAATGTTTACATGTGTTCTAAGGAAGTAAGTTCATAAACTTGTTTGTGAACCGAAAAGGAAATTGCCAGGTGTTATTGGTTTTGTTATTCATTGCATATCTTATGAACAACCAATATGTGTGATAGAGTATAACCGCTCACAACTTGTTGTGTTCTTGTAGAACTGTTCACAAAGTCCCGATTTATGTATTGGTATAACTTTTATTAGTAAAAACGATCTTAAGTAATCACCCGTGGTATGATCGTATTTTGTATGTCTGACCTTGTAAGGGAAAGGGAACCGATCCTAGTAAGGGAAAGGGAACCGATCCTAGTAAGGGGTGCAATATATCAAAGGGAACCGATCCTTGTATGGGGTGCAACAAGGTTTATAGCAGAAAGGGGAACCGATCCTATGGACATGTGCAACACATATAAGTTAGATACCATATATATGTGAGGAACCGATCCTAGTACCTAGTCAACCGAACTTTTGGGAAGCTAGTTTGAATATGCACATTACTCACATGGAGGTAGAACCAAAACTTGTTTTGGTAGAACCGTAAACCCATGATTGTGATTGAATATTGGTTTGATCAATCACGTAGTTCTTGAAAGTCAGATGAACCAATTCTAAACTTGTTTGGAAGTGTGACAAATCGGTTTCAAGGTTATAAGTGTGAAAGAGAACTTACAAAGTTAAGATGTCGACAAACTTTGAACACGTGCTGTGAATGTTTATTTCTATAATTGTTCAAAGATATTCTTTAACGGCTAAGGGAAGAGAATCCAAGGATCGAAACATAAGTAAGTTAAGAATATTTTAATTAAGGTTATTAATTTCATTTTGTAGGGAAATTCTGAGAATTAGTAATGTGCATTTACTAATTAGATTTTCGGAGAGATTTCGATCGTTATTTTTGGACAGAGCATTTCCAGGAATTATGAAAACCGAATATGTGCTTTTATGAATATCTTGAGAATATTTTCGGTTTTGGAAATTCCTTGGTGTCCAAACTTCCTTTTCTATAAATACACGAAGTTTGCCTTCCTAGCAAACTAATCCTTCGTAACAACATATTTACTCTTTTGTTGTTGTTACTGGTGTAGCCGCCTATTCGGAGAGGAGAGTAACCTAATTAGGCGAAATCTCTTACGGCCGCTCAGTTTAAAGTCTTCTTTGGGATTGAGAAGCTCTAGCGCGACCCGTTGGTGGGAAACTAGATAATTGCGGTTTATCTTTATTTTCGATTGATTTGATTGACTAACGGTGGTTGAAATATGATTGCACCTAGTTTGTTTATTCTTGAGAATCTTCTCTTCTGATATAAGATTCACTCAAACTAGTTCGTAGTTTTGACATGGATCTTTAGATCATTTGTTAGTTCTAAAGACGATCTTGTGATAATCCATTGTTAACAGACTCCGTTCTGTGCGTGATTGATCACAAGAGATTCAAGTGATTGTGTGCAGGTTTTTATTGAAGATTTAAGAATATTTGAAGACAAAGAAGATATTGAAGATCTGACTTGGGTTTTATAATCTTTGGTGTGCACAATACTTGTTTTGGTAAAAGAGGATCCAATTAATAATCGGTTTATCTTTGTGGTAGATTGGATTGATTAATTGAGCAGATCGGCATCAATACGTTTCCTTGTGATTAAAGGTATTGATTGGATTAATCTTAAACGATTACCTTTGGGTGATTGAACATAAGATAGATCTAAGGACCCGACGAAGGAGTTTATGTTAAGATAAACAGAAGAGCCTTTGTCCGACTCATATCACTTGGTTGAATAGAGTTGATACCAAAAAAATTTGTTGTTCCTTTACTGTTTGGAATACGAACCAAAGGAATTGTTCCAAGTATGTGACTTATTCACAAGTCGGAGGCGTGGGAATACAGACGGAAGTAAGTGAACTATAGGGTTAGTTACTTGGTCTCAACTATACGAAGTTAGGTGTAATTTTGTGTAGCGGCTTAATCCTGAGAGTATTCAATTTTGGACAAGGTCCCGGGGTTTTTCTGCATTTGCGGTTTCCTCGTTAACAAAATCTTGCTGTGCCATTTACTTTTATTTTCCGCATTATAATTGTTTTATTATAATTAAAGTAAATCACATAAACATTAATTCATCTTTACTTGATAAGCAATCCTATTGTGTTTGGTTAAGTCCGAACCTTTGTATCAAGTAAACATACTTCGTTGTTGTATTGTCTCGATCTCGTATCCATAGACGATCACACGAAGTGTGAACCGATTAGTTGTATTGTCTCGACTCAGTCCATAGACAATCACTTTCGGAGAAAGGACTTATAGGTAGGAAAATTTTAGCTTGAGGTATATTTGGGTACCCTCGCCTTTTCAAATGAGTTCATAATTAAATCCAGGGACCTTTTCTCTAAACAATTCATAACATGCATCAAACTTGAATGGTTGACCAGTTTGTATCTGAAATTGCTCCCTACCGTCTCGTGTCCGAAATATTGTGTAAGACAATTTTAGTTGATTGCACCAAACAAAAAAACTTAATAAATGTAGAATACTTGCCAAATCTTCTTGTGACGGACCGCTTTTGGTTTGCCGATATATAACATTAAGAATGGCGACAAATTCTCTCACATCTTTTTTTATTGCTTTGTTTTTAAGGCACCCCAATCTCTTTCATTAGGATTTCCATTGCGTTGGACAAATACTTGATGAATACATATCCAAAATAATGATGTTTTTTATTGCGCACCCATAATTTCATCACAACTCACATATAGGCAGTAGTAAGATCAACCTCTTCTTGATGTGAAAAATTATTAACCATTTCAAATCTAACCAAAAAATATAAGAACTTGAGTAGTAGAAGATAAATATAGAAATCAAACAAATATGGTAGAAGGAGAGAATTAAGAAATCAATTGATTTTGAGTGATTTGTATAGAGAATTGTAGTTGTATTTATGGAGGTTTTTGAAAATATGACCGTTGCGATCCAACGGTGGAGAAGATAAAGCCGTTATGAATAATGGATGGTTAGGATGGGATGTGAGAGAGGTGCAAAGAAAGGTCAAACAAAAAAATTCACGGATACGGAAACTCAGTTATCGTACTATTTATGGGTGAAAACTATTCCTGCCGGATTTGGTAATTTGGGGTGTGTGGATGAGGAATGAATCTAAACCCTAAACAAATGCACTGCGCGGTGAATGCTTGTGATTCGAGAAATCAATCTGTACAACTCTGGCCTAAACTAAGAAATGGCCGTTCCAGACTTTCTTCGGTCACAAAGTGAAGGAGATGGGGTTGATCTTAGGTAGGGAAGCGAAGAAGGTGTTGAGATTGTAAAGGTGTACGCTATGTATGACTTGTATCAGAAAGCTGAACTGTCTTGCAGGATGTAATCTATCAGTTCCGGTGTTTGAATACGATGGTATCAACACTTGCTTCTATTGTCTGGACTGTTCCTTACTTGTTCTGTCGTTTGGAAATAGGGAGGAGAACCTATTTATACAAGTCATTTGAGCCTTATTCACGTCTCTCGTAGGAAGTGGAGGAAGTGGAGTGATGGATTAGTGGAGTTGTGTGTTGGTGTTACACGACCAGTCTTGCCCACTTCTCCTATCATCTCTAACCGTCCATGACTTCCTGACACGTTCTTGTGATGGCGCGTTGCACGCTGCACGCTGTAAACCGCCAGACCAATACCCCAGTATGTATCCCCCAGTTTGTGACATGATTGATGTCTCGAGTGTGTGGACCATGGGACCCACAGAAAGTAGCATGTAATGCTAGACTAAATAGCTAAATTATTTAGGAAGTCAATACTTGTGAAGTATCGTGTGTATTCTACGCAGGTACTGCATCGAGTATATTCAACATGCATGAAGCATTGTTTGTTTTTAAGGCTTACTAGGAGTAAGTCACGAATTTAAGCGTCTTAAAATAGCATCATGTCGGCCCATCTTCGAGTGATCGTTTGGAGGCTATACAGGTAAGCCCTGACTTGACCGATCACTCCATGTGGAAGAGTGGTGGATGGTGATTGTGGTGACGCTTCATTGATAGCCTAACTCATGTCTTAGGCTGTGCGTCCAAGCTGGTAAAGTTGGACGGACGAGATGACTTGCAACCCTCATCTGCGACCGTCGGATTGGGGTTTAAGAGGTACGCAAGTTCCTTCTTTCAGCTTGTTCGAATCCAAGCATGGGAAGTGTTTTATAGAGGACCGATCATGCATCTGTGTAGACAACATGCTGGTGTCCATGTTTATACTCCACTATCCCACGAAGATGCGATCTAGGCCACTCAAGTTTACCGGTAAAGAAGAGCGGTTGAGATCGATTTGCAACAGAAATCCCATGCTACAAAGAAGTTGAAACCGCGCACCATGCTTACTTCGGGCGCGCGTTTCGAGACATCCGTCCATGGTTGGCCTTGGTCGACCGGTCATGTGTGTAGGTGGTCCCACGATGATCATGTTGACATGCTCAGGACCTTTTAAGTCTACATCTACACCCTTCGTCCAAGCTTGCTAAGATGGACGCTCGTGATCGATTAACGACACATGTAACATGCCGCAAACCCTAATTAGGGTTTTGGATCGGTCGTGTGTACAGATTCCAACCTAACGGTTTGGTAGGCTAAGCTCCTCCTTTGGGGAGGCCGACCATGTGGGGCCCACATTGGGCCGGTGGTGATCACGCCAATACCTGTCTGACTGCTGGGTATCTGATCTAAGCCTTCCAAACATGTCGGTGAAGTTGGATGGTCGGGATCGATTTAAGACCCTTAGTGGAATTTCCTACGACCCTTAAAGCATCACGCCGGCCAAACTTTGGGTAAGCGTTTGCTCCTTCCCGGCTAGCTCGTGAGATGGTCGGTTATGCAGGTAGAAAGGTGGCCCGCCGGTGTTCATAACGGTGCTTGTATGACCGGGAATAGGGCGATCCGCTCCGTCAAATTGCGCTGGCGAAGATGAACGGACGTGATGGATTTGAGACTGCCGTAGGCAGCCTTTGTTCATACGAGCTCCTCCAAGTCGTTCCATACCAGCTTGGACATCCAACTCCAAGTAGGTGTTTGGTGGTTGTTTGGAGGGCGTGACTTGTACTTGACCGGCCATGGCACTAAGGGCCCGTGGTGGTCATTGTTGTGGCCGCCTGTTCTCGCTAGGGTTCGTCAGTGGTTAAATCGTGCGGACAACTTGCGTGGTCATGATTGTTTCTGAGACTGACATGGACAGTCCAGATTCAAAATATGCTCAATCGGGCTAGTATAACACACCGAGATTTGTAGCTTGTATGGGTATTTCGTACATGTTTTATTATTAATGCTTGGAGATTCGTGTTGCTCGGCTGAGAACAACACTCAGTCGTCAAGCCGCACCGGTAATGAGTACAGGAAATACGAGGCTGGTCATGCATTAATTAATAATGTCATGCTTGAGGTATATGGGATTGTTGCTACATGCTCAAACCTGGATGAATTTTGTGTATTTAATTCACGGAAGAATCTGGGATTGTTGCCACATGCTCTATTCTAGGTGAATTAGTAAAGTGAAGAAGTATTCATCACTTATTAATGGCTTTATCTTTTGCAAGATGTTAGCGCATAATTTTCTGGATTTTACAATTTTAACCTTAAATGAAAATCCACCATCAACATTAAGTCCCTTTGCCTAGCACATAATGGTTACACTATTGTGGGGTAGGCATGAGATGGTGACATACATATGTGAGAAAGACAGGATAAAGGAAGTTTACCCGGAAGAGTATTGACCGACCGCTAGTTGTCCATGCCGTTGTGCTTGTATGGAATCCTTTGGTGGGACCGGTTTCCTTCTTTGGGTATTTGAATCAAAAGAGGAATCCAAACAAAAGAGGAATCCTTGTTCTATTGGGATTTTTCTAATTTTTGTCTATAAAAGAGACCAACCCCTTTTCTTTTTCTCACGATTTTTTTTTTGTTTGACAGCTCCCGTCCGACTACCACTGCTTGCTGCTCCGCGACGTCATTTATTCTTCTTGCCGCGCCGGAGAGTTGCCGCCATTGCCGTCCGCGCCAAGGTAAGTTTCGGTTTCTCTCTTCTTTTTTTTTTTTTTTTTTTTTTTAGGAAAAACCCTAATTTCTTAGGTAAAAACGTTTTGTAAGATACATCATGCTTAGCTTTCCATCAAGATTGATAGTAAAAACGCCCATATTTGCTAGGATGGTTTAGTTCCGCGACTCCGTGAATATGTCGTTTTTGATTCTTCTTCCGTTGTTGCATGCAAAACTAGCTTCTTAGGTTATCGCTTGGAAAGAGACTTTGGCTTAAATTTCGTAAACACAATTCTCATGAACATAAGAAAAACTGTGTTATAATACGTGCATATGAATATGGTCCCACCATGTGCGTTTGACCCGAACGTGGGTCCCACCCACATATGCTTGACTGAAAGTCGACCTTATACTAGCCTTGTGCCCTGAACCAATACCAGACTTCAAATTTGAGTAATACCAGACTTGAAACCAATACCGGACTTGAAACCAATACCGGTACTTGAAACCAATACTGGACTTGAAACCAATACCGGACTTGAAACTTGAACCGGTGTTTGGACCCAATCCCAGCTTTGTGCATTCCAAAGTGAATGCAGTTCACACACGTATCGTGTGTTTTTATACAAGTACTGACTCCTGTCTTTATTGTATAATGAAGAAAAGAACTCCTGTTGATATGTCTTCTGGAGATAATGTTGGTGCCAAGTCGGGAAGTGTTGACAACTTCAAAGATATGCCGAACATTGCTGATGAGTTGTTCACCTTGTCTTTTCCAAACATTAGGAAACATCCCTCTCACGGGATAGTCCTGCTTCCGATTCGGAAAATATGGAAGCGATCCATCTTCTTCTTGGCACTTGTGATGAGGTTCTGTCTTCAAAGAAATGAATATCCACCTTCTCCTATCGACTTCAAGACTTGCCATACTCCACTTTGGCTTCTTATGAAAGATGGATGAGACGCATGTTGAATAATAAGGACGTTAAAGCCAATTTGACCAAAGCGCAAATCCTCAATGCGGTCATGGCATCTCCGCTACTCTTGAAATTAAGAAAGATCTTTGCAGGCTTGATTACTTTCATTTCTCGGTGACGCCCTTCTACTCATACATCTATATCTAGATGGGGAGAGATGACTATTACTCGGGAAAGCGTATTTGCATTGATGAACACTTTGTCGCTGGAATTTTTATTATGAGCTTTCGACACGGAACAACGTGATTATGACACTATACTCCAAAAGGTGGCAGGTTCGATCTGGACAAGGAGGAGAAAAAAGATACAAGATGCTTTTACACGGTGGGTATCGGAGTGGTCTCTGTAGACCCAGGCTGGATCGGGAGTTGGAAAACGAGCTCGGCGTGATTGCATTCCTATCTTTGTGGCTATCCAGAGATACATATGACGACAGATTCTGGAAAGAAAACCATAAGGGGTGTTCTCAAGTTAAGATTGCTATAAAGCTAGCAAAAGGAGAAGTTCTTCCCTTAGGTGCCTTGTTCCTTGGATCATTTGTATTCTCATCCTGGACGCCTTAGCAATGGATATGCATGTTTCCAACGGGTACAAGAAGGTGGAGTCGTATGTCCACTTCGCTTTTCTTGAGGCATTCTTGTGGGAACATTTCAAAAGTTATGCTCTGTTTCTCGCAACTTCGCTCGGCAATTTGTATGGTGGCTCGAGAATACTTCGTTGGCAGAGGAGGCGTCCCAAAACCGGTGAGAAACTCGTGGATATCTTTGATAATGTGTCTTTTGTAAATTTTCGTCCATGGGGGCCGATCCACTCTTTCATTGCTCAGCCGAAGACTTTTGCTATTGCTTCTGACGGTCCTGATGTTGCGTTGCGTACCGATGCCAACACTATGAAATTTGGAGAACTTATTTATCTGCATAGTCGCATTCCGGATATATCCGTCTTTATTCAACGAAGCTCTTCCGTGACTCCGTACAACATTGACAGGGCTGCTCGCCAAATGGGATTTGACCCAGGTGTTCCATTTATCCGTCCGTCATGGGTTCCGAAAGAACTTCTCTCGGGTATCTTTGATGCGACGTGTTCTTGGCATCGCAGAGTCTTCCCTTCGGCCTATTGGGAGAAACTCGGTGGTAATCGACAAGTATAAGGAATTTTGGAGGAAGCAGCGTTGGCTTTCCAAGAATTCTCGGAGGATGTTTGTGATTCCGTGGTGAGCCATCTTCCGACGTCTGAAGAAGCATTTCCGGTTGAAGCCACTTCAATCCAAACAGACCAGAGCTGAGGATTGCGGTCCCCAAGCAGGAGAGAGATCTAAGAGGCAGGCATGTGGTTCGGTGATCCTCAATTCCTCCAATATGCAGGTATTTAAATCTCTTTCTGTTGATTCCTTTATTTCTCGAGTAAATTATTCTAAGAGTGATCTTTGCTTGAAATCAGGAAATTCTGAAAGAGAACGTCTTCACAAGGTTGGCGCGCATTCAGAACGAGAAGTCTGGTAACGTTGGCCTTCATGTTGAGAACTCGCGGTGCGATCCTCGAAGTCTGGTAACACCGATCTTTATCTTTGAGAAGTCCGGAGAAACCGCTCATTTTCCGGACCATGACACAGATGATGCAAGCTCGGTTGGACAAGGTGCCTCCCTAAGTGATCTTGTTGATGGGGCCGTGATGAAAATTAGCACCCAGAGCGAAGTAGATATCGGGAGGAATGTAAGAGAGGAAACATCCGCTATTGTTGAGGTGGCTCCCCTTGAAGAACGTTCTGAGCAGGTTCCAATCAATAAAGCTGTCGTGGTGACTTCTTCTGAAAGACCTCCTGCAACTGACAAGGCTCTTGTGACTGGTGAAGTATTGATAGCGCAGCCTGGAGCTTTGTTCGATCCTCCTTTCATTGTCCCTTATCCAGGTCATGTGTTGGTTGGAGGATTCAGTGTGCCAGCTCAGTTCGAAAGGTTGTACACGGAGATATGGGAGAAGCACGACCACATTGCTACCACTACGAAGCTCAAAAGTCGTCTTGCATTGGTCAACCGCGTTCAAGAAGCTTTATTTTCTATCCATGGGATGAGCGTCACGACTGGTCGAACAGTTTCTGAGGAGATGATTGAAGACTGGAAGTGCCATCGAGATGTGTTTGTGCAGTACGAATTCAATGCTCCTTGGTTCTTCAAAGGGTTCTCCGAGATTCAGGAGCTCCAGAAATTACAAGATGAAGTCCCTTCTGCAGATCGTATTACTCGCCAGGAAGAAGAGGTTGAAAAGTTGTCTAAGGAGTTGAAGCTGAAGCAGGCTGTACTTCAAAGGATGAAAGTCGCTCTTGCCTAGAAGGACGAGTTGCTGCTGAAGAACTTTCCTTGAAGGATTCGTTCCATACACTTGTCTTTTCTTTTAGATGTTTTTCTTTTTGAGTGATAGTGAGGATTTCCTTTCATAATTTGACTTCCGGTTTTGAATTAATAGGTAATTGAAATAGTTTTGTGAATAACTTTTTGAAAGAGTTTATTCTAAATGGAATTTGCATCTTGGTCATGAATGATTGCACATATCATATGAAATTGCAAATGTCGTATAAAAGGGAAGTATGAATGGAAACAAACATGGTGTTTGATCATTGAGCTTCTTTCTCTATGTGCGGGATACCAAGTCCCCAGTGAATTCTAAAACTATCTTTCTTTTAAAATTGTTGAATAGAACTTACTTGCTTTTGAAGCCTCACTTGTATCAAACCGAAGTAGCCTCTCTAAGGAAATCGTCCGCATTAATCTCCAGAGATATGGAAAGCTATTCCTCTGAATTAAGCTTCTTCTGAACAATGCGTTTCAAAGCGTTGCATTCACTGGTAGGGTGGTGAAGGAACCGGTGGAAATGACAATACCTGGGGTCCATTACTTCTTGATCAGTTGGTGGACGCCATACAGGAGGTAGCTCCACCTATCTGTTTCGTACCCATGCCTCCAGCAACTCCAAAATCTTTTCCATTGGGAACGGAAAGTGTAGGTACTTCGAGTCTAACTCTTCCTGCGTTCGTGGGCATTTTGGTGTCTCTACATGGTTTCGATGTGGAGCACGTTTCGGAGATGAAGTTGGAAGACTTGTGAGTGCCATCATATCCGCGGATCGCTTGCTCTGGTGACGGGGTGTGGAAGGTATCGTAATATCACCTGCTTTGAGTGATCGAATTGAACGCTCCCATCCTCTCGTACTCACGTGTTCCTTGATTGATCTCTCCTTCCTCAAGCATTTCTTCACTTAGTTGAGAGGTCGATACGGATTGAGCAGTCTTAGGGTTTCGACAAGGGTCTTGAGATATAAATCTTCTAGCGAGGATCCGTAAGCTGCAGGCTCCCTTTCTTCATCCGGCAGACGTTGTGGTACCCCGGACAAGTCTTTTCCTATGTGGAGTTGCCTCGAGTCTTCGTTGTCGGCTAGACCATGTTGTTCGTTTCTCCTGAGTCCCCTGTGATTACGCGCTCTTTCTGCATCTCCACTGGTAAAGGTGTGACTCCTGACTAAGGATCCATCGTTTCTTTCACTGTCTGAGTAGATGCCTGCCGACCCTTCTTGTAATTGTGCTGTTATATCATTCAAAAGGTGGAATGTCTCGCTATGTCTTCTAGCGATACCAGCTTGATTTGCCAAGACATCCTCCAACGTTCTAGCTACACTTCCCATGATATTTGAACCACCTGTGGTTTCCGTGTAAGGATACATCGCGAGATGAAAACCGAAAAATTGAGAATTTGATTTTTTGCAACCGAGAGATCAACCTCCCACTGTGGTCGCCAATTGTTTATGGGTGAAAACTATTCCTGCCGGATTTGGCAATTTGGGGTGTGTGGATGAGGAATGAATCTAAACCCTAAACAAATGCACTGCGCGGTGAGTGCTTGTGATTCGAGAAATCAATCAGTATAACTACGGCCTAAACCAAGAAATGGTCGTTCCGGACTTGCTTCGGTCACAAAGTGAAGGAGATGGGGTTGATCTTAGGGAGGAAGCGAAGAAGGTGTTGAGATTGTGAAAGTGTAGGCTATGTATGACTTGTATCGAGAAAGATGGCGGCTTGCGGGATGTAAGCTATCAGTTCCGGTGTTTGAATACGATGGTATCAACACTTGCTTCTGTTGTCTGGACTTGTTCCTTACTTGTTCTGTCGTTTGGAAATAGGGAGGAGAACCTATTTATACAAGTCATTTGAGCCTTATTCACGCCTCTCGTGGGAAGTGGAGGAAGTGGAGTGATGGAGTAGTGGAGTTGTGTGTTGGTGTTACACGACCAGTCTTGCCCACTTCTCCTGTCATCTCTAACCGTCCATGACTTCCGACACGTTCTTGTGATGGCGCGTTGCACGCCGCACGCCTGTAAACCGCAGACCAATACCCCAAAGTATGTATCCCCGGTTTGTGACATGATTGATGTCTCGAGTGTGTGGATCGTGGGACCCACAGAAAGTAGCATGTAATGCTAGAATAAATAACTAAATTATTTAGGAAGTCGATACTTGTGAAGTATCGTGTGTATTCTACGCAGGTACGGCATCGATTATATTCAGCATGCATGAAGCATTGCTATTTTTAAGGCTTACCGGAGTAAGTCACGAATTTAAGCGTCTTAAAATAGCATCATGTACTGACCATCTTCGAGTGATCGTTTGGAGGCTATACAGGTAAGCCCTGACTTGACCGATCACTCCATGTGGAAGAGTGGTGGATGGTGATTGTGGTGACGCCTCATTGATAGCCTAACTCATGTCTTAGGCTGTGCATCCAAGCTGGTAAAGTTGTACGGATGAGATGACTTGCAACCCTCATCTGCGACCGTCGGATTGGGGTTTAAGAGGTACGCAAGTTCCTTCTTTCAGCTTGGTCGAATCCAAGCATGGGAAGTGTTTTATAGAGGTCCGATCATGCATGTGTGTAGACGACATGCTGGTGTCCATGTTTATACTTCACTATCCCACGAAGATGCGATCTAGGCCACTCAAGTTTACCGGTAAAGAAGAGCGGTTGAGATCGATTTGCAACGAAATCCCATGTTGCAAAGAAGTTGGAAACCGCGCACCATGCTTGCCGGGCGCGCGCGTTTGAGATATCCGGCCATGGTTGGCCTTGGTCGACTGGTCATGTGTGTAGGTGGTCCCACGATGATCATGTTGACATGCTCAGGACCTTTTAAGTCTACATCTACACCCTTCGTCCAAGCTTGCGAAGATGGACGCTCGTGATCGATTAGCGACACATGTAACATGCCGCAAACCCTAATTAGGGTTTTGGATCGGTCGTGTATACACGATTCCAACCTAACGGTTTGGTAGGCTAAGCTCCTCCTCTGGGGATGCCGACCATGTGGGGCCCACATTGGGCCGATGGTGATCACGCCAATACTGTCGTCGACGGTGGGGATCGATCTAAGCCATCCAAACATGCCGGTGAAGTTGGATGGTCGGGATCGATTTAAGACCCTTAGTGGAATTTCCTACGACCCTTAAAGCATCACGCCGGCCAAACTTTGGGTAAGCGTTTGCTCCTTCCCGGCTAGCTCGTGAGATGGTCGGTTATGCAGGTAGAAAGGGGGCCCACCGGTGTTCATAACGGTGCTTGTACGACCGGGTATGGGGCGATCCGCGCCGTCAAATTGCGCAGGCGAAGATGAACGGACGTGATGGATTTGAGACTGCCGTAGGCAGCCTTTGTTCATACGAGCTCCTCCAAGTCGTTCCATACCAGCTTGGACATCCAACTCCAGTAGGTGTTTGGTGGTTGTTTGGAGGGCGTGACTTGTACTTGACCGGCCATGGCACTAAGGGGCCCGCTGGTGGTCATTGTTGTGGCTGCCTGCTCCTGCTAGGGTTCGTCCAGGATGGTTAAATCGTGCGGACAACTTGCGTGGTCATGATTGTTTCTGAGACTGACATGGACAGTCCAGATTCAAAATATGCTTAATCGGGCTAGTATAACACACCGAGATTTGTAGCATGTATGGGTATTTCGTACATGTTTTATTATTAATGCTTGGAGATTCGTGTTGCTCTGCTGAGAACAACACTCAGTCGTCATGCCGCACCGGTAATGAGTACAGGAAATACGAGGCTGGTCATGCATTAATTAATAATGCTGTAAACAGTGTATATGGGATTGTTGCTACATGCTCAAACCTGGATGAATTTTGTGTATTTAATTCACAGAATACTGGGATTGTTGCCACATGCTCTATTCTAGGTGAATTAGTAAAGTGAAGAAGTATTCATCACTTATTAATGGCTTTATCTTTTGCAAGATGTTAGCGCATAATTTTCTGGCTTTTACAATTTTAACCTTAAATGAAAATCCACCATCAACACTTACAAAATGCTACGGAAAATGAGTATTCGTCTCAAATGCCATACGGCTACTCAGTTTCCATAAAGCAGATTTGCAGTTTCCATCTCATTTCCCTTCCCTACTACCCGGATCAGATGTGATCCACCTAGTAGGGATATGGGAGACCATAGTAGTTGCCAATTTGGATTTTTCCCTACAAATGAGGGATAGGGAAGGGAAATGGGGCACCATAGTGCTTGTCCTTAGAGGGGCTTCACTATGATCCTAATGTCTAGTTAGTTGGTTAGAGGGTGTCCTAAAAGTATAATAAATGTCTAAGATATCCTTCCATCAATTAAACCAAAAAAGAAAGCTCTTTAATTCTAGTCATCAACAACTACCCAAAATCAATCATCATCAATAACAATCAAAATCGATCATCATTAATAATTCTTCCATCAATTGAACTTAAAAAAGGAAAATAAACCCAATTCTTTAATTCTAATCAACAATCCAAAATCAATCTATTGCAAATGAGATGAAGTATGTTATTTTTTATCAATCAAGTTCGAATAAAAACGATTTTAGAACCGGTTACCAAGTTACGGTTGGCTTTTTGGTTTTCAGAAGCCAACTGTAACTCGTTACAGTTGGATTTAGTGAGTTACGTTTGGTTTTGAAAAACCAAAATAGAGTTATGGTTGGGTTTTTGGTTTTCAGAAGCCAATCGTAACTTGTTACGGTTGGTTTTAGTGAGTTACAGTTGGTTTCGAAAAACCAAAATATGAGTTACGTTCCATTTCGAAAAACCAAAAACATAAGTTACGGTTGGATTTAATGAGTTATGCTTGGTTTTAGTGAGTTACAATTGGCTTTAGCGAGTTACGGTTGGCTTCGGAAAATAGAAAAACAACCGTAACTTTTTTACTGTTGGATTCGTCAAACTAAATTTTCAACTGTAACTATATAAGGGTTGATTAGTCAATATTAAAAAAAATTGATAAGGGGCTTTTGAAATTACCATCTAATAACCGATTTTGTCCTTCTACAACATCCCCTCTAATGGATTTCACAGCCTTACAACGGGATTCTTTGAGAACTTCGTTGTTTAGTCCACTAAACCCGACCCGGGTTAATGTCTAGTCAAGCGGGATAAATATTTTATCCCGTGGTCCAAAAAGATTTAAAATACATGAAATTACCTCTCTACCCATAGACACGTGAATACGTTACCTTTTCAGTTTTATTTTCAGCTTTCTTTTTCAGTTTTCTTTCTCTCTTCTGCAACTTAAAATTGCATAACCTAAACATAAACTGCTTCTTTTTCTTCTCAATCAAAACTATCAGAAATCGCTGAAGTTACAGAAAAATTGAAATCAAAAGATCGAAAATCATTAGTTCCTGACCTAAATCGCAAATCATCAGTTACAGAAATAAAAATAAAAAAATATATCAGTTCCTGGCCTAATTTTCATTACATTCAATTGAAGAGAAAAAATGGTTACGAATAGAACAATTAAACGGACAATTAGAGATGAAATTTTAGAAGAAACCCCTTCACCAGCAAAAGAAGAAGAAAAACTGATGATGATTCACCAACAGAAAGCTCCCCTGCTACTAAATCACATGCAACAAGAAGTATGAGTAAAGTTGTTTGAAAAGGCGAGGGTACCCAAATATACCTCAAGCTAAAACTTTTCCTACCTATAAGTCCTTTCTCCGAAAATGATTGTCTATGGACTGAGTAGAGACAATACAACTAATCGATTCACACTTCGTGTGATCGTCTATGGATACGAGATCGAGACAATACAACAACAAAGTATGTTTACTTGATAAAAAGGTTCGGACTCAACCAAACACAATAGGATTGCTTATCAAGTAAATAGGAATTAACGTTTGTGTAATTTACTTTAATTATAATAAAACAATTATAATGCGGAAATATAAAGTAAATGACACAGCAAGATTTTGTTAATGAGGAAACCGCAAATGCAGAAAAACACCGCGACCTTGTCCAGAATTGAATACTCTCAGGATTAAACCGCTACACAAAATTAAACCTAACTTCGTATAGTTGAGACCAAGCAACTAAACCTATAGTTCGCCTCGTTCCGTCTGTATTCCCACGCCTACGACCTATGAATAAGTCACGTACTTGGAACAATTCCTTTGGTTAGTATTCCAAACAGTAAAGGAACAACAAATCTGTTTGGTATCAACTCTCTTCAACCAAGTGATGTGAGTTAGACAAAGGCTCTTCTGTTTATCTTAACATAAAATCCTTCGTCAGGTTCTTATATCTATCTTATGTTCAATTACCAAAGTAATCGTTAAGATTTTGCAATCAATGCTTTTAATCACAAAGAATTGTATTGATGCGATCTACACAACTAATCAATCCAATCTATCACAAGGATAAACTGATTATAGTTGGATCCTCTTATACCGAAACAAGTATTGTGCACACCAAAGATTATGAACCCCAAATCAGAAATCTTCAATATCTTCTTTGTCTTCAAATATTCTTAGATCTTCAATAAACACCTGCACACAACAACTTAAATCTCTTGTGATCAATCACGCACAGAACATAGTCTGTTAACAATGGATTATCACAAGATCGTCTTTAGCACTAACAACAGTCTAAAGATCCCTGTCGAAACTTCGATCTAGTTTGAGTGAATCTTATATCAGAAGAGAAGATTCTCAAGCATAAACAAACTAGGTGCAATCAAATTTCAACCACCGTTAGTCAATCAAATCAATCGAAAACAAAAGATAAACCGCAATTATCTAGTTTCCCACCAACGGTACTCGTAGAGCTTCTCAATCCCAAAGAAGACTTTAAACTAGGCGGCCGTAAGAGATTTCGCCTAATTAGGTTACTCTCCTCTCGGAATAGGCGGCTACACAAGTAACAACACAACCGAGGAAGTTTGTTGTCACGAAGGATTAGTTTGCTAGAAATGCCAACTTCAATTATTTATAGACAAGGAAGTTTGGACACCAAGGAATTTCCAAAACCGAAAATATTCTCAAAGATATTCAATATATTCCAAATTCAGTTTTCATAATTCCTGGAAATGCTCTGTCCAAAATATTGACCGAAAATCTCTTTGGAAAATCTCAACTAGTAAATGCACATTACTAATTCTCGTTTTCCTAAAATAAAATTAAAAACCTTAAATAAAAGATTCTTAACTTATTTATGTTTCGTTCCTGGGATTTCCTTCCTGTAGATATTAAGTAATAACTTTGAACAATAAAAGATAAACATTATTGCACGTGTTCAAAGTATGCCAACATCCTTACTTTGTAAGTCCTCTTTCATACTTACAACCTTGAAACTGATTTGCCACACTTCCAAACAAGTTTAAAATTTGTTCATCTGACTTTCAAGAACTATGTGATTGATCAATAAAAACTCAATCACAAATCATGGGTTTAACGGTTCTACCAAAACAAGTTTTAGTTCTACCTCCATGTGAGTATTGTGCATAGTCAGACTAGATTTCCAAAATTCGGTTGACTAGGTACTAGGATCGGTTCCCCACATATATACGGTATCTAACTTATATGTGTTGCACATGTCCATAGGATCGGTTCCCCTTTGCCTAAAAACGTGTTGCACATGTTCATAGGATCGGTTCCCCTTTCTGGTAAAAACTTGTTGCACCTCATACAAGGATCGATTCTCCTTTGTAATGTGTTGCACCTCTTCATAGGATCGGTTCCCCTTTACCCAGAGTTGGTCATACACAAATCACAAACTCGATCATACCATCTCAGGTGATTACTTAAGATCGGTTTCACTAATAAAAGTCATACCAATACATTAGTCAGGCCTTTGTGAATAATTTTACCAAGAACACAAACAAGTCATGAGCGTTTATACTAAATCACACATATTGGTTGTTCACAAGATATGCAATGAATAAAAATACCAATAACGCCTGGCGATTTCGTTTTCGATTCATAAACAAGTTTATGAACTTACTTCCTTAAAACACATGTATAAACATTGTTTCCTAGGATGAAATACTCACCTCATACCCATACATAATCACAATAGCATTCAAACGATTATGTCGATGTCTTATCTACAAAGTTTAATGGTTAAACAATAAACCTCGTATTGTATTCCTTAATACTATGTCTATCTAGAGTGTTCATGCTTCCCAGTTTTGTTTTCAATATGCACGACTTGAAAGATAAGTTAGGGAATGAAACAGTTCAAGTCAAATATCACTAACCTCAAGTGGAAGGATGATGTTGTCATTGTAGCTTCTTACTTCTTCACTTCTTCAAGTCTTCGCAATACTTGTAATGTCTCATATCCTAATACTTTCAAGCTTACCTATACGAAGTTGACACTAGTACATAATCAAGCGACTCTTAAAATGAGTTTTGAATCACTAAAATATGACAACCAAACTTGACATACCAATGCTTGGTGGGTTCAACCGAGCTATGCTCTAACATTGTTACTCCGTCACCAACAAAGAAAGAAAATTTTCCCCATAAAGAAGGTAAGCAGATCAGAATAAAACCTAATTGTAATTGATTATCGATTTTTATGCTAAATGAAAAAAGGTAAGGCATCTGTACATGTCCATATGTACTTCATATTGACATGCAATATTTCAAAACCTAAAATAAGCACCACTACATACCAATATGTAGTGTTAGAAACCTAATACATATGAAATGTTAAAAATACTTACATATCAATTAACAAAGTGTGTACTACATATTATTATGTTGTCTGATACTTCTATGATCTAACACTACATGTTTAGAATAGCACACTACATATTGCCCATGCACTGTGTGAAACCTGCTTTGAGATTGAATAAGCACCAATAATAATATGTAGTTGAAAAGACGAGGGTACCCAAATATACCTCAATCTAAAACTTTTCCACTTATAAGTCCTTTCTCCGAAAGTGATTGTCTATGGACTGAGTCGAGACAATACAACTAATCGGTTCACACTTCGTGTGATTGTCTATGGATACAAGATCAAGACAATACAACAACAAGATAACTTGTGTATTGACCATGGATACAAGATCGAGACAATACAACTTAACCAAACACAATAGGATTACTATTAAGTATGTTTACTATATCCCATGATAAGAGGTTATTGAGACTTAACCAAACACAATAGCACCCACCAAATTGATTACTATTAAGTAAATAGGAATTAAAGATTTGTGTATTTTACTTATCCATATTATAATAAAAACAAAAATTATAATTTAGGAGAAAATAGAAAACTAAAAGACACATCAAGATTTTGTTAACTTCTATTATAATAAAAACAATTATAATTTCGGAAATAGAAAATAAAAGACACATCAAGAGAATAACCCGCAAATGCGAGAATAACAGGACCTTTCCAGAATTGAATACTCTCAGTATTAAGCCTCTATACAAAATCAAACCAACTTCGTATAGTTGAGACCAAGGAATTAAACCTATAGTTCACCTAGTTCCGTCTGTATTCCCACGCCTCCAACTTATGAATAAGTCACGTACTTGGAACAATTCCTTTGCTTCGTATTCCAAACAATAAAGGAACAACAAATTTGTTTGGTATCAACTTTTTTCAACCAAGTGATGTGAGTTCGACTAAAGGCTCTTCCGTTTATCTCAATAAACTCCTTTGTCGGGTCCTTAGATCTATCCACTAACAATTACCGAAGTAATCGTCTAGATTTTGCAATCAATACTTTGAATCACAAAGAAACGTATTGATGCCGATCCACTCAACTAATCAATCTAATCTACCACAAGGATAAATTGATTATACATCCTCTTTAACCGAAACAAGTATTATGCACACCAAAGATTATGAACCCAAATCAGAGGTCTTCCAATCTTCTTAGATCTTCAATAAACACCTGCACACAATCAACTTGAATCTCTTGTGATCAATCACGCATGAACGAGTGCATTAACAATGGATTATCACAAAACGTCTTTAGAACTACAAACAGTCTAAAGATCCCCGTAGAAACTTCGATCTAGTTTAAGTGAATCTTATATCAGAAGAGAAGATTCTCAAGCATAAACAAACTAGGTGCAATCAAAGTTCAACAACCGTTAGTCAATCAAATCAATCGAAAACTAATAATAAACCGCAGTTATCTAGTTTCCCACCAACGGTACTAATAGAGCTTCTCAATCCTAAATAAGTCTTTAAACTGAGCGGCCGTAAGAGATTTCGCCTAATTAGGTTACTTTCCTCTCCGAATAGGCGGCTCCACCAGTAACAACACAACTAGGTAGTTTTGTTGGCTCTGAGGATTGGTTTGCTTGAAATGCAAACTTTGGTATTTATAGACCAAGGAAGTTTGGACACCAAGGAATTTCCAAAACTGAAAATATTCTCAAGATATGCAATATATTCCAGATTCGGTTTCCATAATTCCTGGAATGCTTTGTCCAAACATTGACCGAAAATCTCTTAGAAAATCTCCAATTAGTAAATGCACATTACCAATTTTTCATTTTCCAAAAATAAAATTAAAAACCTTAATTAAAAGATTCTCAACTTATTTTTCGATCTAGGATTTTCCTTTAGCTATTATAGAATATCTATGAACAATAAAAGATAAGCGTTACTGCACATGTTCAAAGTATGTCGACATCTTTACTTTGTAAGTCTTCTTTCATACTTACAACCTTGAAACCGATTTGCCACACTTCCAAACAAGTTTATAATTGGTTCATCTGACTTTCAAGAACTATATGATTGATTAAGAACACTCAATCACAAATCATGGGTTTCACGGTTCTACCAAAACAAGTTTCGGTTCTACCTCCATGTGAGTATTGTGCATAGTCACACTAGCTTTCCAAAAATTCGGTTCCCCACATACTTATGGTAACAACTTGTATTTGATGCACATGTCCATAGGATCGGTTCCCCTTTCACTAAAAACTTGTTGCACATGTTCATAGGATCGGTTCCCCCATCTACTAAAAACGTGTTGCACCTCTTACAAGGATCGATTCCCTTTTGTGAGTGGTTGCACCTCTTCATAGGATAGGTTCCCCTTTGCCTAGAGTTGGTCATACCAAAAACACTAAATCGATCATACCATCTCAGGTGATTACTTAAGATCGGTTTCACTAATAAAAGTCATACCAATACAAAAGTCAGGCCTTGTGAATAGTTTTACCAAGAACATAAACAAGTCATGAGCGGTTATACTAATCACACATATTGGTAGTTCAAAAGATATTCAATGAATAACAATACCAATAAGCCTAGCGATTTCCCTTTCGATTCACGAAACAAGTTCATGAATTTACTTCCTTTAAACGAATGTAAAACATTGTTTCCTAGGATGAAATCTTTACCTCATACCCATACATAATCACAATAGCATTCAAACGATTATGTCGATGTCTTATATACGAAGTTCAAAAGATAAGAGTTATACTTCGTATTGTATTCCTTTATACTACGTCTAACTAGAGTGTAATCATTCATGCTTCGCAGTTATGTTTTCAATATTCACGACTTGAAAGATACATTAGGGAATGAAACAGTTCAAGTCAAGTATCACTAACCTCAAGTGGAAGGATGATGTTGTGTAGCTTCTTATTTCTTCACTTCTTCAAGTCTTCGCAATAATTGTAAAGTCTCATATCCTAATACTTTCAAGCTAACCTATACAAAGTTGACTCTAGTACATAATCAAGCGACTCTTTCAATGAGTTTTGGTTCACTAAAATATGACAACCAAACTTGACATACCAACGCTTGGTGGGTTCAACCGAGCTATGCTCTAACAGTAGTGTTTGTAGTGTTAGTAATTCTTAATAACGAGGGGGCATTGTTGTGTTTGTTTATGAATATGTAGTGATGCATTGTTGTGTTTGTTTATAAATATGAAGTGATGTTTTGATACTATTTTTGGTTTACAACAACAAAAAAACCAAAATAAAAGCAGCAGCGGCTACTAATAAAGCAAAAGCAAAAAAGGCGACAAAGGCTACTACTCCTTCACTAAAAGCAAAGGGGAAAAAATACTTGTCTTGGGAGCTGCTACTCCTTCACCAAAAGCAAAGGGGAAGAAAGCAAATGTACCCATGAAAGAAGGTATGTAGTACAACTACATATTACCGCATAAAAATATGTAGTAGACATTATAAGTATCATTTAACGTTCAAGTATTGATATGTAGTTATAATACCGGTATGTAGTGGTATCTGATATGTGCCATATCATCATGTAGTTGTTTTAAGTACATGGTAGATATTATAACTACATATTGATGTTATAACTACATATCAATATGGTATATCGATATGTTATGTAATGGTTTTAGATTCTTGTTATTATGTAGATGGGTAATAAGCGTAAGAAAGCAGCTGGAAAACACCACAAAGTTTATACCGAGCTGGTTTCAGGGGTTTGTATGGTCTTGTGAAGAAGATTAAGACCAAAGAAAAGCGCAAGTTGAGTAAGTTGCAGCTGATCGCTGAAGCATCATATGGTAACCTGTTCCTAATGTTTTGGCACTTAAGTTTTGATTTAGAACATTGGTTGAAGCTTGAAGATGCAATCACCAAAATGTTACGATGTTATAAGAGTGGTCAAGAGCCAAACAAGCTTACATTTTTCTTTGTAAGGCACGACACACCGCATGAGCTGGTATCCACACCAGAATAAATGGCACTCGTTTATGGGATGCCAAGAATGCCAAATAGGGAATATCAAAATTTAAGGCTTACATTTAAAAGTGGATGGTGTGAAACTGCATTCTTCAAAAGGAATTTTCCTGCTGACATGAGACATGGTGATAAAGTGACTAGGCCAATGATTGAGAAGGAAATCTTAAAAATCCTTAAAAGAACACCAATTAATGTAAAATCTTATAAAGATTCTCTGCAAAGCGTAGGTGATCAATCACATAAAGATTCTCAAGAATCTGAGGAAGACGAGGAAGATGCCGAAGATCTTGTTAGGCTTATCTTCCTATTTATGTGTACTTCGTTATTTTTCACAACCAAGGATGCAAACGCTTTGACTGAAAAATATATTGGTTTCGTTCTTGATCTTGAGAAGGCCAAGAATATTTCATGGCCTGACCTTATTCATTCTTACTTAGATCAAAAGCTGAATGAAAACGAGGAAACCGCAGAACACACTAATGGTTGTGTTGTTTATTTGTTGGTAAGATTTTCTTTACTTTAAACTCTTTTTTTTTGTGTTTTCTACATTTTGATAGTATATCTAACACTGCATATCAATACTTACAGCCTTGGTTTGCAGAGCATACCCATTTGGTGGAGCCAGAGTCTATAGTGACAGAACCTGAAGGAATGTATGTGCCAAGACTGGCTAGATGGAATCATACAAAGATATGTACTGAGTTCCTAAAGGATATTGATCTTTCTGAGTATGAGGTAAACTTGCAGTACATATTTTGTCGAAAAAATACATATAAATAACTACATAAAAATAACATTATAGTTATACATATTCATATGTAGTGATATTTGCATCGTGTTACTTTTTCGTGCCAATATGTAGTTATTAGCATTGAATATGTGGTGATACATATCAATATGTAGTGATAGATACATAAAACAAAGACGGGTATCTAATATGTAGTTGTGATAGAGAAGAAAGATATTTTTGTTTATAATATCTAATATGTAGTTTCTTTTTACATTCTTGATTTGTACAGTTCCATGATGAATTCAAAGACGAGTACACAAACCATGAAAAACAAATTCTTAATCGTGTCTCAAGAAGGATTCAAGAGGAAGAAGATGCTGAAACTTTCATTGAAGAAGATGATAAATCTGAAACGGAAGAAGAAAATGAAAGTCCAACAGAAGAAGAGAAAGAAGAAGATGACTCAGTATTTGGGGTAGAGGATTGTAAAATAAAATACGATGATTTGAGGAGTATAATATCTTCTAAATGGAGCGAAGTGAACACAATGCAGCAAGAGGGCGCAACGGTTGACGCTTCAAAGCTTGAGCTGATAATGCATGAAATTTACTTGAAAGCTTTCCCTTTGCAGAGAGAATCCATCCATGAAGATTATGTTAGCTTGGGATGTACACCTACTCAAAGCAAACCCAATGAAGATTTAGATGTGGACCCAACAGTTGAAGTCGAAAATCAAGTTTCTCCGAAAGATCAAACAGATGTTAATGTCACCTCTGAAGTTGGTTTGTCAACACCGAAAGATCAAACAAATGTTAATGCCACCTCTGAAGTTGGTTTGTCAACAACACCTGCAGTATTGAAGTTCCGTGATGTTGAAGTTCAGCGTTATGAGGTTATAAGATGGGCTAGATCTAATTTGGAGCAAAAAGTCAAAGAGATACAAGCGAAAAATAGCAAAGAAAACACACAAGTAAGTAGCATATTAGTATGTAGTCTAAGTATGATTTAATGTTCACTTTTTACTGTATCAAAGTATGTTGTTTCCATTACATATCAATATGTAGTGGTAGATACTTATATTCTTGTAGTGGTATCTACCATTACATATTGCTATGTACTGTTACATATCAATATGTAGTGGTAATACTTACATTCTTGTAGTGGTATCTACCATTACATATTGCTATGTACTGTTACATAGCATGTTACATATCAATACATATGTAAGTAGGTTTATGTTGACAGTTTCAATTGCTTTTTGCAGACTGATCCACTTGAAGTTAAGCAGGCAGCAGCAAAGGAGTTGCTTACAACTATGCGAGAAACAAAGGCTTCAGTTGAAGTTAATTCCAAGAAATCTGCATACTATAACGTTGGATCGGCGGCGGAAAGTTTTCTGTTCATGGATGTACCTTTGTTTAGTGAGATGCCAAGTTTGGAACACATCGAACAGCTCTCTATTGGAGATTATTTAGACATGGAAAACTCTGGCATTGGATTTTACGTCGAAGAGTATGCAGACCTCCTTCCAGATTAGTGGTACTGATCAAAACCTTGGTCTTTTTGGTATTGACTTACGACAACATTTTGACAATTTAATTGGAAGAGATTTGCAAAACGTAGAATTCAACTCTGAGAAACAAGAACCCAGTGAATCGAAAGATGCAGGTGAAGTTACAAAAAAAACCAACAAAAACATTCCATCGAAAGGTTCACGAGATACTTTGAAGGTTCCATCACAAGATGTTTTGGATGTTCCATCACAGGTGAACGATATGTACTAAATGTTAATTTGTGCATACTTTGTGTACTGAATGTTAATCAACAGCTATGTTGAATTTTTACATTATATTTTTTTTATGTTGATAAAAAATGCAGGAACCAATTACCACAATCCAGAAACAAAAATAGGTAGTGTACAAAAAGCCTGTCACAAAGCCCGCAAATCAGCAGCACACACCTACCAGACCCGTTACTCGTTCCCATCCTGCAAAAAAGAAAGATGATATTTACGAAAGTGAAAGTAAGTTCTCTGCATCATATAAAGAACCTAAGAAGTCGAAAGCGGGAGGAACATAAGCAATACCACCAAAGAAGAACAAAAAGCTTAAATTGCGCCGCAAGGTGTTCCTGAAACTGAATAAATATCCATTCTATAATGACTTGAAGGATGATCAAAAGACTTCCACATTCTTCGATAATGCAGACTTGATTAGGTGAGTTCTTAATTGGCACAATTATTTGGAACATCTGCATAGAAAAAAATTGATCCATAGAGTAGTAATTTCCGTGTACTGTTATATTCGTAGTAAGCAATACATACAAAAATAATTGATATCTATATCTACTACATATTGATATGTACTTTTGATATTGATATGTATTTTTGATATCCATACATATTGGTATATTATGCTTGGGAACATATCAATATGTTTTGTTACACAAGAATACTAACCTTTACGTCGTTATTTTCCAGCTCAATTGCTTGGAAAACGGGAGAAGGTGGTATTTGTGCTAGTGGAACTACAGTTGAGGACTTGGTACATAACGATTCTTTAGAGCAAGATCTTCTCAACTACGGACAGTACAAGCTTAACAACAAGTTTCAGAAAGACCATCCGATGCACGAAATAGACTGAAAATACTTACCTGTCTTGCATCTGGATCCGTCTGCTTGGGTAAGTTGTTATCTTACAGTGCATATCTACACAATACATATTCATATTAAAGTATTTAGGAATAGGTACTTGCAATGTTGTTGTGATTTATGTAGGAATAGGTACACTACATATCTATATTGCATAAAACATAATTAGATATAACTATTAAATTACATCCATGTTTTCAGTATAATGTCGAGTTCTCGGATAAGCTCAAAGGAGGAGCGGAAGATTCTGTTTACAAACCAATATTGGTGATGGATAAAAGTATCAAGAAGATTCTTGTACCAATGTGCCATTACAATCTTCATTGGACGCTACTTGAGTATGAATGTGAAAAAATGGTGTTCAACCCACTACAATTCTTATAAGAAAGAATGGGGAGGAATATGTTATCCAAACGCCACAAAAATGGAAGATTTCATGTTCAAACCTATCAACATGTACTTGCTGGAGAACAGCAAAGAAACATTGAAGAATGTACTAGTCAATGAATGTGAAGCACCTCAACAAGGAAAATCACCAGACTGCCTGCTATTTGTGATGCATTTTATGAAGATGAAGTCGAAAAGCAAATATGTGGGAGTAAGTTTGGGAGTACCTCAAAAGGGTCGCTTTAGCATGCAAATTCGACAAACATCTCCACCGTAAATCGATTGAAACCGACACAATAGAGTCCTAATTGTTAAAAGTAGTCGACAATACATATTAATATTTACCTATTTTCCTTTTATTCTTGGTTACATTTCATGAGTTCAAGAATGTTCAAAAACATATCTTAAATATTGCTTTTCCTTTTATTAGTGGTTTTTAATTTGAGATGGTGAATCAGCTAGGAAACCACAAAGTTTAAACTTAATCTTATGTAATGGTTTAAATTTTCTTTTAGTGATGGAAATGTCAGTATGTAGTGGAAGATGGTTATCAATATACTACTACATATCAGTATGTAGTGGAAGATGGTTACACTACAATCATTACATATCAGTATGTAGTGGAAGATGCTTACTCTACAATACTAACATGTAATATCAATATGTACTCATGTAAGATCAATATCACTAATTCATTTATGGTGAATGACACTTAACGACATATTTCATTATTCGACACTTAACGACATATTTCATTATTCGAAAGATCAATATAACTACATATTGATAAACTTATAATGTTCGAAAACCAAAAGAAGTTATAAGAAACAACAAAATAGTAAATTCAATACACTTATAATATTTGTATTTGTAAAGAAACAATTATTAACCAAATTTCAGTTGGTACTGACGAATCAAAAATAGTATAATAGAACAAGGACTACATGTTGATAGCAGGTGGTGAGCTTTTCAAATAATAGTCGGTGGAAAGAATGGCAACGTCACCGGTATCACATTCTGCTGCACGTTCAAGCCTTTGATAAAAGAAAAGAGAAATCAAAACACTACTTACTTAAAAAATAGGGTTATTTAGCTTTTGGTACTTACATTTTGTCCAGAGTTAGTGTTTGGTCTAACATTTGTCCAACTTAGGATTTGGTACTTGGAAATAACGTTGACCTGCACTGACCGTCTTAAATCTTGACTTATGTTAAAGAAATTATTAAAAAATTTATATAAAATATAATCACTAAACAAGTTTACTATTACACCCTTCACTTTGCTAGTATTTACAAAATAATCACATATTAACCCTAATTCTTTTAGAAGAAAGAGAAAGCCTATTTCTTCCTTCCCAAAACCCTTCATCGCCACCACCGTCAATTTCTTTCTCTGTAACACTACCACTGTACCATCATCACAATCACCATCTCGCTTTCCCTATCTGTTTTCTATTCTCAAACCTCCCATCGAAAAATACCAAAGCTCGTTGCAGATTGATTACATCCCATTTCAATTTATTCATCAATAAAAACCATCATAACCAGTCATCCGTAACTAGCACAACATAAATTGGGTTTTCATTTATTGAATTAGGATTTTGATTCAGTAAAATTGGGGTTTCAGTTTCAAATTTCGATTCAGTGAATTGTGATTTTGATTTGGTTTACTAGGTTAGGTTTTGTTTGATTCAGAAACTTGTGTTTAGATTAGTGAAATTGGGGGTTTCGATTATAGATGGTTGGAAAATTAGGTCGTTTAGAAAACAAATGTAACCAATCTAAAGCTGCTTCTCTCATTTCATTATTGTCTGATAATGAAAAATTCTTCTTCCGAATCAATTTTAGGGTTTCTTCTACTTGTTGATTTAGGGCTTATTTGCAGTAAATGTTGTTGATGATGAGAACGAAAAGCAGTAGTATTGTAACTAAACAGAGAGAATTGGATTGGGCCATTTGCTTTATGAAGACTTCACTAATTAGGGTTTCAGATTCAAAACAGTAACAAGACTGCACTAATTAGGTTTGGATTAGGTTTCAGATTTGTGAAGTTGGTCTGAAAATGCGATCGATTCAAAAGCAGGTAAATCATATGAATCAGACTCACAATGCAAAATAGATTGAAGTTGAAGAGTTTACTTGAAATTGGTAAATGGGTTTTGATCGACTCACAGTAGGTTATGATCAGAATCTAATTTTAACCAAAAATTAAAGACATCAAGATTTAATTTAGGGTGTTGGGGAAGATTGGATTAAGATGAGGAGATGGTAAGATTCGGTTAAATAATGAGTGAAAATAAATGGTAATCTTTCTATTGATGAATGATATTTTATTTTATTTTTTGATAATCGATGATTTTCGATGACTGTCGATGGATTTAAGCAAGTTTCTGCTGGTTGGAGGACGGTGGTGGTAGGGGTGGTGTAATGTCGGCAGATGAAGAGATAAGAAGGAAAGGTGGAAGAAAGTTAGATGGAGCGTTTAGTTAGGTTAATTTTGAGGCGTGTAAAAAGTATGTGTGAAGGATAAGATAATAAATGCATAAATTTTTATATGATAATTTAATTATAATTGAAGGTAACAGAGTCAATGAAAGTCAACGTCATTTCTAAGTTCCAAATCCTAAGTTGGACAAATGTTAGACCAAACACTAACTCTGGACAAAATGTAAGTACTAAAAACCAAATAACCCTAAAAAATACATTGTATTGTATGATCCTACCCCAAGAAATATCTTTAATATGTACTGCTTGAAACACATACCTGTCACAAATCATTCTTCAGAAATTTCATACTGACGGATTAGAGTGCATATTGCCTTGTTGTGATGAGTTTTCAAATTAAAGTTTGAACACTTAACAAATTTTCTACTATTCTCCCATGTACTTGTAATACGCTTTCCCTTTTTCCTGCCTGGTGGAGCCCTAATTACAGCTGGTGGGAGAACATTATCGTCTACGTGATACTCATCAGGCCTGTGAGAAAAATACATAATCGTACCTACACAATATATTGTTCCTTAAAAAAAATATCAAAATGTATTATTTAAAGACACATACCTGTTGTGGTTAGGAACATGTCTAATATCTATCGAATATAGCTCACGATAACAGGTAACTTTGAAGTAATCTTCGACATAATCAAGTATCCTTCCTCCAGATCTAGTAATAGCTGCAGTAGTGTGTGAGCATGGAAAATTATACACGCGTCATCGTTGGCAAGTACAAGTTTTTTTCTCTAGATTCACCATATGAGACCTGCACATACAAAAACACACCATATTATCTACCGAATATCTACACAGTACATATTCGTATGTTATCTACATAGTACATATTCATACTAGTTTGTTGGATATCACATCACAGAGCATGCTGCTTAAAGAAAACAAAATAACTAAAATTCAGATGTTAGAGATTAGGGATAAATGCTAACCTTGGAGAATGTACCTCAAAGAGGTTAGCATCTGACTGGCTAACTTTCCAGAGACGGCCAATTTGAATGTGTAGTTCAAGCAAGGCTTGATACACAAGGGTTAGCATTCTGGGTTCATCAAGACACTCTCTTCGCGACGTTCTGACATAAACTCCATAATACATAGCCTACACGACAAGGAAACAACAAGTCTGTTATACTACATTATACGTAGATTAACAGAACATACATGCTTATACCGTTACAAAAGAAACTAATAAAATCTTAACACTACATATAGGCTTGTACTATGACTAAGGGAATTGATGAAAACCTGATCTTGTCAACGAACGCACACGCGAGTAACTTCTTCTCGCGGTTAATCCAATTATTGAATGATGCGGCAATGCTTGAAGAAGTCTGACCATACCTACAAACCTTGAAGAACGCACTGGACCACTTTTCCCTTGGAAAGCTTCCTCGTATCTTGCAGGAGAAAGCGCATATGTTACCTTTCGGAAAGAATCAGTCACTTCTTTATACTTTTAGTCAGACTTTGCGATAGGTAAGTTTTTGTCCAAGTGGAAGTAGCAATAGCTTTGATGAGAATTAGGGAAAACTATGGGAATATATTTAACTAACCCTTCACCTCGGTCAGTCATAAAAGTGATTGGGGGATCATAATCCAAAGCTTCCTTCATATTCTTGAAAAACCATTCCCAATTGTCAATAGTTTCACCGTAAACTAATGCATATGCGAGGGAATAAAAACATGCAAAAGGAATTATTAGTTATGTTAAGCAACTGCTAAAAGGAAAACAACCAGTACATATAGTCTTTTTTATGCTAAAAGGAAAATAATAACCAACTGCTTGACTAAGTGGAAAGCTAACACTACATATTGACATGCAATATGGTTTACCTCATACTTGGCAAGGTCAATATGTAGAAGTATACTCATTATCAGTATTGTAGTAAATGAGTAATATAACTACCAGACACTACTTATCAACATGTAGTCCTTGTTCTATACTAGTATTGTAGGAATTATTAGCTTGCCAAGACATGTTGTACTAGTTATATGTCCTTGTATAGACAGTACTAGTTGTACAAGTTATATGAAAAATAAACAAAAACTAGTTACCTTGATTTCCGTTAAGACATGTTGCCATCATTTCGTCCTATATCTTCATTATATATGCAGAAATATTATCAACAAACTTTGGCAATATGGAAGCCAAAAAGATGATAGGGGGACTCCGCATATCACAAAAAGCTCCACCAATACTACATCTGATGTATGCAGACGATCTTCTCATCTCTTTCAAGGCATCTCAAGAAAATAACAACAACCTCCAAAAATACTTCAGTCATACAGCTCATCAGCAGGACAATACATCAATACCGCAAAATCCACAATCATTCACCACCAAGACTTCCACCTCATCATATAGAGTTGCTCCACCAATTCTTCAACATGCCAACCACATCAACACCCCCTATATACTTGGGAGTTCAATTTAAACATGGAAGAACATCTCGACACATAACTGCACCATTGCTTCAAAGGTTGGCTCGAAAGGCTCATGGTTGGATGACAAAATGTCTTAATCATGCAGGAAGGTTAGTTCTTATTAAAACATCCTTAAATCCTACAGCTAATCATCTCACGCAATCGCAAATATTCCCCACACATCTACACAACCATATTGATAAGATAGTAAGAAATTTTTTCTGGGGCCATGATTCTTCTGTTAAAAAACTTCAACCTTTAGGATGGATTAAACTAAACAAACCGATTTCCCAAGGAGGGCTAGGAATTAGGAAGAGTAGCCATCACAACAAAGCCTAATTCATGAAACGGTTATGGAACATCCATGAAAAGCCTCACTCAATCTGCACCGAACTCTTTACCAAGAAATACCTCAATCATCAACCTATTTTCCGAAGTACAATCTCTGTTTCTAATTACGCCAGCCCGCAATGGAAACAAATGGCATCTCTAATACCTCTCTTCAAACAACTCATATTTGACCGCATAGGAAACGGTTTAGACACCCCAATCCAAGCTAATTGGATTCCTTACCATCAAATCCTTGATCCTTCCCAATGATATCCAATCCAAACCGTAGCAGACATCATTGACCCCGTTACCCATAACTGGAGACATGACCAATTAGGTACCCTTCCACCTTCAATGATCCAGCATATAATAAATATTCACCTACCAAGTGACCAACCTCCAGATAGAATCATTTGGCCGCTCTCAAAATCAGGAAAATACACAACCGCATCTGGCTACAGTAGTCTAATCCAACAAGATAATCTCTCTCAACTAAACCCCCTTCCAAATACCAAATTTTTATGGACCTTACCATGTCCACCAAAAATTCAGATTTTCTTGTGGAAAGCTATTAATGATGGACTACCAACCTTCTCTCTCTTACACCGTATCAACCTCACCAACTCCAACGTTTTCCCAAGATGCAGTTGCGCTCCAGAATCTGTTATGCACATGCTTATTCAATGCCAAGTTTCTTTAAACACATGGGACAGACTGTCCAATCATATAACAACACATCAACCCACGAACAATGACCAAACATTTACTATCACAACTCAAACAACAATAACCCAAATCCTCCAAGGTCCTACCCATCCTTCTACCATCACATCTATTTGTTATCTCTTTTGGTCACTCTGGAAAGCTAGGAATGAACTCGTCTTCAGACAAACCAATTCCACTCCAGAGGACATTTTAAGGCGAGCCCTATAACAACAACACGAATTTGAATGGGCGAAAAAAATAACCCCACCGAATCTCCCAGGGGACCCAACATCTAGGACTACACCAAACAAACTCAGAATAACAAGAACAATTTTCGTAGGATGGATCATACCAGAACCAGATTGGATTAAAATAAACACTGATGGAGCTGCCCGAGGACACCCAGGGATGGCAGGAGCAGGGATCATTTGCAGGAACTCAGACGGGAACACTTTGATAGCTATTGCTCAGCCTTTAGGTATAACGGATGCAATCACAGAAGAAACGTGGGCGACCTGTACTGGCAACTAGAACGACGATGGAAAGGCAGTAGAACAAGGTGTTGTTTGAAACGGACTCGGAAAATCTCATGCGATTCATAAAGACCCCAGCAGAAACACCTTGGTATATTGCAGAAATGATCGCCGAAATAAAACAACATATGCGCCAAATCCCCTATTGCGATATCCAACACTCATATTGGGAAGGAAACCAAGCGGCAGACGGTCTAGCAAACTTCACGGCTGACGGAAGCCAAGCAGGAAACTTATCCACTACGATATGGGACAATGCAATCCCACCTTGCATCGATCAAATTATTTTAAGTGACTCAGGGGATTCAATTTCCCCCTGTAATAACAATTTAAATCTTTTATTCAATGTATATGCTTAAAAAGAGAAAAAAATTGACTGGACGTTTCATTGCCTCTCCTGTTTTTACCTCGGGCCTCTGAAGTCTGAACCGCTATTCACAGGATGACACGCGTAATTCTTTTCCTTTATTTATTTAATTTAATCATATACTAATACTCCCCTTATAAAAAAAAACCTAGAAGCATAAGTAAAGATAACCTTCTTTGTCTTCCTCTCTGTAACTTAACTTCCTCCCCTTATAAAAAAAAACTTCCTCCTTGAAATCAATAATGGCTGCCATTGAATCAAAAGATCAAACAGTCTTCGTAGAGACTAACCTGAATACTCGTTTTGCTGTGGCGTTTACAGACAATGATTCCGTTGGGCATCTCAAGGGTAAGTTTTTTTTTCTTTTTACTCCTCCCTCCTTAAGTTTTTGTTTGAGCTTCTCTTTATGACTCACTAGTTAGGGTTTTTGGTTATTTTTACTTGCCTTCCATATTTTGTGTGCAATTCTTATTAATAAGGTTATTTTGCACTAATGGTCATGTACTTGTTACTGAGATGCTAAATTGCTAATTCACTTTACGAATTCTGAGCTTGCGCATTTAGTTATCTCAGTTGAAATCAGATTTTCAAATTGACTCAACTTTTTTTTTTTTTTAACTACTGATGCATTAATAACATCATTATGGTTTGGTTATGCAGAGAAGATATCATCTGTTCATCTTAATTGCTTTCCAGTGCTTGGCAAGATAAATGTTAGAGCAATCAAGGTACATGCAATTATTGATTACTGCATATTCGTTTTACACCCTTTAATTTTAATGGAGGAGAATCTAAATTTAATTTTCCGATTTTCGTAGGTGAAGCGCAAGAAACATTTTTACCACCTATCAGACTCCATACTTGTGAAAATTGTATTTGAGAGAGTCAAGGGAACGCGGTTCCTTTATGTGGATGCTGCTGGGGAGAAATCTGAAGATCGGATTGCCCATGACCCAATTGGAGAGTCAATGAAAGAGATTCATCATGGCGAGAACCAGCTGCACGCTAAACAAGCAGTTGTACTAGAAAACTTGTCAGTAGAGAAACCATTGGTTGATAATGACCATGTCACAAGTGCTGGTTTAGCAGTCAAACCAGTGAAGAAGAAGAAGAAGAAGAATCCGGCCAGTATCCAACAAGTAAAAGCTACAGCTGCACCTTCTGATTTGAAGCGTAAGTTACCCGAAGCTTCTCCAGATACAGAGGCAAAGGATGTTTCTAACACAAGAGTTAAGAAGAAAAGATCAATTAAGATCTCTGATGGTGAAACTGGCTTGTTAAACTCAGGAGCTGGAGAGGATGTTAGCACAAGCGATGTCGTTCCCATGACATCAAAATCTGAAAAACCATTAGTTGCGGAGCATCCTAGCCTGGAAACTAAGAAAGCAGGTAAAAGCTTGCCTCCAACTGGAAAGTCCAAGAAGTTAAAAGTAAAAACTATTGTTGCTTCGTCTTCATGCCTTGAGAAGGGATCTAATAAGGACTATGGGATCGGTGACAACTCTGTGAACATGGTGTAGTCTTCGAAGAATAAACTAAACAGTCCAGCTCACAAAATGACCAAGAGCCACCAAAGGAACAGAATGACGTTATCTCAAGGGATCTTAATACTTCAAAGTGAAAACGAGAAACAGGGGTGCACCCCATTGTAATGTTATCTCATCAGGACCTCTCTTGCCAGCGTGTTATAGCTTCAGATTATGGTCTTTTTTTTGGTGGTACCATCGTCATTCTTCTCCTGACTTGGAGTGATGTTTTTTTTTTTTTTTCAGGGTCTGCATGTGTAGGTTCATTCGTAGTCTGTTTCAGTCAGTGTGTTTTCTCCCAAGTTAGGGGTGATGTTTCGGCCTTTATGCACTTCACATGCTGGGCATTGTAGTTGAAGGATGTACTTGGTTTCAATCTTTTTTTTTTTTTTTTTTTATAATTGATGTCCGGGTTGATGACCTTAATATATGTTTGTTATCACTTCAACCGGTTCGAGTTTATGAAGATTTTCTTTTTGAATAAGATTTCTTCCAACTGCTATTTAGGAATTTATTAACTCTTGATATCATTAATTTTGTTTTTGTTGGGAAAAGAATTCCAGCATGACAGGTGAACAACTTGCGGCCCCTTCATGTCCAGGAGATGGGGAGGATGTTTCTATCACACATGGACGCCCTAAGGTGCACTGCTCTTCACCATTCTGCATGTTGTCATCACGATGGCTCTCTTTTTACTCTAATTAAATTTTGTGATTACCAGATGGCTCTCTTTTTACTCTAATTAAATTTTGTGATTACCAGTTTAAGTAATAGTTTTTGACATAACCTCATGAACAGATTTTAGGTTTACCCGTGAACTTCTTCCAACTGAATTTGTAAGTCAGTCCAAAAGGCATGAACAGTGTGTGCTGATGCACTCTTTTGGATAAATCTCAATTTAAGTGGAGTGAAATGATAGAAACTCATAGTTTAGTATGTGAAATAAGAAAGGATCGTGACTTTCTCTAAATTTGATTTGTAATATGGTATAGTCTGATTACCTACATCACATTCCTCACTTTGCTAGAGTACAAGATATCTGAAATGAAATGTTCAAGACTACAATATATCTTCAGATCCATTTGCTTCTTTGTGGCATCTGTGAACTTTTTCATAGTAGCCTTCAGTAGTTGTATATCTGAAGGAAAGCCCTCAGTGCTGAAAAAATTTATGTTCCTCACTGTTTCCTTCAGAACTACCAGTGGTGGATTTCTTGACTCTGGAGATATAAGTATCCAACCCATCCATCAATATATCAGGCTTTTTAAAAAAAATTAAAGAACTGGATATTGCACATGCTGATACTAGAACAAGCTCAAGGTTGAAACTTAGCAAAAAGCAAGTTCAAGAAGAGCTGATATAATTAGTGTGTTTGCAAATGCTGACGAACTATATAACGAATACACTGCCTAGATAAAAACGGCTGACTTACTTCTCAAAAGGGAATTCTCTGATTGTGTTAGCCCGAGCTTAACAATTGACGCTTGCAGTTAAATGTGAACAATGAAATAGAACCCACAATACAATTAACATTGCAAAAGCAAATTCAACATTTTCAGTGCACTTTAACCGCATACATTCAGTAGATGAACCATATATTAATTTGAAATTTTGCATTTTACTTCATGATATCACAAAATGCTCGACTCAAAAGGAAATTCTCTGAGTGCTAACAGCCTTACCTTACCTTAATTCGGCACCATATCACACCGACAGTAGTAAATGATCTGACGATTGTCTCGCCCCCTTCCAGAAATGGAGCAATACTAACCCATCACCGCTCCATTCCCACAATAGGGTCAGGTAATGCCGGAACAGTGAAACCAATAGTAGACAACTAGAAAGTTTAGTCAAACATTTCATATAACAAACTGCCAACAATTCGAAACTTGACTAAAACCAGAAGATTAAACACATCAACAAGCAAAAAATAAGCAGTCTCACATCTGACTGAAACCTCAATACATAAAGCACAGATGTCACCTTCGGCAATTCACGGGGTCCGTATTAACTTAGATTTTCTACTTTGATGATTTGATAGAAACTTGCGACTGTCAACGAAAATAGGGTCGCGATAGGCTTGGCAAGCCAGCGATAGACCAATAGAGGGCGAGCACAATACCAAGATGGGTGACCGCCTCGTGTACCTTTGCTTGGTTGAAAGCCATCCAGGCCCTTAGGAAAGGGTGGGTGCAGTACCAAGATGGGTGACAAAATGCTCGTATTCCCTTTCTAGCCTACCCCAACACGTTTGGGACAAAAGGCTTGGAAGAAAAAGAAGAATGAGGATCTGTGTCTCCCAATTATGTAATTATTTTCTATCTTCACTGCACTGGCATCAATTCAAGCTTTCCCTAACATTTAAGTTGGATATCAATGGAAATTAACCAGCGCGTCAATTAGTACTAAAAATAAATGACAATGTCTTACACAGTAGAGATGTTTTGGCCTTTTGAATCTGAAGTAGCTAAACTCAAGACTGCAAAGTCCTATTTGTGCATTTACTGCTAACATAGTAAGTAAGATACAAGACAGATATAACTTACCTGAGTATATCGCCATTACATCATTGACAAAAAACATATCAGCACTGGAATGGACTATACAACTCAATTTAACATACTGATGCCTGAATGTCAAAACACACTTAAAAGAAGCACTAAAAGGGTACCAGTACTCCAAACTCTCATAGACAAAGATATCCAGATGTTTTGTGCTTCGGATCATACTATTTAGTACTTGCATTCCAACCCTACACCACCTAGATCTTAGTTAAATATTTCCAAAGTACAAAGAAAAAATAAAAATGATTAAAGAACTGGAAGTTGCACATGCCGACAATAGGACAAGCTCAAGGTCGAAACTTGGTAAAAAGCAAGCTCAAGATATAATTAGGGAGTTTGCAAATACTGAAGAATTATCTTTGCAACATGTAATGCTTTTCACTGCAAAATTTTACGATTCATGTACTCACCACAGGGAATATGTATTGCAAAAGTAAGGTTTCTTAACAGCCAGAGAAAATCAGTACCACGTCTTAATTACATACACATAGCAACATTTAATTCAGATAGTTGATATAAAAAAGGACCGAAGTTCAGAAGGGCTTGTCGACACGAAATCCCAGGATGTTAAATACTCTGCCATAAACCTGTTTCTGGGCGAAAAGAGCAATACCCAGACCCAAAGTTCCACAGACCGCCACCGCCGCACACTTTTCATACATCCCAGGAGGTGCTTCAGGAACCTCATTGGACGAGAAATTCCTTGCTGAAAAGAACTTGGTATCTAAACGCCTAAACTGGGAACCCATTTTTCTGCGGGGATACAAAATCATAGTTAATCCAACAGAGAAATACTACTTATAAGATCTTAGAGAGAGAGATTACCTCAAAGGAGCTGACATCGTTATGATGATGAGTTAACAAACTTCTTTCTCTTCGTATTCTGAAAATATATCAAGGAAGATGAAGATTATTAGATCAGATTACTGTTAAAAACCCAGAATCAATTAATATTAATGTCAAACAAATTTAGCATAAAAACCCTAACTACCTAAGAAAAAATATTGACGGAGAAGAAATTGATCCAGAAAAGGGGAGAGAGGCGACACAAACAAATTAGGGCTTTTAGCCTTTTACAGTGCCGATGCACAATTAGCAAATCTTTTTATTTTCTATACCAGCGGCGTCCGCGGAGGGGTGAGCATGGATGGTCCGACGAAATGCATCTATTGGCGGGTGATACCCACCCCAGTGGACCGGACATAAGTTTCTTTTGAAAATCCATTAAATATCGGGTGGGCTGCATATGTGGAGAAAGCTATTAGAGCAAGTCTTATGGTGGAATCCAAGCTATTCCAAGTGTGGAAAAAATGTCAAGTCTAATGGCTTAGTTAAAGGTCTTCCACGTAAAAAATCAAGCAACCTTCCATGGTTTAGTGGAAGGGTTCGTGGAATCCATGAAAGCCTTATTAAGAATAGCACAAACGCCAATAAGAATAGCGCCCAAAAACGCCATTAAGAACGTTTTTTTTTATCCGTAGATTTGAAACGAGTTGTTGAAATCTAACATTTGAGAAAAAAAACGCCATTGTTAATGGCGTTTTTTTAGCGCAATTAAGAATTGCGTTTTTAAGCGCCATTAAGATTAGCGTTTCTGCTATTCCACCATTAGACTTGCGCTTCCATCCACACTTCCAAGTGATGAGGTGGCGTGGAATATGGAAGATGGATGGATTCCACCATAAGACTTGCTCTTATAGGTGCTCCAAGAAAAGAGTTTTGAGGGCTCACAAGATGACAAAATCGGATTATAAAATATTAATCAACAAAATCCTATATCTAACTATTTTTTGTGATGACTAAAATACCCTCCATGAATTATAAAATTAAATTCATTATCTTTTCCTTGATGAAGATGATGATCATATACAAAAAACTAAATCTTATCTTGTCCTTCTCTTTCCATTCATAAATCATGATGAAGATGATGACTATAAAAAAAACCCTATTATTCTTCTTATTTTTCTTCTCCGTCGTAATGAAGATGATGATCATAAAAAGAAAAAACTAAGAAAACCCATCACTTATTTTTGCAAAAAACAGTTTCATTACTGTTTATGGTGGGGAAAATTCATACTTCCCAACCGTAGACAATTCAGTATACGGTTGGGAAAACTCATATTTCCCCACCGTAGACAATTTCCCAACCGTAGACAGTCTACGGGTTGGAAAATTCATACTTCCCAACCGTAGGCAGTTCAACTTACGGTGGGGAAAATTCATATTTCCCCACCGTAGGCTGTCTACGGTTGGGAAAATTCATACTTCCCAACCGTAGACACTTCTGAAACTGTTTTTCAAAAAACCCAATTCGATCGATTCCGCTTATCCATGCATTGAAACCAATTAAATAAGATGGGCTTTTGATTTTTACCTTATTGAAGTTATTGCGGGTGGATTAAATGGTGTTAATCGATAATGAATTATTTTGAGAATTGACGATTAATCGAAGAAATAAGCGATGGAGGTGATGGGGAAGAAGAAAATGGAAGAATTAAATGAGAGAAATGAAAACAAATTAGTTTTAGGTTTTCAATATTTAATAGGTTAAGGGTATTTTAGTATTTTTCTTATGAATTAAGTTCCCTTATCTTCATTGTGGATATTTGAATCCTTAGAGCATATCCTATGGGTAGTCTCCATTTGGAGACTAACTCGCCCATTTGAAGGACCCCTCGCTCATATGAACGAGTGAAGCCACTGTGGGCAAAAATGAAAGGGAACACTAGACGGGAAACTATCTCCCGTTTACAAAAAAATTTGAAAAATTTATAATAAAATAATAAATGGAGGGAAAATTTATTTTTAAAAAAACTAAACTTAAACGCTCACGGGGGACAATCCCCCGTGAGATACTAAAAACCAATATAGACGGGGAACTGTCCCCCGTCAAAAGAAAAAAACTTAAAAAAAACTACTTAGACGGGGGACAGTCCCCCGTCTAGTTCAAAAAGTTGCAAATTTTTTTGACGGGGGACTGTCCCCCCGTCTAGTGTTACACTCCCAACTACTCGTTCAAACCGAACGAGTGTATGAACGTGTTTGGGGGAAAAGTGGGGTAAAGACTACCCATAGCAGCCTCTAATCTGCTCAAATTGGTAGTGCACTCTTTCATTTGAAAGAGTGACACTACCCATAGGATTTGCTCTTAGGAGCCCTGAAAACTCTTTTCTTGGAGCCCCTATAATAGGTTTCTATCTGGAATTCATTGGACACTCGCATCTCCAAAATTTAGAGTATCCTTAGAATTATGCAAAGTATGAAAATATCTTCCTTTTTTTTTTTGATGGTAAAATTTTTTTTTATTAACTAGCAAATATCTGAAAGTATGAAAATATCTGAGAATGAATATCTAAGGATAGTTTAGAGCAACCGTAGTAAATAGTAATATGCTAAAACACCAGATTTCGCAAAAAATCGAACACAACAAGGAGAAGTAATAAGTGGAAATTGTATTTAAGACTTAAGTAATAAAGCCACAGAATTTAAAAAAATGCCCAGGGAGTTATCATTATAGACTTGGCTGTAAACCGATTATAGTTGGGCGGGGTGGTCTTGATAAAAGCTAACAATATATTTTCCGGAATCAATTGAAAATGACATACATAGTGAGTTATGGTTGACTTTGAAAACAACGATGCTGACGAACTCAGATCGCTGGTATCATCACCCAACGACTTTGTCACTGTGCCACAATATCGGCTCAGTACCACAAACTTAACATCTGCACCAGTTTTTGATACTCCAAAGCATGTCCATTTGCTTCTTTTTGGCATGTGTGAACTTTTTTGTAGTAGCCTTTGGTAGTTGTATATCTGAAGGAACGGAAAATGGGTCATTTGTCCAAAAAAATTTAAAACACGGTTCAAATGGACGAGTAAAAAATTTTATGGGTGAAATGGACACAAAAAAAATAGCAAGGATGAAACTGGATTCATCTTGGCTTAAACTTAAAAAATAGCTAGGATGAAACTGGATGCATCCTGTGTAAATTAAAAATAGAAAAAGTATTTGAAAATGGGCAGGATGAAACTGGTTACATCCTGCCTATTTTTAAATTTTTGTCCATTTAAACAAAGATCAAAATCTAACTGTCCTTTTCACCTGGAAATTTTAATTTTGGTCTTTTTAACCAATTTTGTGTTGACGGAAACCCTCGCTAGAAACAACCGGCAGTGGTGCGACCATAACCAAAGAGCAAAGAGCAAAAAAAAACTAAAATTTGGGTTTAGTCCGTGTTGTAGCGCAGTGGAGGAGACTAAAATTTGGTCAGGCGCAACTTTGAGTTACGCCCCAACCAGGCGCAATTCCAAATCTCGTCCCATTTCTTTTTTTTTATATCATTGATGGGGCGCAACTCAAAGTTGCGCCCAATTTTTTTTTTTTTTATTGTTGGGGGCGCAATTCCAAATTGCGCCCATTTTTTTTTTTTTTTTTTTTAATTGTTGGGGCGCAACTTTGAGTTACGCCCATCAAAAGCAACTTCAATTTACGCCCGACTAAAGACCATACTAAAGACTAAATATGGTCTGGGTTTTGGTTATAGTCCGGTCTTTGGTCTTTACTCCGTCTCCACTGCGTCTGTTTTTTACCAAAAAATTTGGTTATACTCCACGACTGTGGATGCTCTTATAGCCCATACACGTACACAACAAAGTCACTGTTATACCCCTCGCTTCAGAACTACCAGTGGTGGATTTCTTGACTGTGGAGATGAACGTATCCAACGATTCCAACCCATCCATCAATATATCAGGCATTTTAAAACTGGAAATTGCCCATGCCGACACTAGGACAAGCTCAAGGTTGAAACTTAGTAAAAAGCAAGTTCAAGAAGAGCTGATATAATTGGTGTGTTTGCAAATTCTGACGACTTACACTGCCTAGATAAAAATTGCTCTGACTTACTTCTCAAAAAGAGAATTTCTCTGATTGTGGTAGCCTGAGCTTAACAATTTTAGGACCATGAAGGTTGTTTACTCAGTTGACCCTTGCAGTTAAATGTGAACAATGAAACAGAACCCACAGTACATTTAACATTGCAAAAGCAAATTCAACATTTTCAGTGCACTTTAACCGCATACATTCAGTAGATGAACCATATATTAATTTGAAATTTTGCATTTTACTTCATGATATCACAAAAAATGCTGCCTCACTTCTCAAAAGGGAATTCTGTAATTGCTAACAACCTTACCTTACTTGATTCGGCACCATATAACATCCACAGCATTAAATGATCTGTGATTGTCTCCAATTCACCCCTCCAGAAATGCCACTCCATCCCCACATAGGGTCAAGTAATGCCGAAACAGTGAACCCAATAGTAGACAACTAGAAAGACTAGTCAAAAATTTCATATAACAAACTGCGAACAATTCCAAACTTGACTAAAACAGAAGGTTGAACACACAAAAAAGCAAAAATAAGCAGTTTAACATCTGACTGAAACCTCAATACATAAAGCACAGATGTCACCTTCGGCAATTCGCAAGGTCCGTACAATAATAGACAATAAAGTTTCATATTTCCATCCCCTATCTCCATTCAGGCAAATGAACATGTAATTAACTTAGATTTTCTACCTTGATCATTTGATAAACCGTCGATGAAAATAGGGTCGCGATAGGCTTGGCAAGCCAACGACAGACCAATAGAAGGCGAGCGCAGTACCAAGATGGGTGACCGCCTCCATTCCCTTAGGAAAGGGCGGGAGTACTACCAAGATGGGTGAGAAAATGCTCATACTCCCTTTTTAGCCTACCCCAATTTGTTTGGGACTAAGTAGATCTGTTTTTGAATCTCAAGCTTCTGCCACGAAGTGCATAGTCGTTGATATGATATCAGCTAATTGAACAAACCCAAAAGATAAAGCATATCATTTGATAAATAGACGAATTTTCGACAATCAAGCATATGAGATAACATAATAAGTAAGATACAAGCCAGACATAACTTACCTGAGTATATTGCCATTACATCATGGACAACAAACATATCTGCAATGGACTATATAACTTAATTTAACATATTGATGCCAAAACATACTGACAAGAAGCACTAAAAGGGTACCAGTACTCCTAACTCTCTCATGGACAAAGATCTCCAAATGTTTTGTTCTTCGGATAATAGTATTATTTAGTACTTGCATTCCAGCCCTACACCACCTAGATCTCAGTTAAATTCTTCAGGAGTACAAAAAAAAAACAAGTAATTAACGAACTGGAAACTACACATGCCAACAGTAGGACAAGCTCAAGGTCCAAACTTGTTAAAAAGCAAGCTCAAGAAGAACTGACATAATGAGTGAGTTCGCAAATACTGAAGAATTATATACCGAATACATTGCCCAGATAAAAGAAAAATGGCTCTGACTTACTTCTCAAAAGGAATTCTCTAGAGAACCATCTGTATAAGAAGATGGTGAATGGTAATTATAAGCCATTTGTTCACTGCGATCATGAATTGTCAAGGAGGCTTAATTGGTCAGGCTTTAATCTCTTCTATGAAATGGTTAGTGATTCGAGCATTCCATGTAAAGTGGAATTCTCTGATTGTGTTACAAGCACAAACTATCTTATGGCGATCAGCAGACATGAATAAATAAAGTGGTATCTTTGCAACTGTGTTTCCATGTAATGCTTTACACTGCAAAATAATACGATTCATGTACTCACCACAAGGAATATCTATTGCAAAAGTTTAAGAGAAAATCAGTAGCACGTCTTAATTACATACTCAGATGATAGATTCATAGCAATTTTTAATTCAAGAGTCTTTGCCGACAGGAAATCCAAGGATGTTAAATACTCTGCCATGAATCAGTTTCTGGGCCAAAAGAGCATAACTCAGCCCCAAAGTTCCACAGACCGCCACCACCTTAAGTTTTTCATATTTGTCAGGAACCTCCTCGGCTCTATCAACCTTGGAACAGAAATTCCTTGCTGAAATGAACTTGGTATCTAAACGCCTAAACTGGGAACCCATTTTTCTGTAGGAATACAAAACCATAATTAATCCAACAGATCAACAGAGAAATCGAAATACTACTTATAAGATCTTGAGTACTAGCTAGCAGAGAGAGAGATACAGATAATGACCTCAAAGGAGCTGACATCTTCTTTCTCTTCGTATTCTGAAAATATATCAAGGAAGATGAAGATTATTAGATCAGATGATTGTTAAAAAACCAGAATCAATTAATATTAGTGTCAAACAAATTTGGCATAAAAACCCTAACTACCTAAAAGAAAATATTCATGGAGAAGAAATTGATCCAGAAAAAGGGAGAGAGGAAAAGAATTACCAGGCAGGCGACACGAACAAAAATTAGGGATTTACAGTGCCCATGCACAGTTAGCAAATCTTTTTATTTGCTACTATACCAGCGGCGTCGGCGGGGTGAGCATGGATGGTCCGACGCAATCCATCTATTTGGCGGGTGGATACCCACCGTTTCTTTTGAAAATCCATTAAATATCCGGTGGGCTGTATATCTAGAATTCATTGGACACCCGCATCTCGAAAGTCGAAACTCAAGAGTATCTATAGCATTATGCAAATTATGAAGGCAAATTTAGTAATTATATCCAAGGAAATGATATGATATATATATATCCTAGTATTTTTAGGTGCGATCCCAAAAGAATTAGGGGCGACACAAAAAGACAAAATGTTAAAAATATTTATATGTCCCTTCATAATCGGTAGTTTAGTTTTTTTTATCTACCGATTCTAAATTTCATTTTTGGGAACTCTATATTCGGTAGTTATATGAACTATTTTTACTATCGATTATAGGCTCAACCAAATTAGAAAAATAGAGGATTTTTGCAAAATCTCATTTTGGGGCAACTCTATATTCGGTAGTTATATGAACTATCTTTGACTACCGATTATGCTAGGATTTCGATAAAGGGGTCCACTGTATAATCGGAAGTCAGGATACCTTCATTTACTACCGATTATAGGCTCAACCAAAATTCAAAAAAAAAAAGAAGGATTTTGGCAAAACCTCATTTTGGGGCTACTCTACATTCGGTAGTTATATGAACTATTTTGACTACCGAATATGGTTGGATATTTGCAAAGAGAGCCAGGATAATCGGAAGTCAGGATAACTTCATTTACTACCGATTATAGGCTCAACCAAAATTCAAAAATAAAAGGATTTTTGCAAAATCTCATTCTGGAGCTACTCTACATTCGGTAGTTATATGAACTATTTTGACTACCGATTATGGTAGGATATTTGCAAAGAGAGCCACTGTATAATCGGAAGTCATGATAACTCTTCCTTTCTTACCGATTATATGTTCAACCAAAATTCAAAAAAAAAAGAATTTTGCAAAATCTCATTTTGGGGCTACTCTATATTCTGGAGTTAAATAACCTAAATTCCCTACCGATTATGGTAGGGAATTTTTGCCAAAGGTCTACTTTAATCGGGAGTCAAGATAACTTTATTTACTACCGATTATAAGCCTGGTATTTTTAGGGGCGACCCCAAAAGAATTAGGGGCGACATTAGAAGACAAAAAGGTCACCCAAACGTAAATCTAAGCTACCCCTTATCTTCGATTTTTCGAAATGGCCAATATGCGCTTATATAATCGGGAGCCTACACCATAATCGATAGGTTAAAGATGAATCGGTAGGTTAAACTGAAACTATACCTACCGATTATTGTGTAGATACTTCGGCTAATAATCCCTTTTATAATCGGTAGCTTATCCAACTTGTAAGACTACCGATTATAAGGAGCCCCATATTCAACCTTGGCCAAATTCCATAGGTTTTGAGGGGTGCAGAGCCAACCATAACCACTTGGATTGAGCTGTGGATGTATCCATAATCGGAAGCCTAATAGGTTACATACACTACCGATTATAAGTTGCCCTAAAATGAGTTTTTTCTAAAATCCTTCACGTAATGAATTTTGAAATCTACCATAATCAGTAGGGTATATAATTATATAACCCACCGATTATAACGAGCCCCAGATCCAACCTTTGTCATATTCGATAGGTTTTGAGTGTACACAGCCAGCCATAACCACTTGGTTCGTGTTTTGGATGCAGCGTTAATCGGGAGTTAAATATATTACCAAACCATCCGATTATGGGTTGCCCCAAAATGAGTTTTTTCTAAAATCCTTCATGCAAGGGAATTTGAAATATACCATAATCGGTAGAGTTGACAACTTAACAACCTACCGATTATAAGGAGTCCCAGATCGAACCCTTGCCAAATTCCATAGGTTTTGAGTGTACAGAGCCAGGCATAATTTTCTCAGTGATGAGTGTTTTATCAACATATTCTTCCTCAGTGCATTTGCCACAGCTAACCTAACTAATTCGGTGCAAATGTGACCTCTATGGATCCAATCGATCAAAAACAAAAAATCTCATTATCTGTTAGTTGCCAAAAAATAGTCTATATTTTCACTACTTTAATACCACCACGTATATGAAAGTGGCGTTTTGGTTAAATCAAGCGCATGTTTATGATTCAAAAGACAGAAAAGAAACATGGAAATGGAGAGATCGATAGCCATTCGGTGCTGCTGAGTAGCCATTGGTAATATGTTGCTGTTAGTTAATGTAAAGTTACTTAGCTAATAAAGATTAGTAGTAATTTAGTGAGTACACATGAGTGTTCCACATGCTTTGTATTAGGTCTTATGTATGCCTAGTATAAAAATGAAAGAGAGAAAGAAAGAGAAAGTAATCAAAATGAAATGAAATTGAGTAGAAGAGGTAGAGAGTAGCCAAGAGCCCTCACCTCCATTCAATCAAATCACTTCAAATTTCCTTATTAATTCAATCATAAAACCAACAGTTGCTGTCAATTAAAACCTTTGATGTTTTACCTTTTTCCTTCACTTTTAGTTGGAGACGGAAGTTAGGATATCTTTTGTTTTGTTTTTTTTTTTTTTTTTGATAAAACCAAAACCTCCATTGATGCGGGAAGGAACAAGAGAAGTGAAATGACTTTTTCTTCTTCTAAGATCTCGAATAAGGTTTACATTAATCGGCAGTAAATAAGGTAAAAATTTTATTTACATGAAGATCTGTCCGGATATATTTTCGGTCATCAACAAATTACCCGTAAAAATTGGATTAGTTTTTTAAATAAGTTATTTTAGTCGGATTGAATAAAAAGGTTAATTTAGTCCTACATAAAATGTGAAAGTTTAGATTTCATCTAAAACTATTAATCTTAATCGTAGATTTTATGTTTTGGACTATACATATATACCATTTTAATGATGGGTTTCTCTAAGAGCATCTCCAACAGTGGGTGCTAAAAATCCTACGTGGAGTTTTTATTTAGATCCTTATTTATGGGATCATATGTATGTGGCAAAAATAGCAAAGCTTTTTCTCATGGACTATCTCCAACAGTGGGGATTTTATTTTGAGAATTTGTTTTTCAGGATAATGGTAAAATTAATTCCTTCTTTCCTATTGGTTAAGAAAAAATTATTTAAAAATAAAAATTTAAAATATGGTTAAAAAGACGACGTGGAGGTCATTCTCAAAGTCTAAATAAGACTTTCTCCAAGACCTTCATATTTATTTTGACACCCTTCCTACTTAATAGGACCCACATTGTTTGCTATAAGAGAGAGGAATTGGGTTCCTCGGAAATTTACGCGTTTCCATATACATAGTCATCCGAGTTGAATCGGGTGTAAGTAACCCAACAACGTGTAGCCCTAATCTTTGTTTGTGTCGTCTGCTTGATATTTCTCTTTCTCTCTCCCGTTTTCTGAATCTATTTGTTCTCCATCAATTTTTTCTTAGGTAGTTAGGGTTTTTATGCTAAATTTGTTTATATTAATTGATTCTTGCCTTCTGGGTTTTCAGCAATCATCTAATAATCTTCATCTTCCTTGGGTAGTTAGGTTTTTTATGCAGAATTTGTTAATATTGATTGATTCTCCTTCCGGGTTTTCAACAATCATCTAATAATCTTCATCTTCCTTCATATATTTTCGGAGTACGAAGAGAGAAATCTGTTAACTCATCGTAACGATGTCAGCTCCTTTGAGGTAATCTCTCTCTCTGCTATCTAGTACTTAAGATCGTATAGGTATTATTTCGATTTCTCTATTGATCTGCTGGATTAATTACGGTTTTGTATCCGCGCAGAAAAATGGGTTCCCAATTTAGGCGTTTAGATACGAAGTTCATTTCAGCAAGAAATTTCTCGTCCAAGGAGGTTCCGGAAGCAGGTCCTGCGAAATATGAAAGACTTATGGCGGTGGCTGTCTCTGGAACTTTGACGATGAGTTATGTTCTTTTGGTCCAGAAAATGACTCATGGCAGAGTATCTAACATCCTGGGATTTCCTGTCGGCAAAGCGTGAGAGATGTATGTAATTATGATGTGCTACTGATTTCCTCTTGCTGTTAAGAAACCTAACTTTTGGAATACATAAATCTTAGGTTTTTGGTGTCTAATTAAGCATGGGTTGGAAGATTGAATTGATACATTTTTAAGTCCCGATGAATATCTGAGACAGCTTTTACCATTCCAGATCTCCTTTCTGAAAGGTTTAAGAGTTTATTTGATTTTGTGAGGGGATGACCCTTTATTTCACAGGAGGATCCTAGTTTTCATGCTAAATCTGCTTTACTTAGAGCATGTCTTGATTAATATATGTTGACTGTTTAGATATATTTTGTGGTGTTTATTGTATGACCTTGACATGTATTGCGGATTCAAGATTATATTTACTTGGTTGCTTTGCATTCTAGGGTTTGAATTCTTGCATTGCTTTGTTCTACAGAGTATAGATTTACTGGTCTTTTATATGTAGATCAATTCTGTCAAAGATGTCTTTAGGATCTTGTTACAATCAATTTCATAAAGCTCGCTGTCAAGCTAGGATTCAGCGGCAATCGGCTCTCTGTTGGATTAATTTGGGGTTTTATATCCCCTCTGAAAAATGGGACTCCAGTTTAGGTGTCTACGTTTAAGTATGCAATTTCTGTACTAATGCTGATAAAGCCTGTAAGATCTGTGACTAATTGTGTGACTAATTGTGAATCGTATTGCCAAACAGACAAGGAAAACAATACAGGACAACTGCTATATAAAGCAGATGGACTCAAACAGAACGACTAGACTCGACACATCACAAGACCCATTACGCATGTCAGACTATAATTGGTTTACAATGACAAGTGGACAATAGACTACAATAAGGGTTCTAACAAAGCCTAGGAGAGGTTCTTGAAGGAAGTAAAAAGAAACTTGATCAGATTAAGTCGGGTGTCGAGAGATGGTGCTCTTGATTTTCTTATCGGAAAATAATTTGTTGCGGTGTGTTTGGGTTAATCAACCTGGTTTAATTGGGGGCCATTCAAATTAAATGGGGGCCAGGCACTAGAGGACAAAAAAAGGTCACCCAAATATAATTTGGGCCACCCTTATCAAAATACTTTCTAAATGGCTAAAATGTCCCTAAGTGATTAGACTTAATATTTGATTAAAGTTAATTAGATTTAAGTGAGGTTAGATTAAAATCAGATTTATGGATAAGAAATTTGGGTTTTTTTTTTTTTTTTTTGAGTTTTTGTGTTTTTAGAAGAAGAAGAGAAGTTTTGAGAGAAAAACTAGGGTTCTTTGAAATGGGTGATTCAAGTGGAGGAATTGATGTTGGTGAAGATTCAAATAACAACAATGATTGTGTTGATGGTAAGATTGTGTCAACTAATGATATGGATTGGATGTTTGATGAAGATGAAGAGATGTTAATAGAGGAAGCCATGAATAATGGTGCAAGTGAAGATCCTATTGCTCCAAATGAAGGAACCAACACTCAAAATGAAGTACCCGAAGCTCAAAACAATCATGTAAACCTCATATACTCTTGAAATCGTGTGAAAGGTGCTCCAAGTGGTCGATTCATGGTCACCATTGAAACACCTAGTGTGAGGGTCGTTAGTGGAGTGTTTTTTATTCACTAACGATCCTAAAGAGTCGTCAGTCTGTTTACACCAAACCTGACGACTCAAACCTGCAACTTTTCCAGGTTATGAAAAATCGTCAGCTTGGTGTGCTAAAAACTGACGACTCTCTTTGGTAATCCAACAAGAGTCGTTTGTTTGCTTTTTGTACACTGCAACGACGCTTAAACACAATGTCTCTGACCAAAATCTTTTTTTTTTTTTGGGGTTTATGGTCGTCACACCTTTATTCATCTAAACTGACGACCCTAACCAACCATTAACATATTTATCACTAGAGTCGTTGCTATCGATAGTGTTACATATTAACGACCCTTAGTGTTTTGTTTTAAGATTTTTGATTTCATCAGATCATTTCATTGAATCGTAAAAGGCATACATCTTTCATAGGGTTACATTGAAGGAAATAAAACACAATACATAAGATTTTTGATTTCACTACCATCACCATTACCATCCCCATCACCATCCCCATTACCATCCCCATCATCATTTGTCTCTTGGTTCAGTGATAGAATAGGCTACCTCACTCGGTTTTCTTCCGCGTAATAAACCGGCAGTTAAGTACCTATCATGCCGGGGAAGTTTGGAATGAGGGGTTATCATCATTTTAACCTTGTCTCTGGCCTTCTTGTCACTACAACCCATACACATAAAAGAACATAACAAACATAGGAGTTAGATTCATGTCTTCAGTTAAAGGGTCGTTAATTTAAGAATCTAACAACCAAACGACCCTTTAAGACACAACAACGACTCTATATAGTGGGTGACGACTCTTTCTTTTTTTTTGGACAGAGAGTCTGTCATTTTCTCCAGTAGGGTCGTTGGTGTATTAGGTAGAGTCGTTTGGTGGATATCAACATGGTCGTTAACGTACAAGAACCGTCGTTAGGAAAGGGTCGTCGTCTTCATACTAATACCCAAATGACTCTAATCTAGGTCACCAGAATTGCAGTTTCAGAAAAATGGTCGTCATCTTCAACCTAACAGCGTAACGATTTTTCATACGTTTTACATGCAACTACAGGGTCGTTAGGGTTTTAACATTACGAAACTGCCGACCCTAACACTGTAACTTCCAGTTTTCGGTTATCAGACTCGATTGCACAATCAAAAACACACCAAAATATGGAATACAAGTTGGGTTTTAGTTCACATACCTTCTAATTGGGGCCATGCGTTTCTTGGGTTTCGATTTTTCGGGTTTGGAGTGGAGAAGATGAAGAGGAGGAGAGGAAGAAGATGAAAAGAGAATAAGTGAAACTGATTTTAGAATTTAGGTTTTGTTTAGGGTATAAATTAGGGTCCTTGATTAGGGTAGTTAATTAGCCTTTAACTGATTTTTAAGACTAATGGTAAAATAGTATTTTCATAGGAAGATTAATACACACCTAAAAATAATTGGGTGCAAACAAAATATCATGGCCCCCATTTAATTTGAATGGCCCCCAATTAAACCAGGTTAATCAAGTACTTGCAGGTATACTTACTTATTGGAACATAATTTGGAACATAATTTGTTATGGGTTTGGAGATGTCTTTATAGACTTCAAAATAGTTTGTTACGTGTATCTGCAAGAGAATAACATGAAGTCCATGTAAATGATTGCTGCGTCAACTGCTTAAGTAGCCTAAAACATCCCTTCAATGCATGTGCCCAAGGTATTGAAAGCGTGAAGCGTTTTTCATTTTTAGGAAGCGAAGCGTGAAGGGTCGCTTCATGTTTGATTGCGTATGTTGAAGCGTGAAGCGTCGAAGCGTCGCTTGATGTTTGAAGCGGATGTTTTCTTATAAATAAATTAGTCGTAACTAGTAATTATAAATTTTTTTCTTATAAATAAATTAGTCGTAACTAGTAATTATAAATTTATTAGGAAGATAATATCTATATCTATATAAATTTTAATCATTACATTAAAAGACCCAATAATCGATCAAAAACAAAAAAAAATATACTAAGAAATGATAACTTATAGTATACAGATAAATTTCAAGACCTGGGCTTAAATCCCCTCATTCTAATTACATAAGACATGAAATATTTGTTTAAAAGTCAAAGTTTCGTCTTATATTTCGACAACCGGTGTAACAACCATAAAATTTCCGTCGTGCTTTAAGCCCGAATATGACTTATTTTGGTGAGTCTGAAATTGTGGAGTGGGGTTATAGCATCCGGGCGCTTATAGTCGTGGTGAGTACAAAAAAAAAAAAACCGGTGACGGGGTTTGTTTTTATTTTACTTTTCTACCAAGTAGTATCCCTTAGGAGTACTAGGGAGCATGATTAGTAAATACAATGGAGAATTCTAGAAAGGTTTAAGCATGATCGACATTTGGCATAAGCTAATTAAGGGTGTCTTGGTCATTTTCCGCTTCAAAACAAATTTAAGCAGAGACCAACTTTCTTTTCCATTTGTTTCCAACATTCTTTTCTTTCGTCCTAACTTTTTCCACTGATTTTCAAGACTATCCCGGGCAGGACGAAAAAATCAATTTTCAAGCAAACCCATTCTCTGATATTGGCTAAGAAGTTGGATTCCATTAAGAAATCTTCACTTGTTCTTCCAAGGCGTGGTGGGTAATTTATGTTGCTATTTGCGTTGAGGTAGGGGGTTTATCTTCATTTAATTTCGTTGTTTTTACTTGTGCCAACTAAACTGATTTCGATGGTATTTGAATCTTCTTTCTTCCTTGTTTCAATTGTCCATGCTTTTTGATGATTTTGTTCAATAGGAAACATGCATGGTTTGAGAATTCCATATATGCTCTTTGTTTAATTTTTGTATAATGAATTGCATGTAAATTTAAATGCTTAAGAATGATTTCTGAAGATTAAAAATGGTTTTAATTCATTCAAAGTTCTGAGTTTCATCAAAAATCAAGCTTTCAAATGAGTTTGTAAAATAGCCCGTTAAGTGTTTGTGAAAAGAAGCTTAAATTCCTGTGAAGATACTATTATCCTGTTTTAATGAGATCTTTCTGCACAGTTATGAACCCTTTTACTTTTGATTATGATTTTTGTATTAGAGAGGGGTTACTTAGCTTTCCAACAAGACCAAATTTGCCAAATTTCATCGCCCAATGAATTTTCTACCAAATTTTGATTGAACACTATCGAAACTGCAATTTCCTGAAAATATTATCTATGTTCTGTTTGTTGAGACTATCGTGCACATCTACGTACCTCATTACTTTGTATTATCATTTTTATGTTAAAGTGTACTTTCTCAGCTTTCCAAAGAAGCCAAAATTGCTGATTTCCACCACCCAATGATTTTTGTACGAATTTTCGATCGGAGCCTACCGAAACTGCAATTTTTCTGAGAAACATATTTCTGCCCTGTTTTATTGAGACTTTTCGAAATAGCTATACAACTAATTACTCTTGTTATCATTTTTATATTAAAGAGGGATCTCTCAGCTTTTCAGCTAGACCAGACTTGCGCAATTCCGCAGCCTGATGAATTTTGAATGAATTTTTGTATGAAGACTTTCTAAACTGAAATTTTCCAAAACGTTTGTCCGTGTCCTGTTTATTCGAGACCTTTTGACTCAGCTATATACCAGATTTATTATGGTTATCATTTTTATATTGAAGAGGGCTTTCTCAGCTTTTGGATGACACCAAGCTTGCTAAATTCCATAGCCTAACCAATTTTGCATGATTTTTTGATTATAAACTAGTGAAACTGCATATTCTGAAAATGAGTTATATTGCTCATTGATTTTGAATTGTTTCCTTTTTGCTGGCGTCCACATTGATTGGTTAGGAACCGTTTTATTAATTTTTCCACCACGCGACTCCCTTTGGCAGCCAAGCATGGGTTAGTTTGTTATATTCTCAAACACTATAAAGTATGAGATTTGTTCCGTAGTTTGTGAAACTTGTAATAAATGGTTCGTTGAGTTTACTCCTAATTTTGCACAGTTATTAGTAGCCTCAATTATTTGTCATTTTCAATAATTTTGATTCTTATCGTTGAGCAAGGATTTTCATAATTTGCGGTAAGTGTTTTTCGCTCTCATGATGAATAGTTGTGTTTGGTAAGAGCTTAACTTCCAATTATGTGACTGCTGCCAATGTTGCTTTCGTATTAGCTTTTCGCTATGGGTTTACGAGGGTTTTCATATCTTATGGATGTTTCCTTTATGGTAAATGAATTTGATCGGAAGCTAAAGAACTCTACTTTAGGAACGTCGGGCCTATGTGGCACCCCACCACCTCGGTGGCAACCCGGAAGATCGTTGCGGCAACGATGGCTGGTAACCAGAACTACCCTGACGGTGGCAACGGCCATGAGAAGAGTAGAGTAATTTTATCTGGATTTAATTGAATGGCAGCTTACTAATGTTTATGAACAAAATCTTTACGTTTAACTTGCTGAATTTCAGATTCTAGTTTGATGCTTTGTTGTTGCCTTTGGCTACTGGCATTTTATTTGTATATCTCCCGGCATTCGATTTCCGTTATATCCCCTACTGGGCTGTGGGCTCACCCCGTTTTGTTTTGTTTTCCCACAGATTTTGCGGCTAGCTTGATGTAGTAAGCTGAGAAGAGCTTACGGCGTGGAGCTATGGACACAATGTGGTATATGTTGTCGTCCTTGTATATATATATCATGGGCTGTTTGGGGGACTCTTATCTGGGTATTTGGTGTTAATGTGAAGTTAGTTTTTATTAAAGTTTTCCCAACTTTGGATGTTGAAAGTCTTGTACATTTGAATAGTAGTTTCTTTTGTGTATATTTAGATGTACATTTTTTACAGCTAACTTCATTTTGTTAATGGAAGTTGAGTATCAAGTCCCCTTGTTTTTCTTAGTTTCTATTAGATAAAAAGCTTTCTGTTTTGATGTTAAGCATTTATTTTATATTTATTTTTTTAGTAAACCTTAATTTACTATTAAGCCTTCTTTTTATACTAAGTTGGAGTTTTGTTTCATTTTGTTGTTATATTTCTGAAATGAATTTACATATGGTTTTGGATTTCCGAGTGGCGGAACGGGGGTTTAGCCTTGCTGGACGGGTTGAAATCCAACCCGTTGGGAAGAAAAATTCACCTGTCCGTCACAGTTGGTATCAGAGCAGTTCCGATTCACTTGGGACTGTGAGTATTGGACTTACTTGGTTTCTGGTGTCGTATACTTGATTTAAATAGTGAATAAATTGTTTTGTTTTGACTTGAATTGTCCAATGAGTTTATTTCTGTTTTGATGAATCGAAAGTTAAGTTTACTGTGAGATAATTTGTTTTATCGATTTTCCATTGTTTTGGGGTTGGGGTTAAAAAATTCAAAGCCATGATATATATATACAGCTTGTTGCGGGTCCTAGACTCTTTGTTTAGTAAGTGTCGCCAATAGGGCATATATCTGGTGACTGTTCTTATCTTTTGGAAATGTTTTGAAGTGGAAACTCAGAATCCCACACATGAGATGGGAAGGCATAAGACTCGAGTAGCAGCACCAAGCACGTCGGAATATATTTCAGGCAAAGGAAGGCTGCGTGAGTTACCAGTGGATTAGGAATCATATGGGCACTAGCTGGGTTTCACAAAATGTTGTAAGTAGTGTTCCTGGGTTTTGTAAATCTTTTTGCTCTTACAATAGCGGTGCAATTAGTGGCGATCAGTGAGTTATTCATTTTGAAAGAAATTTTGCTTGCAAACACGACCAACCCCAAGGATATCTTGAGTGAGCAGTCAACATTTGTAAAGTTCGCATATGACAGCATCTTCAACTTCTAGTCTAGAGATGGCCCGAAACTGGACAAGGTTAGTGCTGATTCCAGAGACGATGACATGGTTCAGGGTCATCCGAGAACCTTAATTTGAAGTGAACTGGACAGACATGAAGAGGATACTTTGGGATTTCGTATCTAAGGATGATTTTGTGCATCAGACGATTAGGCGCGGAAGGTTTTGCACTATATTCGTGGGAAAATTAAAGAATTTGTTTCTCAACTAGTATTACCGACTAAAACGGAGGGTACTGTAATATGTTTTTGTATCTTATGTCTTCATGTTTCGACATTACAACCACCATCAAAGTGAGGAGAGTGACAACACGACTTTGAAGAAGCAAAATAGGATTTAAAACTATAAATCCTAGGAGTAAGCGGAGCTGTTTGAAGGTATTTTTTTTCTTTTCACTTTTAATTCGGTTTTGAATTCCGGGACGGAATTCTATTTTTTAGGGATTAATGGTGTAACAACCATAAAATTTCCGTCGTGCTTTAAGCCCGAATATGACTTATTTTGGTGAGTCTGAAATTGTGGAGTGGGGTTATAGCATCCGGGCGCTTATAGTCGTGGTGAGTACAAAAAAAAAACCGGTGACGGGGTTTGTTTTTATTTTACTTTTCTACCAAGTAGTATCCCTTAGGAGTACTAGGGAGCATGATTAGTAAATACAATGGAGAATTCTAGAAAGGTTTAAGCATGATCGACATTTGGCATAAGCTAATTAAGGGTGTCTTGGTCATTTTCCGCTTCAAAACAAATTTAAGCAGAGACCAACTTTCTTTTCCATTTGTTTCCAACATTCTTTTCTTTCGTCCTAACTTTTTCCACTGATTTTCAAGACTATCCCGGGCAGGACGAAAAAATCAATTTTCAAGCAAACCCATTCTCTGATATTGGCTAAGAAGTTGGATTCCATTAAGAAATCTTCACTTGTTCTTCCAAGGCGTGGTGGGTAATTTATGTTGCTATTTGCGTTGAGGTAGGGGTTTATCTTCATTTAATTTCGTTGTTTTTACTTGTGCCAACTAAACTGATTTCGATGGTATTTGAATCTTCTTTCTTCCTTGTTTCAATTGTCCATGCTTTTTGATGATTTTGTTCAATAGGAAACATGCATGGTTTGAGAATTCCATATATGCTCTTTGTTTAATTTTTGTATAATGAATTGCATGTAAATTTAAATGCTTAAGAATGATTTCTGAAGATTAAAAATGGTTTCACTTCATTCAAAGTTCTGAGTTTCATCAAAAATCAAGCTTTCAAATGAGTTTGTAAAATAGCCCGTTAAGTGTTTGTGAAAAGAAGCTTAAATTCCTGTGAAGATACTATTATCCTGTTTTAATGAGATCTTTCTGCACAGTTATGAACCCTTTTACTTTTGATTATGATTTTTGTATTAGAGAGGGTTTCTTAGCTTTCCAACAAGACCAAATTTGCCAAATTTCATCGCCCAATGAATTTTCTACCAAATTTTGATTGAACACTATCGAAACTGCAATTTCCTGAAAATATTATCTATGTTCTGTTTGTTGAGACTATCGTGCACATCTACGTACCTCATTACTTTGTATTATCATTTTTATGTTAAAGTGTACTTTCTCAGCTTTCCAAAGAAGCCAAAATTGCTGATTTCCACCACCCAATGATTTTTGTACGAATTTTCGATCGGAGCCTACCGAAACTGCAATTTTTCTGAGAAACATATTTCTGCCCTGTTTTATTGAGACTTTTCGAAATAGCTATACAACTAATTACTCTTGTTATCATTTTTATATTAAAGAGGGATCTCTCAGCTTTTCAGCTAGACCAGACTTGCGCAATTCCGCAGCCTGATGAATTTTGAATGAATTTTTGTATGAAGACTTTCTAAACTGAAATTTTCCAAAACGTTTGTCCGTGTCCTGTTTATTCGAGACCTTTTGACTCAGCTATATACCAGATTTATTATGGTTATCATTTTTATATTGAAGAGGGCTTTCTCAGCTTTTGGATGACACCAAGCTTGCTAAATTCCATAGCCTAACCAATTTTGCATGATTTTTTGATTATAAACTAGTGAAACTGCATATTCTGAAAATGAGTTATATTGCTCATTGATTTTGAATTGTTTCCCTTTTTGCTGGCGTCCACATTGATTGGTTAGGAACCGTTTTATTAATTTTTCCACCACGCGACTCCCTTTGGCAGCCAAGCATGGGTTAGTTTGTTATATTCTCAAACACTATAAAGTATGAGATTTGTTCCGTAGTTTGTGAAACTTGTAATAAATGGTTTGTTGAGTTTACTCCTAATTTTGCACAGTTATTAGTAGCCTCAATTATTTGTCATTTTCAATAATTTTGATTCTTATCGTTGAGCAAGGATTTTCATAATTTGCGGTAAGTGTTTTTCGCTCTCATGATGAATAGTTATGTTTGGTAAGAGCTTAACTTCCAATTATGTGACTGCTGCCAATGTTGCTTTCGTATTAGCTTTTCGCTATGGGTTTACGAGGGTTTTCATATCTTATGGATGTTTCCTTTATGGTAAATGAATTTGATCGGAAGCTAAAGAACTCTACTTTAGGAACGTCGGGCCTATGTGGCACCCCACCACCTCGGTGGCAACCCGGAAGATCGTTGCGGCAACGATGGCTGGTAACTAGAACTACCCTGACGGTGGCAACGGCCATGAGAAGAGTAGAGTAATTTTATCTGGATTTAATTGAATGGCAGCTTACTAATGTTTATGAACAAAATCTTTACGTTTAACTTGCTGAATTTCAGATTCTAGTTTGATGCTTTGTTGTTGCTTTTGGCTACTGGCATTTTATTTGTATATCTCCCGGCATTCGATTTCCGTTATATCCCCTACTGGGCTGTGGGCTCACCCCGTTTTGTTTTGTTTTCCCACAGATTTTGCGGCTAGCTTGATGTAGTAAGCTGAGAAGAGCTTACGGCGTGGAGCTATGGACACAATGTGGTATATGTTGTCGTCCTTGTATATATATATCATGGGCTGTTTGGGGGACTCTTATCTGGGTGTTTGGTGTTAATGTGAAGTTAGTTTTTATTAAAGTTTTCCCAACTTTGGATGTTGAAAGTCTTGTACATTTGAATAGTAGTTTCTTTTGTGTATATTTAGATGTACATTTTTTACAGCTAACTTCATTTTGTTAATGGAAGTTGAGTATCAAGTCCCCTTGTTTTTCTTAGTTTCTATTAGATAAAAAGCTTTCTGTTTTGATGTTAAGCATTTATTTTATATTTATTTTTTTAGTAAACCTTAATTTACTATTAAGCCTTCTTTTTATACTAAGTTGGAGTTTTGTTTCATTTTGTTGTTATATTTCTGAAATGAATTTACATATGGTTTTGGATTTCCGAGTGGCGGAACGGGGGTTTAGCCTTGCTGGACGGGTTGAAATCCAACCCGTTGGGAGGAAAAATTCACCTGTCCGTCACAACCGGTCTCATAAATTTCAAAAATAGTTCATTTTCCTAGAATTTTAGTTTCACCCTTTTCCCAATTCCATGAATTCGCTGGAAACTTTTACAATTTTAGGGGAGAAACAAACAATCCAAACCATCAAATAATAAATCAAAACTTCAAATACCTAAACCTAAAGATCTAATAATCAAATAGATTATCAAAGAAAAAAAATGAAAACTATAATGGAGTTGGAAATACAAAGTGAAAAAGAACAAACTGGTTTTAGGTCCAGCGGGTGATTCCATAGCGTTTGAAGCTTTAAAGTTGCCATTGAAAATTTCTCTCTTTAACTTTTCTTGAACAACTCTTGAAGAGAATATTTCTCTCTTTATCTGCATCCCTGCAGTATAAGTAAAAAAAAGAAAAAGATAATAATTGATCTGAGAAGGAACGGCGAATGAAGAAGATAACAGATCCTAAGAGAGATAAAGAGTGAAATCGACGGTGGTGAAAGAGAGAAGAATAAGAGATGAGACGACACAAAGGCTTCAGTTTCTTTCTGTTTTAGTTTTCTTAGGTTTAGAGTTTGGCGGACGTGTGTATTGTATACCTAACGGACGTGAGTAATGTCCAGTTAAGTTTTTGTGTAAACCAATTGTAAGTAATTAGTTAGGTGTAAATTCACACATAAGTATTGTATTGTAGTAGCAGGAAATCCCACACTACACCCCTCACAAGAATTCACACAATCAAGTCATTTTAAGATGAACAATTATAGTCTTTATTGATTAAACTCACAAATGTTACAAGATGAAAAGGAAATAAACTAAAGAATTTACAATCACTCTAAACTTTCTCTCTCTTAATAACTTGCCCAACACTCGAAAAAGATCCCTCCTCTCATAAGCCTATTTGGCTCTTTTTATAGGACATTACATAGTGGGTGACAAAAAGTTGTCCTTTATTTTCGGATCTGATTTGCGACACTCTCGCAAGCATACAAATGTTAAATCTCGCAACGTTCCTAAATCTCGCTAGGTATTCACATCTTTCTCGTGTTCAGGATGTCGTCATCTGTTGCGTCATTTATATTACTTATCTGCGATATCTTCACAGTGTGTCGTTTATGGATTTCGCAAGGGTCTTGGTGTTGTGATATTCTGATCCTACATCTTGCCTCTTCTCATGTCTTCTCTGCGAAGGAGAGAATGTCATGAGAACTAATACTTTCAAAATGCCGCGCTTGTTCATTTCTTTCCCTAAATTTTCTGCCGACAAGATTCCATGAATTAAGCATAACCGTTTACACGTGTTAAATTTTTCCCTATTCACTGGCACATTTAATACTAACCGGTCATCATCTTTTGTCTATTTAAGGAGAGATCCATCATAAGAGTGTCTTCTTTCTTTTACTCCATCTTCTTCATCCGTAAATTCTCTTTTTGTCGTCTGCAGCTTTTTCACTGTTCATCCTTCCGTAAATCCTCTCCATCTTTCTGCTGTTGTTCTTATGGAGTCATCAAGGTTTGTTGATTTTGCTGAAACTGATCTTCTTAAAATTGATCTTCTCTACTGAAATTATTTTATTTGATATTGCTCACCTTTAGATAATTCCCATACTGTTTTCTGTTTTAGAAAAAACACTTCCAGCACCAAGTTTACGATCCAAAACCCTAATGTTCCCAAGAGTTCGCAGCGAAAACTCGTTGTGAACAAAAGAAAGCCTGCGAATAGCAAGGTATTAAGAAACACTTATTCTTTTAATAACAATATTGTTGCCTCTGTTTCTTATATGACTTGTGATTCGCAGGGTGATGCAAATATCGAGAGGCCCCCCAAAAAAACTCGCCATCCTAAAAATGTTGAAACATCTGTTCCATTTCCTTTGTTTAAGATTTCAACACCTCCTGCGACGTCTTCGCAGGTGGAACCTCCTATTCTCATCTGCGAAAATGTCGTTACAGATTCATCCCTTGTAACTAATCTTTCTATTAATGAAATTCCTCACAATAATCCTGTTGCGAATGAACCCTTCTCTTCTTCTACTGTCAATGCTTCTTTTCTTAATATTGCCTCAACTCCAGTCATTAACCTTCATCAAATCTCATCTTCCGATTTCATATCTTCGGCGAAAGATGATTCAACTCTCCCACCTTCTGCCATCATCGCTTCATCATCTAATTCTCTCCCTTTTACTCAAGAGAATTTGGAAGGGATGGATATTGCTTTCAAGGTTTTATCAGACCTTCTAGATGATGCCAAGAAAGCTTCCACTGATCCTATCAGATTCGGTGTTTGCGAGATTTTAAGTAAATATTTTGGCTGTGACAGAAGGATTTCGCAAACATCCTTAACAAAGGAAGTTGAAGATCTGAAAAATAATCTCCAAGCTATGACCTTGAAATGTGACACTCTCCATCTTAAGAATCAAAAACTTCAGAATGTTTCGCTGGATGGTGATAATCTTCGCAAGAAGAATGAGGAACTAAAAGGTAAATTTTTATTTTTTTTTATTTTTTTAAATTTTTGTTCGCCCTTTAAGCTCTAAACCAGAAACGAAAAATGGAGATCTATCAGTTTGAATCCGTCGCCGAAGAAGCCCGAATGGATAGAGATTCTTGGATGGGTCAATATAACCAATTAGATAATCTTCATACGTATTCTGTTTATCAAATAGATAATCTTACCAAGGAGAATGCTCAATTAGTCCAGAAGCAAAACTTATTAAGTAATGAATTATCTCGCCTCTCTTACTTTTTGACTAAAGCTAATCTGGAGTTGGAAACTTTATCAAATGAGAATGAAACCCTATCTCAGGAAAAGCGAATCCTTTTAAATAAGGCGGCGATTTCTTCGCAAGAACTTAACATTTGTCAAAAAGTATGTAATGATCAAGAACGGTCCCTCTACTTATTGAGAAATAAACTCAAAGAAGTAACATAATCATCCGCTGCCGAGAGAGATAAACTTATTCAAGGTAGAATAACTCCAAGCATAAAGGCAAATCAACTTAAAGATCAATACTCTAAGCTAGAAGAATCCTATTCTTCTCTTGCGAAGCATAACACCTTACTCATTTCTAATGAAAAGAATTTGCGATCGCGATTGAAAGTCTTGGTGGGTGATAAGTTTGACAATGCCATGGATCACTTGGAGAATAGTTGCCTGGCTTTAACTCAACATCTTATCTCGCAAAAGGAAGGTAGTCATAAAATTTGACCGCCTCAACCATTTTTTCTTTGTTAAGTCTATTACTATGTCTTCCTTGCGAACTCTTCGCCTAAATGATTTCCTTTATTCTTTGTTTTTGCAGAATCTGAGAAAAATCTTCGCTCCTCCCTTTCTACTTTGGAATCTAACTATGCCAAGATTAGCAAAGAGAATGCATTACTTGCCGCTGCTCTTGCTCGTTCTCGCGATCGGGCAGAAAGAAGATTTGATTATCTCTCTTACTCCAAAGATATCCAAAGTAGGAATCACCAGAAGGCACTTCTTCGCCAAGTTCATCTTAGGGCTGAAGTTCTTGTGAATGAAATTTTATTATCCAAATCTCTTTCTCCTGTATCTGTCGAGCCTTTGGAAGTAGATGATGATGAAGTCCCTGGTACTCCTGACAGCGATTATCATTATGAAAGTGGCGAAGACTTCGCAAATGAAGAAGAAGTTCTTCCAAATGATGAAGATGTCGAAAATAATCCAGATGAAGTAGAAGTTGGAATAAACCAAAATGAAGAAAGGATTGGCGAAGCTGAAAAAACTAGCGAAATCGAGAAAGCTAGCGAGAGTGATAAAATTGGTGAAGGATGTCAATTATCTCCTTCTTGCAAAAAAGTTGATGTTGAGAATTGAACTTCTTTTGTAATTTTATTTCTTTGAACTTCTTCATCTGTATAACTTCTTGCATATGGTGCATTTCAGTCATCTTTGAGGTATATTTACTCCTTTATTATTGTGTTTATTTGCGAGAAAGATAATGTTCATTGTTGAATAGTTCCCATACTGCCTCTCATTATCTTTCTTGCAATGGATGATCTGCATAAATAATAATTAGTTTTTATAAATCTTTTGTTGAATCATGTGGTCTTATTTTGCCTTCCTAGTTAAAGGTCTTATTGTGCCACCTCTTGTCGCAGGACGTCTTTGCAGTTGCATGCAAAAACCCATTGATCTTTCCTTAACCTTTTCTTTGAAATTTTTTGCTGCGACAATATGACAGGTCTAAAAATTCTTGCGAAAATAAAGCCCCATGACATTGCCGTCTTGCGACGAAATCGCAGGACGTCCTTACACTTTCATGTACTGACCCATTGATCTCGTCTTATCTTTGTCTTTTGTATTATTGCCTCTTCAGGGTTATCGCACAAATATGACAAGCCTAAATTTTCTTGCGAAAATAAAGCCCTATGAGATTTGCGTCTTAAGACACTTATCAGCTCCCTAATGGAGGGTGCCACCTTTATCATCTCCCTGGTTGCCCCTTCAAGGAGGCGTACTTATGCCATACAAGGCTAGCTCCCCCTATCCGGTCTTAACAACAACCAGTTGTTTTCGCAGCCTCTTATCCCTTTTGCCTATAGGGCTTATGGTTAAGAGACTTCACCCTAAGTGGAGTTTTCTTGGCCGCAAAAGATATGCCAAGACTTGCCAAGAATGCCCGGAACACTTCAAATGCCCCAGGCACTCTTGGCTCAATCGTGTACCTCGGCGCCTTGGTCAAATGCTGACTCCTTAGAAGAGACCCTCGGTCGTCCAATCTAAGTCATAAGCTTAAATTGAAAATCCAAGGTACCTCTCCTGGATGGGCTTTATTGACCCCAAATCTCCATGACTCAGGTTTCAGTGGCGGTGCAACCTTTTCCCTGAGCCATGTTAACAGGTACCCCCTTTTATGACGTACTTTAGGTCTTACATTTGCCTCTTGCAAAATTTTGATTTCGCGAACTAGGGTGTACGCCATAGTAGGTTCGCCCCTTTCTGATATATCATTGATCTTTGATTGTCTCTTGTCATTATCTGTGCGAAATTTTCGCATGTTCTTTCTTTATTTTGTACAATTTCGCAGTAATTTTTCACAATATTTTCATATAAATTCATTTTGCTTCGATCATACATCTTTTTGCAGTCTAATCTTTCCCCACAATCTTTTACGGGTAATATCTCTTCAAGTATAACCTGTTCCATGGTCTATCCAATCTGTGGCCCACATCTTTACCCTCGGGGTCCATCAATCTATATGCCCCTATTCCAACTATATCCTTAATGATGTAAGGTCCATCCCATGTTTTCGCAAGCTTGCCACCACTTTCTCGCTGATATATTGGTGTGTCTCTCAGTACCAAATCATCTGGTTGAAATTCGTGTATCTTAACACGTTTATTATATTCTCTGGCTAATCTTCGCTGGTAATTCTCCATATGTTGTAGAGCTCTTTCTCTTTTTTCTTCTAATTCATCTAGTTTGGTTAAAATATTCCCCGCACTAAGATTTTTCTCCCAAGCTTCTCTCTTTGTTAATGGAATGATAACTTCTGTTGGTAGTACAGCCTCAACTCCGTATGTTAAACAGAAAGGTGACGTTCCCGTAGCTTCTCGCCTGGTTGTATTGTAAGCCCATACTGCATTATGCACCTATTCACACCATGCTCTATTATGACCTTCTAATTCCTTCTTCAATATATCTGCGATTGTTTTATTTGTTCCTTCTGCCTGTTCGTTGGCCTGAGGGTATAAAGGAGTTGACTTCCCACATTTTATCTTAAATGCATTAAGTAACAGTTATATATTTTGTCCCTAAAATTGTTTCCCATTGTCAGATACCAATTGTGCGGGGATTCCAAATCTGCATATGATATTCTCAAATATGAATGTAAAAATATCTTTGTCGCGAATGTGTTGCACTGCCTTTACTTCAGCCCATTTTGTGAAATAGTCTATAGCAACAATCAGATATCTTCTTTGCCCAGTTCCTGGTAAGAATGGTCCCACAATATCTAAACCCCATTTTCCAAAAGGCCATACACTTGTTGAAGACGTTAATAGTGCTCCAGGTGCATGTATTTTCTTTCCGTGCCTTTGGTAATTTGCTTCGCATCCTCATGCATAAATGGCCAATAATAACCTTGCATCTTCGCTTTGTATGCCAAAGATCTTCCGCCGCTGTGATTGCCAGCATCCCCACTATGTAACATTTTTAGTACTTCTTCTCCTTCTTTTCGTGTTAAACATCTGAGTGAAGGTCCACTAAAGGATCTCCGGTACAATATCCCATCCCTTAGTTCATAATTTGTTGCACGGCTTTTTAATTTGTGCGCCTCCAATCTATTTCTTGGTGTTTCTCTTCTTTTCAGGTATGCATGAAGTTCTGCTCTCCAATCTTCAATACTAGGTATTTGTTCACCATCTTCTATTATCATTACATCAACCTCTTCTTCTTTTTCTTTATTGATTGATGGTGATAAAAGTGTTTGTATCTTTATGCATCTCACAGATGGGTCTGTCATCATACTTGAGATAAAAGCAAAAGCATCTGCGAGTCTATTATCTTTTCTTGATATGTGTCTCCATTTAATTTTTGGGATTCTCGCTGAGAACTCCCCAACAATTTTTTTGTATTTCTTCATGGATGATTCATTTGTAGTGTATTCTCCTTTTATTTGAAAAATGACTAGTTGCGAATCGCTGGTGATTCTTACATTTTCCAACTTCATTTCTATTGCGAATTTCAGGGCATGTATCATAGCCTCATATTCTGTCTCATTATTGGTGGATGCAAACTCCAATCTGAAGGAAAAAGCCATTTTGTTTCCCTCTGGCGAAATCAAAATAATTCCAACTCCATTACCTACCCCATTTGATGATCCATCCACCAATATTTCCCATCTATTTGGCTCTGTTAACAGATCTCTTGGATTTCCATGTTCTTCTTCTATATCCATCATTTCTTCCACTGCTTCATCATCTTCTAAAGGAAATTTGCTAAGAAGTCCGCAACAACTTGCGATTTTGGTGAAGATAGTATTTCATATTTGATTTTGAAATGTCCTATCTCGCGCATTCCATCCGTCGACTCTGCTCGATCTTTTTGAATTTTTCATTATCGACTCGATTGGTATTTTTGTCAATTACTTTATTTCATGCGCCTGAAAATATATTTGAAGTTTAAATGATGCATAAACTAATGCCAAAATTAGTTTTTCAATCTTTGAATAATTTTTCTCTGCAGCATTGAATGTTTTGCTGATGTAATAGATTGGTTTTTCAACTCCTGCATCTACTCGCAATAACACAACACTTAACGCATGCGACGTTGTCGCCAGATAGATTAATAATTCTTCTCCTGGTTCTGCCTTTTGCGAAATATATATATTCGTTAGATGTTCTTTTATTCCTTGAAAAGCTTTCTTGCAATCGTCTGTCCATCTAAACTTCGCCCCCTTTTTGAGCATATTGAAAAAATGTTTACATTTGTCTGATGATCGCGAAATGAACCTTCCCAACGAAGCTAAGAGTCCATTTAACTTATGTACATCTTTTACCGTCGCTGGTGTTGGCATGTCGCGAACTGCTTGTACTTTTTCTGGATCAACTTGTATTCCTTCTTTTGATACGATGTAACCTAAAAATTTTCCCGATGCAACCCCAAAGATACATTTTTCTGGATTTATCTTGATGTTAAAATGTCTCATTTGTTCAAAAATTTCCCTCAGATCTTGGACATGATTTTTTGCTTCTTTACTTTTTATTAACATATCATCTACATATACTTCCAATGTTTTGTGTATCCATTTCGCAAACACCTTTTCTACCATCCTTTGGTACGTTGCTCCAAAGATTTCGCAAACCAAATGGCATTTTTGTGTAACAATATAACCCTCTTGGAGCGAAAAAGCAAAAGATGCTCCCCGATCTTCTTCAGCGAGAGGTATTTGATTGTATCCTTTATATCCGTCTAAAGAAGATATTCTATCATTTCCATTCTTGACGACGACTATTTATGGAATATCGCAATGTAAAACTATCCTTCGGACAAGCTTTATTCAAAGTCGGTGAAATCTATACAAATTCTTATCCCCTTTTTCTTCTTTGGAACTACGACCATATTTGCTATCCACTCCGGTATTTTGCTTGTATTATAATTCCCGCATCCAAAGATCTTCTTCTATTTGAGGATGAACGATTTTTATGATTCTTCTTCATTTTTATATTTGAGGATGATATGTTGTCATGCGATTTTTATGATTCTTTGTTTGAATGGCCTTACATTTTTATCAATTTCCAACCTATGACATGCCACTACGACGGGTCTCCATTCGTGGAGCATGGTGCACCTCATCCATGTTCCATGCGAAAATATCTTTAAATTCTCGCTTCCCATCAAAATGGATCTTGAGACGACTTTAGGGTTTTTCACCGCAGATAGGATAGTTCTTTCTTCTTCATCTACCGAGCGCTTCCATCTTTGTCCAAATTTTTAGCATTTTAGGCTCTTCTTCTTAAGGTTTTCCAACATTCACTTTCTTTGTTGGTTCATCAAATGCCCTCTTCGCGAGGCTAGCAACTATAAATGAGCCTTAGGCATCATTTAATCTATGGCCTCGCATATGCACCTTCAACTAACTTCTATATATGTCTTAATGGCATAGGTGTAGGTTCTTTTATCTCTTTCATGTCCATCGCCAACCTGCTCTGCCCAATGTTCCTTCTCCCGAAATTTCGCTCGGGTACCCTTTTCCTTCCTCCGATGCTCTTATCATATAAGCTCTAAATTCCTCTTTTTCTTTCTTTGCTTCCTTCGCCAATTTTTGCTCTTATCGATCTTTTCGCTTCTTTACACGTCCTTCATATTGTTTTACTTCAGTTTGATAGCATAATCTCGCTTTATCGGTTTCCCCTCTAATTTCACCAATCCCACTTGGCATAGGAAATTTGATGCATTGATGTAATGTTGATGCTACGACTTTAATCTCATGTATCCATGGCCTTCCCAATAGCATGTTGTACGGTGATTTCATATCCACCACGCATAGTGCCACTTGTGTTTCAATTTCTCCCAGAAAAATTCGCACCCCTATTTCTCCTTTTGGTTTTGTTATAGATTCTCCAAAGCCATGAATATGATAAGTTAAAGGGGACATCTCTTCATCTTTGTATCCCATTCTTCTGTATGCATGGTAAAATATTATATTCGCCGACTCCCCGTATCAACTAGAGTTCTGTTTACCGCCCATTCTTCCATAGTTTTTGCTGATTTTTCCTTTTCTTTTTGTGTGGTTATCGTGATTACCAAAGGAGATGTGTGGTTTAAATTTTCTCTTGGTATCTCTGCTGTTGTGAATGTAATCTTCTGTTTTTCCCAATCTTTCAAGGGTGACATTTTCTCCGTTGTCACAATTTTCTTTCCTTCAAAATCCCGTTTATGTATTCTCCCTCTGATATTTTCATGGAATTCATTAATCATTATTTTTGTAATCAAGTTACGTTCCAACTTTCTATTACATTCCTTGATTTTAATTTTCTCTACTTTAATCGATTTATCAATTTGTTTCATCTTCTTCTTGATATGAACAATCTTTAATCTTCAGTCCCTATTTCTAGCGCCAAATGTAGTAGCAGGAAATCCCACACTACACCCCTCAAAAGAATTCACACAATCAAGTCATTTTAAGATGAACAATTATAGTCTTTATTGATTAAACTCACAAATGTTACAAGATGAAAAGGAAATAAACTAAAGAATTTACAATCACTCTAAACTTTCTCTCTCTTAATAACTTGCCCAACACTCGAAAAACATCCCTCCTCTCATAAGCCTATTCGGCTCTTTTTATAGGACATTACATAGTGGGTGACAGCTAAGTTGTCCTTTATTTTCGGATCTGATTTGCGACACTCTCGCAAGCATACAAATGTTAAATCTCGCAACGTTCCTAAATCTCGCTAGGTCTTCACATCTTTCTCGTGTTCAGGCTGTCGTCATCAGTTGCGTCATTTATATTACTTATCTGCGATATCTTCACAGTGTGTCGTTTATGGATTTCGCAAGGGTCTTGGTGTTGCGATATTCTGATCCTACATGTATACCTACGTTTTGGCTAACGGTTTTACAAACGGTCAGTTAAATACATGATGTAAACAGAGTGTAATTCATGTTTTAATGTCTCGACCAATAGAGTCCCGCCAAGTATCCTCTCCAGGTTTACTAATGCCCAAAGCTTTTATCTCGATTAATTTGAGGGGGGTGTCATGCTCACCGCGCGACGTGGGAGCTCATATGACAGTGTTTTAAAGGAGGGGAGATGTAACATTACGGAGACATATACTTTGTTAGATGAAATACCTAATATAGGTACTTTTTGCTTATCACGGAAAGGTTGAGCCCCGACCTACGTAGTTTTGTTACCGAGAAAATCGAAAATGCAGAAAAACCCCAGGCCCTAGCCCAGATTTGAACGCCACACTGTATTAAGCCGTTATTCACAACCCACATCTGGTTAAATGCAACCTTTCCTTAAAATCATATTTGTTAACCACTATAACGGGAGTAACTAAAACCTCCTTCTTTTATCAATTTGTCAATCGGGAATGATTAAAGTTATGAGTTTTTTTTTCCCCGAAAAGAAAATATTCGACACATAAAATGAGTTTGTTAACAATATTATGGTTTTCTTCATTGCTATTAATATCGATTTTGTATTTGGGGCTCCTATATAATCGGACGAATAAAAAAATGTTTAAGCTAACGATTTAGGGCTTCCCATAACCGGATGGTAAAATTAACAATTCCTACCGATTATGGTAGATTTCAAATTTCCTGCAATGAAGGATTATAGAAAAAACTCATTTTGGGGAAACCTATAATCGGGAGGTTGGGTAATCTATTTATCTTCCGATTATGGCTACATCCAAAACACGAACCAGATGGTTATGGTCGGCTATGTACCTTCGAAACTATGGAATTTTGCAAAGGTTCAATTTGGGGCTTCCAATAATCGGTAGGTTATAAGTAACCCCATTTACCGATTTTGGGCTACTCAACAATCGGTAGCTAATGAGGTTGTATTACCTATCGATTAATAACCGTTTGACAGATAAAACCAAAGTCAACCTAAATTCATTCCATTTTATTTTCTTTTCAACTTCAACTTCAACTCCTCTTCTCCTCTTTCCTTCCGATTGCAGAGAGGAAAACTCTCCCTCTCTCCTCGCTATACATAGTTCATCGTCGATTATTCTCTATAAAGATGAAAGAAAAGGAACGTAAGAGAACTCGAACCAAAAACGTAGTGCGCGGTGAGGATCCGAATATTGGATTGCATGCCCGTAATAAAGAGGTTTTAACTCACGAACCCGAAGAACACGAAGAAGATAAAGTCCCTAAGAGCATCCACAGTCATCGACCAAAACTAAAAATTTGGTCGAAAACACAGACGCAGCGGAGAGGACTATCGATCAAATATCAGACTATAACCAAAAACCAGACCATATTTGATCTTTGGTTTAGTTTTGGTCGGGCGTAGATTAAAGTTGCGCCTGATGGGGCGTAACTCAAAGTTACGCCCGAACTAAAAAAAAAAAAAAAAAAATGGGACGCATTTTGGAGTTGCGCCTGATTGGGGCGTAACTCAAAGTTACGCCCCAACCAAAAAAAAAAAATGGGACGCATTTGTTTGGTTGCGCCTGATTGGGGCCTAACTCAAAGTTACGCCCCAACAATAAAAAAAAAAAAATGGGACGCATTTTGGAGTTGCGCCTGACCAAATTTTAGTCTCCCTCCACTGCGTTACAACACGGACTAAACCCAAAATTTGGTTTTTTTTTGCTCTTTGCTCTTTGATTTATGATCGCACCACTGCAGTTGCTCTAATGTAGGCGATACTGATAGACAAACTCTCAGGCAACTTGAAATGGCGCCGATTAGGTAAGATTCTACCATTAATTAGGTTTATATTGCTTCAATTCGACGAATCCATGTTTTTTTTTAGGGTTTTCGGTTATTACCCAGATTCGGTAGGTTAGGTATTGTTTTAAACTTCCGTTTATGGTCGAATTCTTCATTTCACGAGAACATTTGTCATATTCGGGTGGTAAATATTTAGGTTTCCTACCGATTATATAACGTTTTTCATTACTGAGTCCTAAATCGATCATAATCGGAAGCTAATTGTGTTTTTGCCTTCCGAATATACTAGGGAAGAACAAGTATTAGAGACACAATAATCGGGTGATATAGTTTGTAATTTCCTTCCGATTGTTTAGGCTGAACCACTTGAGTAATTTCTGGACACAAAGTGATGCATATTCGGTAGAAATTAGTTTTGTGAGGCTTCCGATTGTGATGCATTCGGAAGGGTGGACTTTTTATGACTTTCGATTATTGGTATTCGGAGGGTTATGTTGAAATTTAGCTTCCGATTATTGTGTGTAGATAAACATATTCGAACACCAAAAATTTTCTTTTTTTTCCAATTATACGTATTCGGTAGCTTTAGGTGAAATGATATTTACGATTGAGTGTAATCGGAGGCAATTGGTTAAATCAACCAACCGAATATGTATATTTGGGAGCGTTGGTTTTACATTAACTTCCGATTATATAGTTTACTAACCTGTTGTACTTCCTTTTGTTGTTTAGGGATAGGCGAGATAAAAAAATCGAAGATGCAATTGTCTCAGCTAGTGCAAGGAAGGAAAGGCGTTAGAACCTGACATCTAGTGCAAGGAGAGCTAGGATTGCTAAAGCCGCTTCAAGTGCTCATGATGGAACTCAACAAGCAAGTCAATAAGGTGTTCAACCAAGTGCCCCTCAATCAGAACCGGTTCAAGAAGGTGTTCAACTAAGTGCTTCTCAATCACAAACAGTTCAAGAAGGTGTTCAACCAAGTGCCTCTCAATCACAACCAGTTCAAGAAGGTGTTCAACCAAGTGCTCCACAATCACAACCAGAAATTCAACTAGAAGCACCCGAAGATAGAGTACCAGAAGTAGGACAAGTTAGTGGTGCGCAAGAAGAAGGAGAAGCCAAAAAGAAAAATCCTCCTCGAAAGAAAGCGAAACACCTTGTCCCACAAAGACTGAAGGTGAGGGATATTCCAGAAGGTGTAATCCTTGGGCTGCCGGAGGATGGAGGACAATTGTTATTTGGATACAAAGAATCCTGGGCCATAGAAATATATGAAACCGAGGTAATAATCGTTTCCATTTTATTTACCTATTATCTTTTTCTTCGTAATACTTTTAAGGGTTATAGTTTTAGGTTATTCTAATTTTATTTTTTAACTTGTCATGTGTTTAATAGTATCATTCTGATGCGGTTCGTCTACTCAAAGCGACCGCCGCACCAACAAAAATGCTGGATTGGCCTTTGAAGGATGAATGTGAAAGGTTCAAGACCATTATTGCAAATTCAGGGTTGGCTGATGCTGCGGAGAACTCAATGTTGGAACATAACCGGGTTGGCTATATCGGCGTTTGTGGAGAGACTTTATCCTGAGACCGACACCTTCCATATGCCGTTTTGGGAGATGACGATAACCCCAGATGATGTTGTGCAGATTCTTAAACTCCCCGTCCATGGCAAAGGTGTTAGGACTGAGTTCACTAAGCAGTTGGAATGGAAGAAACTTTATGATATGACTAAGAAGTGTTTGGGTTGGGATGAAGAAACATCAACAACTGAGTTCAACAAATCCATGAAGTATAGAACTAGACAGTTCAACATTGGTACTCTGATGGAAATGTTCAAGGGCACCAAGGAAAAAGAAGAGAAAGGAACCTTAACCGATGAGCAAGTCAACCACGTGGCAACCGCATATATCCTATGTGTATTGGGATGTGTCATTTCCCCCAATAATAGTGGCAATCGGGTCGACGCCAACCTTTTACAACTTCTGGATCCTCTCGATAAAGTGCATGAGTACTCTTGGGGCACGGCATGCCATGCGTGGTTGATGCAAGAGTTGAGAAAGGCGTCGAGGGTTGGAATTATCCAAGTGGCTGGGAACGTGAGTCTACTACAGGTATTGTTTATTAACTCTACATGGTTGGTTTTTTTTTTCCTACCATTGAAGAATCAATTTCCTAATACTTGCAAAAATGACAATATAGACATGGATCTACGACCACTTCCCTATCTTGGGATTAGCCATTGAAAACCCGGCGTGGGCGAAAGGTGACCCTAGAGGAACAAAGTACGTCTTCGATGACAACCATTCTAGGACGAAGGAGCAGCAACTGATTCGTTTGAGGGAGATTTTGGACTCACTGAATGCCCAAGACGTATGCTTTAATCCATACAAGGAAGACCGAGTTGATGGACATATCGCAGGTCGGTCCGATTTGGCACTTTATTTTGGACCGTTGTGGCACCCCATATGATATGTGATGTACAATGCCTCAAGGGTGATGCGACGACACGGTTTTGTACAAGGTATACCAAAGGACCAAATCCATGACAATTTCAATTTGGAGCTGGAGCACTGCAAGTCAGATAAAGATTCTATCACGGTGGTTCACAAGGGTACACCATCCTGTAAATTCCATTGGGATAGAAGTGCGCATTACTTGATCAACCAAGGAAGGGCAGCCAACCAAGGTTTTGAAAATGCTCCCAACTATATGGATTAGTACCGGAATGTTTCTCATCTTCGTGTAATCCGTGATCTTAAAGCAAAGCCCGATTCGTACAAGAGTATCCTCAAAGAGAAACCTGCGGGTTTTGATAGATTGGTACGTATTGTTTTATTAATTTAGTTTAATATTAGTGAAAAATACTAGAACCCCCTACTATATGGGTTCAATATATAGAAGCCCCACTAAATGGATTCTCCCCTATCAACTCCATATTTTCACTTTTTAATATTTCTAAGCCCAAAACTTTAGATTTCAGGGCTTGGTAATAAAGTTTAGGGTTTGGGGGAAATACGTAATACCAAATATGCCCTTTACTATATATACCTAATGAAATAGGCTATAGATTTCATTTCCAGATTCATTTTCACTTTCTCTCACTTCTCTCTCGTCTCTGCTCTGAAGAAAATTAGGGTTTTTTTTTATCATACTGAAAGAAAACGATTGCAGAGAGCAGGAAAACGATTCTCGCTCCATCGATATTCGTCGATGACGTTTAATTCAACGTTTCTTCTAGTTTTCATTGTATGATTTAGCAGTAGAATAAACGAATCCGGGAGAAGATTTCAATCAACTAATCTGCAGATTCAACTCAGATTCATCAACAAGCAAATTATACATGTAAGTATCCTCTTCTCTTTGTGATGATGCTTCGGTTTAGAGATTTTACTTGATTTATTCTGGATTCAAATTTCAAAAAAGTATTTCAAAACCTAAATCTTCAGATGCTTTTCAATTGACATATCTGAATCGAAATCACAGCTTAGATTCACAATCATCTACTTACTCTGGTTGTTTTGATGTAGAGTTTTTGGAAAAAAAATTGAACAAAAATTTCCGATCTGTTCATCGTCAAAATCGTTGTATACCTCTATTTCTATCTTCGGTCTAATAACTGATTTAAGATTCGATATCAGTGAATCATCCTCTCTATTACCCATATATTTGATTTGAATTTTATTCACTTTTAGTTTTTGATTTTCATTTTTACATGATAGATTACATGAAATGGTGGTAGGAATTTAGTTGAGGTGAAGGATTAGAGAAGGATTTTGAGCTGGTGGTGGTGTTGGAGCTGTAGGTAGTAGGAGTGGTGAAGAAATAAGTAAATTGAATCCTGGCACGATTTTGTTTGTTATTGTTGATGTTGTTATTTGTTGTTGTTTTAGGTTTGATTTGTTGTTTATTACATTTCAATTTGATTTTACTGGGGTTGATTAATGGTCTTTGGTGATAATTTTGATGGGGAGGTTGAATAGTAAGTGGATAAAATTGAAGGAGACTATGAGAAGAAAGAGGATGAACCATGTTTAGTTTTTGTTGCTGGTGCTGGTGAGCAATTACAAAGAATTTGATTAATATTTCATTGTGATTGAGTTTCTCAAAGAATGTGATTGTTATGTCCATTCAGTTTAGGTGATTATGTATCCATTTTGCATTAATTGTTGGCTTACACTACTGGTTTTGTGTAGGTCAAAGGGATGCATAGAAAAGGTAAATGCTACTGGATGTCTAACTCTAGTTATCCGAACTAGCAGGATGTGTAACTGCTAGTTATGAAAAGGTATATCATGCATATATGTTGGCATATGGATGTCTAAATGCTAGTTATCTGAACTAGCAGGATGTGTAACTGCTAGTTACACATCCTGGGATATAAAGTTTATGTTCTATATATTGCAGGTTCTTATGAAAAGGTATATCATGCATATTGGAATGACTAGATAACATTGGTTGGCAGTTGCTTTATGGCCAGCTTGTTCTCGGTAAAGGACCATCATTCGGTTTGGATGATGATCTAGCAGTAACTAGCAGGATGTGTAACTGCTAGTTACACATCCTGGGATATAAAGTTTATGTTCTATATATTGCATGTTCTTATGAAAAGGTATATCATGCATATTGTAATGACTATATAACATTGGTTGGAAGTTGCTTTATGGCCAGCTTGTTCTCATTAAAGGACCATCATTCGGTTTGGATGATGATCTAGCTAAAGAAGCAAGTAAAGCAGGTCAATTCTTTATCTTAAAACTCTCTCCTTCGACTCTTCCATGAAAAGTAAAAAAGCTATTCAATGCACTCAAATTCTTTTTGAAGTTTTTCTTTGTGAGTAGCTTAGGCACATAAGCAAAAGATATCAGAGAAGTTGCTTCGGTACTTAGTATTGGTATTGATCTTAATACAATGCCGACTGAAAAGTTTGTTTATTTTGTTTCAGATCGTAACAAAAAAAATATGAGAGAGTTTGGAATATAATACGTTTGAGTTTCCGTTCAGCTCTGAAAAGATGGTAACTATATTCTTGTATTTGGGCGAGTATCTTGGAGTTCCCGTATAGAATCGTGTTGCTTATTGTGGAGGCCAACTGGGTGTATCTAAATCTTAATGCATAGTCATGCCATGTATCGTTCTGCGGAGAAGGTCTGTGATTTGTTTTATAGATCAACATACATGATTTGATCATATTTGCAGTGTTATAACTTGGCAAGATAAATGGACTTGTAACTACTAGTTACATGTGCTAATTAGATGTGTAACTTATATATACACATGCTAATTAGATGTGTAGCTACTAGTTACACATGATAATTAGATGTGTAACTTATAGATACACATGCTAATTGGATTGGATATAAAGTCTATGTCATATGCATGATAATCGTTTGCTATAAAGTGGTGGTGACAGTCGTCATAGGTAATTAGTTGATTTCAGTTTAGCTACAGTTAAGATTCGATTTCAGTAAAAGCCATATTTTAGTTAAACGAAGGAGATTTAGTTGCCATTATACCTATAAATGCTTGTTTAACTATGAAATATCATTAACTAAAGACATAATTGAAGAATCTTGATTAGCTGAATCATTAGGACTTTCAGTTGTCTTAATGTATGAGAAAAATGTTAGTGAAGCGTCTAATTGGGCTGTTTATTTTCCCGTTTACATATGTGTTTGGAGTCTTTATTGTTTAACCATATTTTCAAGGATGCGATAGTTCATGAATTGACCTCATCTTTCGACGTTAACTTCGTATTGCAGATAGAAAAATTTGAGCTTCATATCATGGAGGAAGAGTTTGCTGATCCTCATATTGTAGTTATGCTTGGTGAAAAAGGGACAGAGAAGACGAAATTTATTTGCTTGCTGATACACCTTTTTGGATCCCTCTCTTGTTTCTTTTAGTTTCAAATTCTATGTCTAGACTGTGCATTTATTCACATTACACAAGTAGGATGCATGTGTACCTTCTAGTTACACATGTTATATGCTTGTGTAACTCCTAATTACACAAGTAGGATGCATGTGTAACTCTGAATTAGACTAGACAGATGCATGTGTATCTTCTAATTACACATGCTAAAATGAACAAACCTTGTAACCAAAAAATTATGCATGCCAGTTACACAAGCTTTATGGATGTGTAACTGCTAGTTACACATGCTAATTGGATGTGTAACTATAAATTACACATGCTAATTGAATGTGTAATTGTGAGTTACACATGCTATGTGGATGTGTATCTGTTGCATATGCTTATACTTTGGTGTGTTTGATGAGCACTTGTTTTGAGTTTGCAAAAATTTGAATTCTTGCAGTAAAGTTGTTTCTTAAGCTCTGGTTTTTAATTACTTGATCTCACATCTCCTTATGATAGAATGTGATCTCGTGTAGGTGAAACTGAATATATATTTTTGTACGTACTATTAATTTTGATCTTATAAATACCGATTGATTGTTGTTATATTTCAGGGTTGCGATAACTTCATAAAATCTAATAGCTTAAATGTGATAATGGTCTCATTTGGAATTTGAGTTGACGGATACACAAATCAGATGCATGTGTAACTCTCAATTACACTAGATAGATGCATATGTAACTCTCAATTACACTAGACAGAAGAGTGTGTAACTTCTAGTTACACATGCTAAAAATTATTGTAAATGAATATTAAAGTAATACATGTATTTTTTGTATGAGTTCTTTTTGATGTCTATTTTTTTTGATGTGTAACTTTGCATTACACATGGCATAAGGATGTGTAACTTTTGGATACACATGACATATGCACGTGTAACATCTGTTTACACATTCACACTATACATTAATAATTTTGGGCATAGATTTAATAATTTTGGGCTTAAATTTAAATTTTATTTAATTCGGGGCTTGACAATATATAAAATGGTATGAATGTCTTTTAATAACTCGACCTAGATTTAAACTTCTTTTAACTAGGGGCCTCATATTATGGGTTATCCATGGGTCGGGCCTTAGCCTAATTTTCCCTTAATATTATGGGTCAAAATAGAGTAATAACCGTTTGATGGTATGCTATGTTTTAAAACAGATGAGCAGGTTCAAGCGTTTGTCCAAATGGTGCACTGATTGCATAAAGTCCGGAGAGCTTGTGTCAATTGAGAAGATAAAAAAGCACTAAGAGTTGATTGATAACGTTGACAATGAGGAGTATGCATCTCAGTTCGGGGAAAATTGCAAAAGAAACCTACAACCAAGGTGAACAAAAGAACTCGGGCGTCATCGAGCACTCAAGTTGATGAAACCAATGATGATGTTGGTCCAAGTCGTAGAGGTAGTAAAGCTCGCAAAGTCAAAGCAAATAGGAAAAACTAAACTCTCGGTGTTTTGTTAACTTTATGGATAACTTTGTTAATGTCGGATTTAACTTTGTTTATGTCGGATTATGTCGTTTGTGTCGGATTATAAGTTGGTACATTATGTTTATGGTTTGTGAATGGTTCGTTTTACGAATTATGAATGGTTTTATTGCTATCTTTATGCATTTAACGATGACTCGCAAGTGAATCACATACAGAGATATGAAACTGTTGAATTTTATCCAAACAATCGGAAGGTTACTTTATATACATAGCTCCCGATTCTGGGGATATTTTGCAATTTTATTGACAAAATCGGGAGATATTTATAGTATGTACCTACCGAATCTGGGGATTTTGCAAAAAAACATCGGATTCGGAAGATTATGAATTTTGTTGCCTACCGATTATGCTTTGTGAACAAATAATTTTTGTTCTGTAACCAAACCACACCATATTCGGGAACTAATGTAACTTATTAAACTTCCGATTATTATCATCGGTAGTGTTAGTTTATATTATTCCTACGATTATTCTATGTGAAGAAAATTTTGTTTTCTGTATCCAAACAACACCATAATCGAGAACTAACATGATTCCTTAGCCTCCGATTATGACACTCTAAAGTCCTTTGTGATCTGTAACCAAACAACACCATATTCGGTAACGAGGTGAACTTCTTAAACTTCCGATTATAGTATTCGGTAGGTTTATTTTATATGTTTCCTTCGATTATGACTACGTGAAGAAAACTTTGTTTTATGTATCCAAACAACGTAACATTCGAAAATTAAATTAACTCATAAAGTATCCGATTGTAATAATCGGTTGCTTATTTAACCAAATAAACTACCGCGTATAAATAATCGGTAGGCTGTTATATTAATAATATTTCGATTGTAGCCATTACATAAAGACCTTAACGTTACAATCACTTTAAAACCACTCTTACAATCACTTAAAAGTATTAGAACAGATCATAACTTCCAGTGACCATAGAAATTGTCCCTCTTGATTTTGTAGCATCCTTCATGTTCAAATCGTTTCCCGTAGAGGTCCACATACCGGCGATCCGCAAGATTTATCTGAAATTACGAATGAGTAACAAGTTAGTACTCACTTATGTTAATGTGAGCCGGAGTTACAAATATACTTACTCGTTTTTCATACGTCCACCAAGGAAAATCGTTTCTCATCTTCAAGTTTGTCAATCTCCTTATCGAGCGTCTTCATTCTCATCTTAATGTCATTGGATGATCTCCTTATTCGATTACCATCTAACGCCTCAAATACCATTAAAATACGGTTCCATAGCTTCTCTTGGGATTCCGATTTGTGGAGCTTGTGAACATGATCATGAGCAGTTACCACAACGTACGCCTTAAAAATAGCACAATCTTCTTCTTCGGCAAAAGCAATATCCATATTTTTGTTTTCAAAGTTAGAACTGAAGAGAGGAAAGAGTTTGGTGCAATTGGGTTGATAGATATGAGTTTCTTTATATAGGTTTAGGGTCCAACGGCTCTTTTTCTTAAATTTGGTTTAAACTGCAACGGCTAATTTGACGTAGGTTGAATCTTGGGAAATCAATAATAGACAGGTATTTAAGTTAGAATATCTACCGATTATGGTAGCTTTCAAAATTTTTTAAAAAAAAGGATTTTAGAAAAAACTCATTTTGGGGCAACCTATAATTGGTAGTTTTTGGAACCAATTTGACGTCCGATTATGGCTACATCCAAATCACGAACCACATGGTTATGCCTGGCTCTGTACCCTCTACACTTATGGATTTTGGCATAGGTTGGATTTGGGGCTTCGTATAATCGGACGGTAATAAGTAATAAACTCTACCGATTATGGTAGATTTCAAAATTCATCACATAAAGGATTTTAGAAAAAACTAAATTTGGGGCAACTGTATAATCGGTAGGTTGTGGAACCTATTTGGATTACGATTATGGCTACATCCAAATCATGAACCAGATGGTTATGCCTGGCTCTGTACACTCCAAACCTATAGAATTTGGCAAGTATATTCGGTAGGTTGTGAAGTTGTTAACTCTACCGATTATGGTATATTTCAAATTCCCTTACATGAAGGATTTTAGAAAAAACTCATTTTGGGGCAACCCATAATCGGATGTTTTGGTAATATATTTAACTCCCGATTAACGCTGCATCCAAAACACGAACCAAGTGGTTATGGCTGGCTGTGTACACTCAAAACCTATGAAATATGGCAAACGTTGGATCTGGGGCTCGTTATAATCGGTGGGTTATATAATTATATACCCTACCGATTATGGTAGATTTCGAAATTCATTACGTGAAGGATTTTAGAAAAAACTCATTTTGGGGCAACTTATAATCGGTAGTGTATGTAACCTATTAGGCTTCCAATTATGGCTACATCCACAGCTCAAGCCAAGTGGTTATGGTTGGCTCTGCACCCCTCAAAACCTATGGAATTTGGCCAAGGTTGAATATGGGGCTCCTTATAATCGGTAGTCTTACAAGTTGGATAAGCTACCGACTATAAAAGAGATTATTAGCCGAAGTATCTACACAATAATCGGTAGGTATAGTTTCAATTTAACCTACCGATTCACCTTTAACCTATCGATTATGGTGTATGCTCCCGATTATATAAGGACATATTGGCCATTTCGAAAAATCTAAGATAAGGGGTAGCTTAGATTTACGTTTGGGTGACCTTTTTTGTCTTTTAGTGTCGCCCCTAATTATTTCGGGGTCGCCCCTAAAAATGCCAGGATTTTTATCTCTCTAATATCAATTTAATTCCAAAAACTCCATGACCATGTTCCAATAAACAGGGAACTTCCGCCTCCATTATCTCACGCACCATTTATCTCATTACTTCACATTCTCTCCCGAGCCCTAACCATTATAGAGTCAAAAGTTTGTGTTCTCGTGTACACAGTCACGACCTAAAATTGATGTTATTAGTCTGATTTAATATAGCGTGGGATTCCTTAATGTTTGAAGTTGATTAACTTTTGTTGATTCACCACTAAACTCTTTGCTAAGCTATGACCACCTCCATATTCCACCATTTAGATCTTGTGGGATAAAAAATGCAGCAGCCCATATAAATTAAAGTTTCTTACTATGATCTATTTTTATTTGTGAATCAGGAATTGATTGGTCATATAGTCTGGAAACATTTTGCAAAATAAATATATTCTTGACTTTAGGTGAAGATTTGACGTGGGTTAGTTAATTTGTTGAATTTCCAGCTCTTTGGGTTAGAATATGTAAACCCTTGATGGGGTTAAGTTTGTATGATTTTGATATCTGATCTGATGTACAAAAAAGGTTTGGCTAATTCAAATGTGTTGATTATTGTTGTAATAACTATCATCTTTCTTTGGGAAGAACCAAGGTGTAGTGTTTTTGGTTTACTGTTCTAAAATCTCACTGGAGGAGGAGAAATCTGAAAAAACCAGTGAGTCATGAATTTAAACACCGAATTTACCCTTTGTTCAAATAAGCAGGAGTTAAATCGGTTGAAATCCTTAACTGTTAAAGACAAATGGCGTCTTCCTATTCGTCCCTCATGCCCCCATCAAAAATTTTCCCTATGATATATGTCACCAAAAATAATTTAGCTACCTTCAATGCATTAATAGTCTTATTTCAAGCGATGAAATGCTACAAATACTGAATCATTTTCCCTATGAGTTCGAGGTAAACCCAACATAAAATCCATGCTCAAATATGTCCAGGGTTGAATTGGAACTTTCAACGGCATATGCAAACCTACATTATACGCTTTTTCCTTAGATACTTGACAGATTCGACACTATCCCCAAATCTTCCAACCTCACGTCTCATTGTAGGCCAGTAATACGACTTAAAAACAAGTTAAAAGTCTTGTCTTTGCACATATGCCCTTCGTCATGTAACACTTTGGGAATCTATACCCTGAGAATATAATCTGAAATACACAATTGATTTCCCATGAAAAGAAAATAATCATGCATATGGTAGTCACTTCTTGCTCATGTATTGAGAACATTCATAATCTCGGCAAAATATGGGTCAGTTTGAATAAGATCATAATACAAATCGAAATCCAATACCTCAGTTCTTATAGTATTGAGCAACAAATTCATTCGACTTAAGGTATCAACAACTTGATTTTGCGATCCAGCCTTGTGTTTTAGCACAAAAGTGAACTTTTGTAGATAACCAGACCACTTACCATGTCTAAAAGAAAGCTTTTCATGACTATTAGTGTGCTTCCAATAATCATGATCAGAAAACATTGCGAACTCATTATGAAAAAAAGATAATGACGTTAATGCTTTAAATCCTGAACTATTGCATAGAACTCCAAATCGTAGGTATTATAATTAAGCTTGGTGTCATTCACCTCTCACTGAATTAAGCTATTGGTCGTTCTTATTGACTCAAAACATGTCCAATACCGACCTTCGATACGTCAAAATGTAATTCAAATGCCTTGCTCGAATCAGATATCACTAACAGCGGTGCAGTAATCAACTTTATTTTGACAACTTCAAAGGCTTCATCAGCTTCGCCAGACCATGGAAACTTTTCTCATTACCTACATTCAGTGATTGTGGACATAGTGGTACTGGAGTAAGGAATAAAATTTCAGTAAAAATAAGAAAACCCATGAAAACTTCTTACCTCGTGCAAAGTAGCAGGTTTAGTCCAATTTTTAACATGGCTTAATGAATCTATAAACATCTTTGCAGAATGAAAATACTTGAAAATATAATATTTATGATGCTAGGTCAGAAACAAATTACAATTTTTTCCTTAAGCAAAAGCCCACCATCAACACCATCTTCAATAAATTCTTCAATAATGAGAATGAATTATCAGCTTAAGCTCTTAGGAGTAATTTGATGCGTTTCTAGTTAATTCTTTGCAGGAATTTATTCTTATTGTTTTAAGGAGGAACACTAGCTTTTGAAGTTTCCTATTTATGTGTTGTACATTAGTGATACGTAATCGATCAGTGGTACCTAGAGTTAGTATTGATATGAAGATAGGTTAATAGAAACACAATGAAACAAGATGATGCTGCTAACTTCTTATTCTTTATAACTTAAAAGAAAACTCTATTAGAATCAAATAAGTGACTGCTAACTCTCTCATTTTCTCTCTACCTCTTCTATTATATGATTTCTCCTCTTATATGAGTTTATTCTTAGTCATGCTGTCACGCGCGCTCGCGTGACAGCCAAAATGAAATCGCGGCTTTCAGCCGTCCGATTTGTATCAACTGCACCAGATTGCATGATATATTATTCTCTGAGATTTTATTTCTTTTGCCCCCTAAACTTTATAATATTTGTCAAAAGCTCCTTATTGTGGTTGTCATACAGAGATCTAATTCATCTCTTTTGCAAATTGCAACAAGAACACCACACCAGCATTCTGGAAGATATCACTTCACTCTCTTGTCATGCCCAAAGAAGAGATCAATTGAATTAGTGGTAAAACTAGGAAGAATATTCTGATAATTTTAAAAAAGAAAAAAAAAAGATCGAAGAATGATGAATGATGATGAGAATTTGGTGATTAAGATTAGATAGTATGCATGAATAGCAGATGCTTTTTCTTAAATGTACAATTTGAAAGATTGAATATCCAAGTATTCTTCTAGTAAACCAAATGAAACTTGTTGACAACAAGGGGATTTTTATTTTTATCTGTGATCTATCGACCCTCCATTAATGGAAAAAATCATCGCGCTAGCTAGTAGAGTGAGTTATTGGTGATCACATGATCTTTAGCTAAACCCACTTGTATAACACCAGAAGGGTTAGTGATCTCATCCTAAGCTTTTCATCCATTCGGATGTAATAGATTTGTCTCAACAGAATCCATGTCGAATAACCCCTTCTCTGAGATTTCCATACGGAGAGTATGAGGGTTTAATAAGAAAGTATTTTAAAGTTCAGGGAGGCAAAACAAATAAAATCTCAGAGAATAATATATAACGCGATCTCATGCAGATGATGTAAATCAGCAAGCGCGCGCGTGACATCAGGACTCTTTATTCTTACATAAATAAAGAAAGATTATGAGTTTTAGAACCCATCTAAACTATGAATCCCATCTAAGTTAGGAAACCTCAAACTTCTAGGTGTTAGTAATCAAACACCTCTTCTAGTACGTTCTAGTACTCTATAGCCATAACATTGGCTCGTCTGGCAGCCTTAGTTGTCCCTCTGCTACGATACTCATGTATCATGGCTCCCCCATTTTAGAAAGTTGAAACTCCTGTGTAAGCTCAGAACTGAAGGTGGGGAAACTCGACCTCACCTTGTTCCTTGTTAAACCACTTTGCTTTGCTTGGTACTTGACCTGCACGCCCCACACGAAACATCACAGGATCACCTCTTCTGGTAGGTGTCACTTTTGTTTCAACAATGCAATCTTGTTTGAGAGCTTCCCCTCGTTCTATCCACGGGTCTTCAACATGTGGTAGCTTCAGTTCTTGACCATCTTTTTCATTAAGTAGTGGAGGTTCAAATAATTTCAGGTATTCTGCATTAATGACAGAATACAACTGCATATACGAAGGTAAATCTAACTGAAAAGCATTATCTCCGAATTGCTTCAGTATCTTGAATGGTCCATAATGTATAGGTTTAAGCTTCTTCACTTCACCTTTAAGTCGTTCCTTCCCTATACGTAACCATACCAAATCTCCTTTAGAAAAATTACAAGGAACACGGTGTTTATCATGTTTAGCCTTGTATTTAGCCTGAGATTTTTGCAGCCGAGCCTCTACTAAAGTATATATATCTTACTTGTCTTCTCAATAAATCTTTGAGCTCTAGTGTCTTCTGCTTCTATTGATACAATATCTTGAGAAGTGGAGAAACCCATATCAAATGGACTCTGAGGCAAATAACCTAAACAAACTTCAAAAGGAGACTTCAAAGTAGTCCCATGAAAGGCTCGATTATAAGAAAACTATATAAAGGGTAAACTTTCATCCCAAGTCTTAGGATGCTTAGAGTGATATCCTCGTAGGAGATGGACTAATGTCCGGTTTACCTCTTCTGTTTGCCCATCTGTTTGGGGATGAAAAGCGGGTGCTATGAGATGGACTAATGTCCGGTTTACCTCTTCTGTTTGCCCATCTGTTTGGGGATGAAAAACGGGTGCTATGCTTGATTCTTGTATCCATCTTCAATTATGTAATTATTGTTAATCTTTAGTACTACTCCAGCATCAATTGTAGCTGTCCCTCAGATACGTGATTCCACAACACCCTTGATCTAATTGTCATGATTGCGAGGGAATTGAAGAAAAAAATCTCGAGAAAAGAGAATGCAAATTTTAAATTCCCGTCTTTGTTAAAAAAAAAAAAAATCTAGATTCCCTTAGACGCCCCAAAGCCATTTCACACCATTAAACTTAGATAAAGCGAAAAAAAAAACAAGTTTATAAAATGAGAAATCTATATACATAAAAATATTAACAGAGGAATTATCTGTACCCATTTTGAACATGGGCAAAAATAAGACAATTCACGAGAGTAGACCATACATAAGACTTTTGGCATTATTTTTCGTTGGGAGCACGCAGAAGTATATGATACCTCTATTACGACTTTCAGATGCTGTCACAAGCACAGACTTTCTTACAGCGATCAGCAGACATAAATAAAGTGGTATATATCTATCTAGCCGAGCGAATACACCATTCGCTCAGATAGTCCTGCACCCACAGCCTTCATGTATCTTTGCAACTGAGTTTCCATGTAATGCTTTTCACTGGAACCAAACGCTCGTTGCAGATCCTTCGGTAAGAACCACAAATTCAACAAGATATAAGTCAGATAGAGTCACGGTATCAGATTAAGGAGAAGTACAGGAACTTAATGCGGGGTTTAAGAAGAAAATAAGAAATCAAGATTGTTAAAGCTTATGCTCACCTTGAATCTTATGCGGGAGTTCTTCAATCCAATCAAAACATTACCAACATCACCATCGTTTATTTCATCAGCTGATAGACTACTTTCCGTGTCCGAGTCATCCGCATCGGAGCCTTCAAAATCAGGATCCAACATTTCCTCATCGCCATCTTCATCATCACTGACAGATTCAGCTGGATCGTCTTCACCGGAATTCATATTTTGTTGTCCACTGGAATTCTGAGGGAGCTGACATGGCGAGGATTCTTCATTTTGCAGGGTAGCATAATCAGATAAGACTACATAAGGCTTTCTATCTAGCAAAGGCCCAGCATTATAAAATGAAACCCACCTGCAGAAATAATTTCATCCCTTTCTTCAGAGAACCAACAAAATATAGACACTGTACATCGTCCAAGTAAGTCTAGCCAAATTAACAAGCAGGCAATGTTTAATGAACAGTTCTGGAGTAAATCCAAATGCTATCACGATATACTAAATATAAAAATAATGAGAGCTACAAAGTGGTTTATATTCTAACTACTCTTGTTCATTATGAAAACATCAGAAACTTACTCGTAACGAAGAGGACAGAGAAGCTCAGATGGGTGGTATGCTGCTTTGTATCTCATTTTGTTGCACGAGTGAATATAATAGCCGAGATAGTAGTATTGAAGGCTAGGACAAACAGCTTGGGTCTCCTTAACCCAACTTATTTCTTGTAGGGCAGAGTACTTACCTAAGGACAAAAAAGCAAGATCTGGATCCCAGAATAAATATTTACTTGATAAGCACTTCGGAAGGATATCCACCACACCAACAGCAACAAGCCGCCCATCAATCCGATATTGCTGATGGAAAGAACCAAAACCACAAGGTGGAACTGAACTATTGCCAGATGGAGGAATAAACACTATGGGAGTATCAATAAGAAATCTTCTATACGAGCTTTCCTTGACATCTTCAGGTTTATCATTGTGCACTTTTATCTGATACCTTCTATACAAATCATATTCTTCAGGATCAAAACTCGACCTCTTTAGACGCATCTCAAGCCTCCGCCTTTTTTGCTGAGGAGATTTGCTGCTCTCGACCATGGAACATTGCTTAATTCGGAAGGTTCTAGGAGAGTTGCTAGAGACGATAGTGGTTCCAGGCACTTGACCTGTGTGAATTGGTGTTTCAGCAGAGTAGAAATTAAGATGTCCATTAACAGCTCTGGCCGACAAAACAGAAAACTCCTCCAGCTGATTCAAAGAGCATGCTAGCCTTTCAGCAATAAATTTTGGTGAAAGCTCAGAAGACATTCCATTTTGATCTGCACCAGTTTTCGATACTCCAAGCATGTTAGTATCTTGCTCTGCCAATTTAGACCGCTTAAAGGTCGCCGCTAGCTGAAATGAAATGTTGCTAGAGTACAAGATATTTTCAGATCCTCCGATTTGCTTCTTTTTGGCATGCGTAAACTTTTTCATAGCAGCCTTTGGTAGTTGTATATCTGAAGGAAAGCCCTCACTTACAGCCCATGCATGTACAACAAAGTCAATTTGGGTTGATAAGTGCTGAAGAAATTTCTCTTCCTCACTGTTTCCTGCGGAACTACCAGTAGAGGATTTCTTGACTGTGGAGATAGACGTATCCGACCCATCCATCAATATATCTGGCTTTTTCCCATCTAATGAGCCATTTAGATACCTAATCATGAGTAAGACCACCGTCAGCCAAAGTACAAATTACTTTTAAAAAATTTCTAAGCTACCCTTTGGGGTATCTGTAGAGTATAATCCTAAAATGGGCATCTAATTACAATCACAATGTAGCACTGGAAAGGGGTGAAATCCATTTTCAGCAGTTAACCAGAGGACAGAAGTATCTCTGCTACATAGTTTCTCAAGAGTGGTGTACTGTCTAAATGACTGGGTAAACAGGATCAAGTATGGGATTCCCAGTTGAAAAACGATGGCTGTGAATTTATTACCAGAAGAACTACAATCATATGTGCATCTCATAGAATGATACCATCAGCTAAATGAAAGCAAGGTAAAGGTAAAGGAAAAAAGAAAGGTACCTTTGCATTCGTTTAGACACGCGAAGCTGCTCTTTGGAAGCAACAAAGTCAGCTGCCTTTAGACGGATAGTATATGCTGGGCAACATGTCTTATCCATCTCAGGTTTGTAAAGAAAACACCCAGATCTCCTCCAACCTCGGTCAAGAAGATCTGTGAACAAGTATACACGACGCATTTCAGAAAAAAAAAATATATTGTACACGTTCCTTAACCAAATTCTGAGATCATCCAACCACATTGAAAATCCAACTGCGGAAATGAGCATACTATTTCATAACCCAAAAAAAAAATTCCCACAAAAGGTGCAAAAAAAAAACAACTAAATTACTAACCTTGGTAGTCATCCACTGTAATGCTATGAGCCCATAGACCTACAAAAGTTATACAAGAGAATTTCAGACGATAGACTTACTTGATTGAAATTGCACCATATACACAAAATCGAAATTCGAAATACCAAATTTTCCCAATAATTTTTTAAAATTTGGGGCAAACAACTACTCCCTTACATTGTTCGATCCATAAACAGGAACAATTATGAACGTCTATAAATGAAAATTCACTTCAACTCAGATCACACATTACTGAAATAACAACAACTGACAAAAACAAACAAAAAAAAAATTGAACAAAACTAACCATGAGTAACGCTGGAACGGGCAGATGATTTACAATAACCACAAGAACTCTTTCTTCTACCAACATCAGAAACAACGGTTTCAGCTATACTGTTGTTACTACTACTCGCTTCATTCTTGATCTTCCCCGACGACATTTTCTTTCTTTATTTTTTTGACCTACAATTAAACAATTTAGTCTCTCAACAAAAAAAAATAAACTTAGGGTTATCATAATCAACGAAAAAGTAACACAAGGAATCGTTACAAACCTGGATAATTGAGAGATTCAGAAATTGCTGTCTCAAGTAAGATTCTTCTTTTCCCCAAACAAGGGTCTCTCTCTCTGATTGCAAAATTACAGAAGAAACGGATATTCTTAGAAATAAGCAAAATATAAGACAATGTTTTGAATTACTTAAATGGCCTTTAGTCAGTTGCAGAAACTAACTTAGGTGGAGTTGGTGCGCACCGGCAACACGTGAAGACTTGCTCGGATTTGACTATTAGAGTCTAGGAGAATCAAACAGCCAGTTTGGCTTGGTGGATTTGGTGCCATTTTCAACGCGGTTTAGGACTTGGAGACTCAAAAGTAGTCTTGATCGTTCAAGGGAAGGATACGATGACATGGTTAGAACGATATTATCACGATGTAGAAGTGAGATTTTTTCTAAAAAATCTAAATAACAATGAATTTTAAGTCGATTCTTTGGTGACATATTCTTCTTATGAAACTCTACATTCTCGGGTCCAAGAGCATAGCTCGGTGGTATCCCATCAATTCCGTTAAGGAAGAAGTCGTGGGTTCGATCCCCACCATAGTAGAGGTTTGTATTTAAATTAGTTATATAGAGGGGTTTAATGGGGTTGGGTCAGAAAGTGGGGCTAGTCCAACCTGGCCGGATTTGGGTGGGGGCTTGGGTTAAAAAAAAAAAAAAAAACACTACATTCGTACCAACAATGAGAGCATTTAGAAATACGAAACTTCACACTCTTGGTTGGACTGTGAGATTTATAAGAAGACCATGTCACCAAAAAAATTAGCTTCAAATTCATTGTCGGCTGGGTTAGAGAGAACAATGACGCAAAAATGTCAAGATAATGTCATCATAACTCATATTCCATTAATCAGACCTGACTTTGCTTTTACAATAAAACTTCGTTAAATTAAACTGCGATAGATTGGTGTTTGTGGGTGAAAATGGTTTCTGCTGATTTCGGTGATTTCGGGTGTGTGGGTGAGAAACGAATTTAAACCCTAAACAATGTACTGCAAGGGAGTACTTTAGATTCGAGAGATCAACTGCACAAGTCCTACTAAACCAAGAAATGGTCGTTCCAGACTTGCTTCGGTCACAAAGTGGAGAAGAATGGGTTGGTTTGGGGGAGGGAAGCAAGGAAAGTGATGAGACCAGAATAGTTGATTCTGGAAGAGTAGTTGTGTTACGACTTGTATCAGAAAGTGGGAAGCTAACGTATGAAAAGCTAGCAAACATTTTTTGAGTGGTGTATGCTCCTGACTGAACTTGTTGTTCGGTGGAAATAGGTAAGACCTATTTATACAAGTCGAAGTGAAACGTACTCTGGTCTCATTAAGGAATGGAAAAATGGGTGAGTAAATGGGAGGAGGTGATAACATTTAACGCATGGAATTGATGTTCCATAAAACCGTTAACGCATGGAATTGATGTCCCATAAAACCGGTAACGCATGGAATTGATGTCCCATAAAAGAGCGTTTCACCATTAACTCCCTGTATTTACTAACCGTCTCATCCTTATGACGGGCGTAGTGTACGCCGCACGCTGTAAACCGCCAAACCAATACCCAAAGAGGATCCCCCAGTTTGTGATATGTGTTGATGTCTCGAATGTTTTTTGTAGAAAACATGTAGTATATTGTTGTTGCCTGGCAAGTCGAGCTTGGGAGACTTGCTAGCTTGGTGACCTTCGACGGTCGATATTTTGCATCTTAAGAGGAAAGGTAGTCGTTGATCGCCGCACGCTTTCGTTTGTTGGTGGCCGCATAGGGAAGGCCAGCGTGGCGCGGGTAGGTTGGCATGTCATTGGCATGGCATGGTGGTGCGGCTAGGTTGGCGTGACCAAACTAGGGTTTTGGGTCAAAGGTTACCATGTGTTGTCTGGTAACCTTGGACGGCTAGGATTTGCTCCGGGATTGAAGGGCGACCGTTGATTGTCGCACGCCTTCGTTTTGGTAGCCGCGTAGGGAAGGCCAGCATGGTGGCGCGGCTAGGTTGGCATGTCGTTGGTGTAGCGCCCCCTAAGCTAGCAGCTGACTAATCCAAGAGATTAGCTAAATAAAAAGGCACTAAGAATCTAAATCATTTACTTAAAACATTCAATTTAAGAAATCGTCTACAAAACTTAACCCAAAACTAGCCCCGCTCAGAAATATATATACAAGAACTCCTCTCAAATGATACATATACAATAGTCATTTGGTTTACAAACAGAATATACAGCATAGTAAACATATCAGAAGTTAACCACTACGGACTTAATTCCTCGAAGCTTTCGTTGCGCAACCCTGATCTGTCTCTGAAACTCAAAGTAGGAATAGGTGAGAACATCATCCCTAGAATGGGTGCCCCGTAGGAATAACAACTAGCTTTCAAGTAATCATTAACATGATTTGAAGACAATGCAAGTTTTACCGAAAGTCGATAATACACGGAACGACAATAAAACATAATGTAGAAACTTATTCAAAGCAATTTAAAAGAACAGTAATCATCCATAAATAACAGTAAACATCCATGTATGATATGTGTGTTTCCGCACATGGGAAGAGTAATATTGATGCCAATCCCACACCGATTAGGTAATACTGCGGTGTATCGCCCTAGCCATAGAATAAGATATAAAGGAAGATAATTTTTGCCATGTAATATCATGGTGTATCGCCCTAGCCATAGAATCTTTGGATATTGTGTCGCACACATCTCATACCACACAGAGCATACAAAGATATGCATGAATTTCACAACACCAAGATTGATTTGTAAAACAATAATGAATACAAGAAAGTTCGTTATCGATTCCCACCTCTTTTGATGACAAGCCTCGCCTACCTCGAGATCCGTAGTCTACATGATCATCCTTTGAAACGATCATTGTTAATACAGGGTAACTGTTAATCACACAAGAACTCTAAGAATCTAATCAAAATGACTCATACAAGAATCATACAAGTCTATCTAATGGTTCTAAGCCCTTTTATGACTTTACACCTTTTTATTCTCTATCTTTATCATAGCTAAGGTTTACTAATTCAATTAGGTTGGTTCTATAGTCCATTAGTCCATTAGGTAATACTTATGAATATCTACAACTTTATAAAAGAAGCCAAAGGCTAAATCGGACCATAAAGGTCCAATACATGTTCATTAGGATAACCCCTATGGGCTAGATTGGCCAAAAAGTGTTGCAAATCAAGAAAAAAGTGTTGGAAAAAAATTAACAATGATAGTTGATAGTTCTCTCACCTAGCAAGTGCTCGCAGTCCAACTATCAGCGAGATTGAAACGCTGAACCGTTCGGCGCTCAAAAAGTGACATAAACGCCGAACCATTCGACACTCTATATTTTTTACTAATTTTTGAGAGAGAATGTGATGGAGAGAGAAGAAAAAGAGGGAGAGAGAGAGGGAAAAAAGAGGGAGAACGTGATGGAGGGAAGAAAAAAAGGGAGAGAGAGAGGAAAAATGTGGAGAGTGAGAGAATGATTAGTTTTTAAAAAAAATAAAATTATGTAACGCCGAACCATTCGGCGTTTAGTGTTGTTCTATTCAGCGTTTCACTGCTAGATTAGCAATACCATAGGACTTAGGAGGTTTCCCAGGCTGACGTGGATGGCCAATCTAGTAGCTAGATATCTAGCCCATAGGACTAAGCCTTAGGGAAACTGTCTATAAGCCCAAGTTCACTAAACAGGCCCAGTAATCTAAGGCCCAGTCCAAATGGATCAACTAACGGTCACTAACTGTCAATTTAACAGTTAACATGTCTCTAAAAGTCAACGTCTAAGGTTAGGTCAACAGTCAAGGTCAAAGTCAAATATGAATTGGTCAATCGAGTCCATTTGGGTCAAGCTAGGGAAAACTCAAGTGAGTTAAAACGATTCAACTCGGCCGATTAACCGAGTCACCTAAACAAATCCAAATCAGCCGAGTAAGTTCGATCGGGCATGCCAAAGGTTCTTAAATAGCTAAAACTCTAACTCTAGTTTAACTTCAATCTATTCAATACATTAATTCAATATACAAACTTCCATTCTAACAATTCAAATACAAAGCAACTTTGAATTTCAATTACAAACATCAACTTGATTACCTGCAATTGCAGCTTTAGGCTTTCACAACAAACACTAACTATAGTCCTACAACTATCATCTCAGTTACACCTTCAACACTCAACCTAACTCTCCAACAGCAGCATCATTATCACTTTAACCAATTTCATACAACATCCTAAATAACTTTTTCATCACTAACCCTGTGGCTTCATTACAGCACCACTACCAAACTCAGTTCATGTCCCTCAATGAACTGCCAATCAATCTGATGTCACTGGATATATCCAACAACATCTCAACTCCGGCAACATAACCATTCCATTACCACTTACAACCATCATACCAATTCATAACTGCATAATAGATACACGAGAACATCACCACAACAAAATCAATCACATTCATCTTACAAAACCATCAGATGCGCATCCATGTCTTTACTGTAATCACATTCATTCTAATTCCTTTCATCCACCACTATTATGACTTCACCATGATTCAACTTCCAATTCTATACCCAACTCCCTAACAAGTGCAAACCGTTTTACTTTATCATCATCACAACCAAATCTATTTACTTCAATAATAACTCTCACAAAGACCACAAAGCCGTTCATTTAATCAATTACATCACTACATCCAATATATCAAGCACAACAACAAATCAAGAATATAACCTACTTCAATCTAAGACAATGGAAAGGATTACCTTAAATACAAACTCAATCTTTCACAAATAATTCCATCTCCAGTTACCATCACTTCTAATCTGCAACTCATAACAGTCTCACAATGTGCAATTGGAGTCGAATTCTTGCTTCCCTTGACTCAATTGAGAAATCATCTCAAGACCACCACCATCCGCCAAAACCAACTTTACTCTTCTTCTCTCTCGATCCGAGTCTTATAATTATCCACCCTCTAAACTCTATCTCAAAAACTGGGAAGAACATGAGGAACCCTAAGTCTTAAATTGAATCGATCTTCGCCGCTATCACAACTCGCTTCAATCAATATTCTAATTCACGTCAAACCCATCTCTAATCACTTCTTTAGATCTTCAATTTCATCTTCTCATCCTCTTCGCAATTCTAATGAAACCCTAATTATCTTCAATCTCGAATCCAAACCAAAACATTACTACAACTCCAATCAAACAACAACCCAGCTTGTTCTTTATCCTTCAACAACACTATATCATCATCAAATCCACACAAATCCTAACTTCTAAAACCCTATCTTCATTAATTCATCGATACAACAGCTTGAGTAACATCGACTAACATCAACACCACCATCGAACCTTCTTTGGTGATAAACTAACAACATCATCGATCAATTCTCTCAAATCGATTTCTCAAAATCGCCGGAGGCGAGAACAGAAGAAGAAAAAGAAAAAAATAAGAAAGAAGAAAGAAGAAGAATAATAAAGAAAGAAGGAAGGAAAGATGAGTTTATATGTTCGATCTGGGGATAAGACCAACGATAAATGATAAAGGAACCCTCCAAATTGATATGGGCAGCCAGGCGGCTAACTGCAAAATAGCTATTTTGCCCTACAAACAAAACTGATATCTTCTCTGTACGATATCCGAATGGAACGTTCGAGTAGTCTATTCCGCGTAACTTTTAGAGAGATCTACTTAACGGTACTAGTTTCGTATCTACTCGTTTTTAGATTAATTTCTAATAATTAACGTTCTTGTTAAACTAATCGATTTATTATCTGTTAATTCGTCACTTGACTGGTCTAATAGCGTTGATGATCTTGAGGGTCTTTATAGTTGGCATGGCATGGTTTGGCGTGGCCAAATTTAGGTTTTCGGTCCAAAGGTTACCATGCGTTATCTGGTAACCTTGGATGGCTAAGATTTTCTCCTGGGATTGAAGGGGGATTGTTGATCGTCGCACGCCTTCGTTTTGGTAGTCGCGTAGAGAAAGCCAGCATGGTGGCGCGGCTTAGGTTGGCATGCCGTTGGCATGGTATGGTTTGGCGTGTCCAAACTTAGGTTTCGGGGCCAAAGGTTACCATGCGTTGTCCGGTAACCTTGGATGGCTAGGATTTGTTCCCGGGATTGAAGGGGGCCGTTGATTGTCGCACGCCTTCGTTTTGGTAGCGCGTAGGAAAGGCCAAAGCATGGTGGCGCGGCTAGGTTGGCATGTGGTAGGCCTTGGGATGTGTATAAATTTAAGCCTACTTGTAATAAACAGCAAGTGCACGGCGTTTATCGGGAGACGCAGCAAGCACGGGTCGAACCACGAGACTTGTGGTGCTCGATTGATCTAAGGCTATGCTAAATCGAATTCCTAGGAAGTATGTAACATAAATTGAGGTTTTGGTTGCCTATACGGCTAAGATGAAATGTAGTGACTCTAAACTAAGGTAAACAAAGTGAGGGTAAGGGATTGCTAGGTCTTCAAATTCACCTCTAACTCCTATTGTGAGTTCAACCGAGTTGAATGTCTTGTTCCTATGGCGAGACAAGGGAAATGTGTCAATTCCTCCGCTTGTCTACGGAGTTTCACCTAATGATACTTCAAATATCAGCTAAGGTACTAACCCTAAGTACTAGTTGTCTAATTAAGCACAACTAGTCGTGGGAATTAGTATTAAAAATAGAAGCAAGAGCCGAAACACTCTCAACTCAAGTATTAACCTAACTACAATGCATACTTGGCATGCACTTTGTGAGAGAAAAGGATTGAGGTGTTAAAATTGAAGCTATCTTGTCAATTAAGCACTCAAGAACAATTTAACACGGTCTAAACACAATTTGGAATTAGGGTTTCATTGAAACCCCAACAACTTAAATTAAAACATCAAATGAAATTAAACTACAAATTAAACATAAATTGAAGCACTTGGCTAGCCTGTGCATGCCCTCTACACACAAAGTTCATTGCTATTTATACATGCAAAGGAATATAAACCCTAATATTCAAAAACAGAAATTAAAGATAAAACAAATCAAAAACAACACTCGCACCCATACTCGAATCGTTGTTCTCCCTGTCACATTCGTGCTCGAACTCCATCGGTTGATTGATTGGAGACCCTAGATCTAGTTATCCCCGATTTAGTTTCTAGGGTTGGTAGAAACTAAGAAAGAGATATCTAGACCTAAGGAGGAGGAGTAGACTAGCTGCTGGGGTTGTTGGTCGGTGTCGGGAGAGGATGGAGTTGGTGGCGAAGGTGGCTCGGTGGTGGTATGGGTGAAGAAGGTGGATGAGCAGAGCTCGTTACGTGAGCGTGACGGGGAGAGGAAGAAAGAGAAGATGGAAATGAAATGAGGTTAGGTCGATTAGGGTATAGGGTATGGGGAGTTTCGTTGTGAGGCGGATACATCGAGTGATGATGAGACGGGCCGAGCGAGCGTAGGATGAAGCCGGTACGATCCGAACGGGCCGAGGAGGACTTGGAGTGATCCGGGTGTTGAGCGGAGCATCGAGAAATAGATGTGAGCGAAGGAGCGATCGTATGATGCATCCGGGCGAGATCTCAACGGCTCGGGATGAGCGGGTTCGGATCCGGTCGTGGGTAGCTCTAGCCCATGTCTTGTAGATGAGTTGCTACTTGTTGGGTTGCAACTGTTGCTTGCGCGGCTTCGCTTTCTCGCTCCATAGACACTTGCCTCCGAGTCTTCGCTCTTTTGGCTCCTCAATTTCTCCGAGCTTTATTTATTGCCTAAAAACACAAAATTAATTAATACAAATATTTATTCTTGAAAACAAAAAAAATGTATCTGGGATAATATCTGATTTCTAAGCGCAAAAGATGAGTAAAAAGCCAATAAAAAGGTGTATAAATATGCACTATTTGGCACTCATCAGCATGCCGTTGGCATGGTATGGTTTGGCGTGGCCAAACTTAGGTTTTCGGGACAAAGGTTACCATGCGTTGTCTGGTAACCTTGGATGGCTAGGATTTGCTCCTGGGATTGAAGGGGGGCCGTTGATTGTCGCACGCCTTCGTTTTGGTAGCCGCGTAGGGAAGGCCAGCATGGTGGCGTGGCTAGGTGCGTTTTGTATTATGACGGACCGGAAAATTACGCCTTTGGCGCGTTGCCCTGCAGGCCGTAACTCCCCTGGCGCGCCATGATGAAGCTACGATCCGGGCCTTAAGGCTAGGCAAATCCACGTCCATTTGCCCTTGCAAGCATGCTCGTGGAGCATGGTGCAGCTTACTTAGCTTCCCCACCGTTCCCAACTTACCCTTGTTAGAAAAGGCCTTATTAAGTAAGCAAAACTTCCTTAATACGGCAAAACGGCCTTTTAAGGCCCTAACGATGGAATTTGGCTAAATTCTGGTGACCATGTGGATCTATAGATTACATGTCTTGATCTTTGGGTCGTTTCCCATCAAAATGGACTCCTCTTGAGCTAAATTACGACACTCGGGTTTTTAGCATATGTCGAACGCCTTGATAGGAAGTATGAGCATCCAGTGAATGGAATGCAACTTACCTCATAAAGTTTGGCCACAGTCATCTCTTGCGTCGAGCTACCGAGCCAGATGATATGAGAGGCCAGAATGTCGCAATCATCTCACAGTTAGATGATATGAGCGACAAAGTGCTGGACCGGCAATGCTGCAACTCATTGCGGCTGCCTACGTTATACCCTTCCCTATTCTAAGGGGATAAAGCACAGACCGTAGTTCATCCTCGAAGGGACAGAAACTTAATCCAACTCGTTTGCATGGCCATGGCCAAGCAATAATGGAAATGGCCTAGTCCGTATAGGCCGTTCCGTCGAAATGCATCCAAGTGATGCATGTTTGGTCGCTATATGGCATAACGATGCCTAAGCATCAAATGCCCTCTTCGCGAGGCTACGCAATTATAAATGAGCCTTAGGCATCATTTATACTCTTCCGGCTAAGCTATGAAGCTTACTTGGTACATAGTCCGCATATGTACCATCAACCAACTACCCCTCCCTATATATGTTAACTTAACATTTTTACAACTTTGATTAGGGGAGGATAAATCATTCATCAACTCCCCACTTTTACTATTCATGGATGTTGCCATATACCCGGCCATGTTGGCTGTCCATTGCCAACCCGATGTCCAGCCATGTTGGATGTCCGCCAACCCGATGTCCGACCATGTTGGTCAGAATTACCACCCGATGTCCAGCCATGTTGGTTGTCCACTGCCAACCCGATGTCCAGCCATGTTGGATGTACATTACCAGCCCGATGTTCAGCCATGTTGGTTGTCCACTGCCAACCTGATGTCCAGCCATGTTGGTTGTCTGCTGCCAAACCGATGTCAAGCCATGTTGGTTGTACATTACCAGCCCGATGTTCAGCCATGTTGGATGTCCGGTTCCAACCCGATGTGCAGCCATGTTGGCTGTCCACTGCCAACTCGATGTGCAGTGATAGGTGTCTAAAACACCTTGATATTTATCTATTGTTTATGCTTTCTTTGTTATGTTTTCTTGTAAATTATGTATCTTTTATTTGATTTTGAGTTTTAGGTACTTTGGAGCAAAAGAAGAAGAAACGTCGCTTAAAAGGGGCTAAAGTGTCCTTTCATGTGCAACTACTGTTGGAGGCGACTTATTTCTCATTATTTACTTCTTTTCTATCTGAAAGGCATGTCGGCTTTAGTGATGCGATTATGTTTGAAAAGCATGTTACAGCCTTAGTGATGTATAAAAATTGAAGAAAAGAAGTGAATATGAGAGGTAAGAGATGGCTGCTCAAGAAACTACTAAAAGCACCTAGAAAAGTGTTAAAGGCACCCCCAGAAATGTCCCGGAAGAGTCGATAAAGTCACCCAGGAGTTTTTCACTATATACAACCCAAAAGTCATCTTTGTACCCCACAAATTGCTATTCGCAACCCCAAGAATTGCTAAATATAGCCCAGATTGCTAAAGGGACACCGCTGCTGGATAAGGGGAAGTTCATCTTCTCCATTCAAATTTTGAATTTTGGCGGGAAAAGAAGAATAGATTTAGGGTTTGGATTTTGATGGAGTTAGGAAGAGATTAAATTGCTGGAATTGAATGGGTTTGTTCCTAAGGTCTAAACAGGGCTGGTAATGGTTTTTGTTTCGATCAGAATTGGCTAGGAAATCCACAAAAGGTGAATCAGTGCTCAAAAATTTTGGCGGGAAAATATTGATCTTCATGGCAATATTAGGATTCGATAATTAAAGTTGTTTGAGAGAGATTCAATGGCTCAAATCGTTTGGGCCGACTTGTATCAGCTAAACAGGGATGATATGGTGGTTTTATTCGATCCAGATGGGCTGGGTAATCGGGTTTTGACAAAACAGGTAGAGGGTTTTTCACGATTTTTTCTGTGCTGCTATATTGGGAGGTTTCGTGGAAACTTTCAAGGGCTCTACGGTCTGGATACGTTATTACCAAATCAAAAAGGAAGAATGACGTGTATTGAAGCCAAAAGAATGAGCAAATCTCGTATATTTGGAATGTTTCATTAAAACAGGGAAGAAAAAAGCCGCGACTTGCTGTAGAAGGAAAAAAGAGATTTTCACGAGATTTTTCATGCATGTGGTGTATAAAAGGGGCTGTACGAGTTCTAGGAAGAAGGAAGGAGACTTTGGGGAAGAATAGAGAGCTTAGAATCGAGAAAATCAGAAATTAGAAAAGTTACCTGCTGCTGCAAAAACCCAAGAACACGAAGAACATTACACCAACAAAATCAGTCGCAGAAGGAGTCTTAAAAACAACGACAGAGAGAATCATCTATCGTTGTCAAGCGATCTTAAAACAAAGACCCTCGAGACGGTCGTTTATCTCGGGAAATCATTGTAAGCACTTTTATTAATATTTTTAATACAATGATTAATGAAACTTTCTCCAATCTTCGATCTATGAGTAGCTAAATCTATTCTCTAGGGTTTTGGAGGAAACTATTTTTGATGGGTAATATTTAGTAATTAATTACTTTGGCATATTTACTCCAAAAATTGTGTTTTAATTTGTCTAAAAATTCTCTCTTCTTTACATGCTTCGTGAAAACTATTTTGGGTAGTTTCTACCGTTCTTTTATAAGCGAAGGAGGATTAGGCCTTAGAATAGCGACGAAAGTCATTAAAAAAAAAGATTGTAGTGTTATATTTTCCAAAGCATGAGATTGAGTTCGAAAATTGTTTTGAGTAAAATAGGAGTATTATGCCAAAGTTTTAATCATTGAGTTTACCATCATTAGAAGTAACGGAATCCAAAGCCCTAGACTCATCTCTCCTTGTTAAAAAAAAAAATCAATTTTAATTAGTTTGTCTAAGTATTTTATTTAGGTAAGTCTTAAAATCAACCTCAACGAGTCCGAGCGAACGATACTCTACTTACCACTTGTAAAACTACATCATGCGGCCATGTTGGTGTCCAGTTCCAACCCGATGTGCATCCATGTTGGCTGAACATTGTGAAAACATTGGCCAAGGGCCAATGTTCGTTTTCCTACGCAACGGAAGCTTTGGATGAAACTTCATCTCAGGCCATGGCGCATCCTTTAGCATGCGCCATGCTAAAAACACGGGGTGTTACAGGTATGGTGGGGCCAAGGGCTTAGCATGCCGTTGGCACATGGTGCGGCTAGTTGGCTAGGGCCAAGGCAAAGTGCGGTTTGGCTTGGCATGGTGGGGCCAAGGGTTTGGCATGTCGTTGGAACATGGCGCGGCTAGCATGGATAGGGCCAAGGAAAGGTGCGGTTTGGCTTGGCATGGTGGGGCCGAGGGTTTGGCATGCCGTTGGCACATGGTGCGGCTAGCACGGCTAGGGCCAAGGCAAGGTGCGGTTTGGCTTGGCATTGTGGGGCCAAGGGTTTGGCATGCCGTTGGCACATGGTGCGGCTAGCATGGCTAGGGCCAAGGCAAGGTGCGGTTTGGCTTGGCATGATGGGGCCAAGGGTTTGGCATGCCGTTGGCACATGGTGCGGCTTGCATGGCTAGGGCCAGGGGTTTGGCATGCCGTTGGCACATGGCGCGGCTAGCATGGCTAGGGCCAAGGCAAGGTGCGGTTTGGCTTGGCATGTGGGGCCAAGGGTTTGGCGTGAATGGTTTGGCTTGGCATGGCGGGGCCAAGGGCTTGGCATGCCATGGGCGCATGGTGCGGCTAGCATGGCTAGGGCCAAGGCAAGGTGCGGTTTGGCTTGGCATGTGGGGCCAAGGGTTTGGCGTAACCAAGCTAGGTTTTTGGGTCAAAGGTTACCATGTGTTGTCTGGTAACCTTGGACGGCTAGGATTTGCTCCTGTGATTGAAAGATAGTCGTTGATTGTTGCAGGCCTTTGTTTTGGAAGCCAGCGTTGTGCATGGCGTATTGGGACGACAAGCATGCTTGGTATGCTCTAGCGTGGAGATGTAGCTGGAACGGCTTGCCATTGGCACATGGGGTGCGACTAGCATGGTCGGCATGCCTTGGCGCGGTAGGTGTGGCTGGCATGGTTTGCCATTGGCACAAGGGTGCGGCTAGCATGGTTAGGGCCAAGGCAAGGTGCGGTTTGGCTTGGCATGTGGGGCCAAGGGTTTGGCGTGAATGGTTTGGCTTGGCATGGCGGGGCCAAGGGCTTGTCATGCCATGGGCGCATGGTGCGTCTAGCATGGCTAGGGCCAAGGCAAGGTGCAGTTTGATTTGGCATGTGGGGCCAAGGGTTTGGCGTGACCAAGCTAGTTTTTGGGTCAAAGGTTACCATGTGTTGTCCGGTAACCTTGGACGGATAGGATTTTCTCCGTGATTGAAAAATGGTCGTTGATTATTGCATGCCTTTGTTTTGGCAGCCAAAGCATTGTGCATGGCGTGTTGGGACGACAAGCATGCTTGGTATGCTCTAGCGTGGAGATGTAGGCGGCACGGCTTGCCCATTGGCACATGGGGTGCGGCTAGCATGGTCGGCATGCCTTGGCGCGGTAGGTGTGGCTGGCATGGTTTGCCATTGGCACATGGGGTGCATCTAGCATGGTTGGCATGCCTTGGCATGGTATGTGTGGCTGGAACGGTTTTCCATGTGCACAGGGGGTGGGAATTAGGGTTTTGGCCTACCGAAACCCTAATTAGCATTAAAAAAAAGTTACCCTGGTAATTTTCTCGCAGTCAAATTAAAGGGTTCAATAAATGCGCTTGGTGGAGACATTATTACTCAAGTTCTGTGACGGCATTGCCTGACTAGGGTTTTACGATTTTAACCCTAAGTTAAAAACCACCATCAACATTAAGTCCCCTGCTTAGCTCGGAACAGGGGCATTGTTGCGAGGTAAGCATATGATGGTGACATACAAGGATGGAATCTAAACGTAAGTCATGCAAGATGGTCAGGAAAGTCCGACTAACCTTTTCGAGAGGTAGGGAGAGTTCATGATCCTGCATTCGTCAGTCTTGCATAGATTCTATTTGTGGCGTAGACCGTGAAGTGGTGAGATGAGGATCGTCGGTTTGGTCTGCATACGCATCATCTTGACTGGGTTAGGGAACGTCTTAATGCTGGCTTGGCAAGTTGGTGCTGGTGCGGCAAGTCATGGCACGGACATCTTGGGATGATGGGGCCACGGCAATGGAAAGGTCAACTCGGCGTAGTGCGGTCACGGTAAGGCGCGGTTCGGTGAGGCATGCACGGACGGCTCGGCGTGGTGGGGCCAAGGCAAGGCGCGGGCGGCTTGGTGATTTGTCTTCACGGGCCCAGTTGCCTCTTTTCCTTACTTGGCTCAAATAGGAAGTCATTTCCTTATTCAAAATCCCAAGTATCACGCCTATAAAAGGGGGGTCGGCCTCTCCCTTTACTTCACGCATCCATTATATATATATATATATATTGCTCTGGTTGTTTGGTAATGGTGAAGTGGACGAGCGGATTAGGTATGTCTTCCAGCACTTCATCTTTAACTTGCTTCCTTTTGCTTTCTTGTGTTGGTACCAACCTTAGTTGTAGGCGTACTTTTTCATGACCTTGTAGAAAATGTTTCCCTTCTGTGTTGGTGTGAATCCTAGCCGTAGGTACGTTTTTCACGAGCTTGTAGTATTATTTAGGCGTGAATACCATAGCAATGTTGACCGCCTCAACTTACTGTGCAAAGTAAGCACGAGATAGTAACTGTCATTCCCTTCCCATGAAAACCTAGTTTATAGGGTTTACTCCTTGTCTTGGTGTGGCCGTGTGCACGGTTCCCATGGTGGGGCGCGCCTCCTTGGTCGGGCACGAATTTTCTGCTGCAGGGTACGGCCTTGGCATGAGGTGGTGATGCAGGGCACGTCAGTCCCCAATTTTTTTTTTCGCGTATACATATTATGACCTCGAAACAAACTGGCTTGCGTCTTGGGTGGATCTCTTTTATCTGACAAAATAATTTTCATGCGCTTCCCGTAGTAATTTCTCTCCGTATTGTTCCATTGTAGTTGTTTGGAAGGTGTAAGTACCGTGAGAGAACCTTCGTTATGATGTCGCTAGAGAAAAGTTCTGCCGTACCAAGAGACATTGGAAATTCCAATCCAAATGTAAGTGATGAATTCTTCACAGCATCGGCCACAATTAAGAGAAACCATCCCAAGTACGTATCGATTCTTCCGACCCGGTTCGGAAAGTGAGGGAGTAGACCGGTCGGTTCGGCCGGGAGGCGTAGTAAGGTTTTGCCTTCAAAGAAAAGAATATCATGCCTCTCCTATCGAACTTAAAATCTCTGTGAGTCCGTTATGTCACTTAGAGAAATGGATGAGATTCATGATGAGCCAAAAGCATGTAAAAACGAATTTGACCAAGGCGCAGATCGTTGATGCTGTTGCGGCTTCCGCAATGCTTCAGATTAGGAAAGATATTCCAGGCTTGGTTGCTTTTGTTTCCAGATGGTGTCCAGACACCCACACGACTGTATGAAGGTGGGGTGAAATGACCATCTCCTTGGAGAGCGTGGATGTATTGCTGAACCTTCCCGTAATTGGGAACCTCCATGTTAGGTTGTCTGCAGATGAAGAAGAAATGCACGCCGCCCTTTTTGCGAAATCAAAAGGATTCGTTCGGAAAGAAAACGAGACGAGATATTTTTATGACCGGTGGGTGTCTCAGTGGTTTCCTGATGAGTTGGAGTCGAAACAGAAGAATAGTACGCTTCATGTCGCGGCGTTCTTGGCTCTTTGGTTATCCAGAGATATTTTTGACGACGGCTCGGGTAAGAAGGAGATAAGACATGAACTTATCAAGTTTGCCATAAAATTGGCAAAAGGCGTCGTTCTCCCTATTGGCGGTTTGTTTCTTGGTTCTCTGTATGCACACTTGGATCATCTAGTTTCGGAAATGCGCGCCTCAAACGGCTACATGAAAATGGATTTGTATATTCATGCCGCCTTTCTCCAGGCATGGCTGTGGGAGCATTTCGAGAAGTATGCCCCGAAATCGTTGGTTGTACTTCCCGAGTCTTGGGGTGGCTCTAGGATACTGCGATGGTCGAACAGGCGCCCAAAGACTGGTTCAAACCTGGTTGGACTTCTTGAAAACTCGTACGCGGTTAATTTTCGTCCATGGGATCCGGTGCATGCGTCTATAGCTCAGATCAGTACCTTTGCTCCTGCGCTTCCGAACGTGTCTTTGTATTCTGAAAATTAATTTATCGAAATTGTTACTGTACATGTCACCCATGTAAGGAATGGTGAACACGTGTGTAAGTGATAGGTCCCACCTGGATGTCATTGAACTACTAATGATTATTGCATATACAAGTGTACAACTATGTTTGAAACTCTATAAATTAATGTTTTCTGGACCAAAATAATATATTAATTAAGCGAGATTATTAATTTAATGAGTTGGAATTTTGCTTTTGTAAGTCTACTTAGGATTGGAGTATTATATATTATTTTAAAGAGATTATTAAACTACCGAGTATTAATTAATGGAATTTCAACCATAGTTGGAATTTATGACAATGTGGACTAAGATGAGCTTAGGTTTTTCAGATTTAGCCAGGTTGTTTGGTTTCACCGAGATGATATGTTTTTTTTCTTAATTGGGAATTAATATTTAGTCCCAAAATCAGTAAGCTTATTAATTTTTGCTCCAACACGTTAAGATTTGATATTTGGTGGTCCAGATTTTCATGTACCAATAGTTCTTCATCCTACTGAGCCAAAAATATACTACTTTAGTACACCTACTACTTTAAACCTTCTACTAATTGGCACTAGATCTAGAGATGATACTAGAAGAGCTAAGTCATTACCTAGAAATTTTGTTGCTCCGTATAGGCACCCTTTCTCAACTGCCTTCACTTATATCTTACCTACTCCTACTGAGAAAAAAACATGTAAAACAACTTCTAAGGATCCTAGATCCAAAAACAAGTAAAACATGGAAAACACCTAGAGGTTAACATATTTATAACCACTGAACTCACTTACAACTAACAAGAATAACTCATAACAGACTTATCTATAACAAACAAAAAAGACGAAACTAATTTCTTATGTTAAAAGACTTTAAAAGTTGTTGTATTATGAACCAAAAACTCATAAAACAAATGAAACTGAAGCATTCATTGGGAAAAGACTCATAGTTGTTGTATTGCGTGTGTAATTACCAATACTTCTCAGAAATGAGAAAATAGTTGTTATTATTGTTTAGTCCCAATGTCAAACAAGGTACTGAACTGACTTGTTACTAAATCTCTTAACTTGGCATTATTATTTATTTGACTAGAAATCTATCGTTATAAACGTACCATTATTTATCTAGAAGATGTTCAAAAAACAAGTGACTTGAACTTATCATCTTGACTGAGATGAAAATAAGAATACTCTTATCTACATGATTAGTCCTATGTTGCCGATAGTGATAAGAAACACTAATAATTGATATTTGGCACTTACAATCTCAATCAATCATCATAAATAGGCTCAACAAAAAATTGTCGTTCAAAAACTAATAACCAAAGAGAAAATTTTAGATACTCATATACATAACAGAAAAATTATGCAAGACAATGTAAGCAAAATCAGTGTTAGGTGCCTCAGTTTTAGGTTGTTTTCATAGATGTTAATTCATAGTATATTTAATACCATCATTGACACTAACCAAATAACAAAAAAAAAAAAAAAAAAAAATCAACTGCAAAACCAAATTGAAACATCCTAAGATTTTTTTTAGAACCTTGGGTAGTTGCTACAACTCCCACAGACATGACTTCTTTTCCGAGACTTTTTAAAGATTCATCATTCAAATCAACAAATGGTGACCATGTGGAATATCAATGGAGCGACTCCAATAAAAAAAAATGTGTTATAAACCAAACAATTATTGAGCACAACATCGAATGTTGTGTTATTCAGGAAACAAAACGACCGGATGGTGACTGGATCGAAAAGGGTGAAGCAAGCAAGTATTTTAATTTGCCATCGCAATTCGACTGTAAATACAAAGAACGAGTCAATTATCAATACGAGAGCATCATAATTTATGACCAAAGTAGGTTAACCTTTATTAAGGAAGAACAAGGACTAGGCTTTCAATCAATTATTTTCAAGCACCTCATCCTTAATGAACAGATCTGCATAGTTAATATTTACGGTCCAGTAAGTACGAATCACGCCACAAAAACTGCTTTTTCTGATGCATCAATGGACCATGTAACAGATGTCAGAAAAAACAATGACAAACTAATTTTATTGGGAGACTTTAATTGTTTTCTTAACGAAGCCGACAGAGATACTTCTCTTTTCTCTTATCCCAACAAATATCCAAGTACCTAATCTTTGCAGCCTCCATGTGATTGATTTATTTCCAGTTTTTTTTAAAAAAAAAAGAGTGAGAGTGAAAGAGAAGGAGTAAGGGAGGAGGAGTTCAGTGTTCTATATATACCTTCATCTAGAATATTGATAAAATACATCACTTGCCAGATTTATTATGATCAGGAGGCTCATGTCACCGTTCTCCAACATTACATTGCCTACGGACAAATTTAGCTAGACAATGTTCTATTTAGAATGCATAATGATTTGAGAAAATGAATATGTTAACTACAATATAATAACTTATCACAAAACATCACAATTTATCCATTAACCTATACATGGCCAACCTTTTACAAAACCAATATTTATCTGTTAACCAACACATAACCAACATTTTATATATTAACTACAATATAATAACTTCGACGGTTTCATAACTTGTGGAGTTAATGGTGATAACTATACCATAATGTTTGATTAAATATGTATTGAAACCTTTGGAAATAAAACATTATGTGAGTTTTCTTTTATGTTTCTTGGGTTTTGAAAGAAAAAGAATTTTGTAAAAAAAAAAAAAAAAGCGTGAGCATTATTATTTTACGAGACGTGTGTGATACTATTATACTTTCATTCTTGCTCAGAAACATATAGTGATTTCAAAATCGTCGTGTATGTATGTCCAAAATATGAGACGTGATACTTAAGCTTGGAGACATAAGAAATTATATTAAAAGTTATATGTTGATTCTAGTACTTTATATTCTTGTTTTAGGTTTTAAAAATAAGATTGTTGTTAGCAATCATACTAGTGCACACCATATGTTTGATAATACGCTTAGTACAACGTTATAAATATATGATATCATAACTATATAACTTTAAATTTTTGTTTGACACTTAAGAGCAACTTGGTGTACTAATTTTTATTTGATGTTCAAGTAATTATATAAGTGCATACCTTACTTATCTTTGGTTACAAATGCTCACATGTAAATGATTGTGAAAGGTGAGAGAATTTAACTTACTTGAGGAAGTTTTTATTTTCCAATGAAAATAAAAAATTCCAAGCAAATAACTCGGTTTAATCGATTTGTGGAGAAATGGTTTTGCTGATTTCTTTGTTGGTATGGAAAGAGCGAACAACGGTTTGTGACCAATTAAGCTTTCAAAGAAAATGAGGTATGTTTGATGAACTCTTCGAAGTTATTATAGTGATTAGATAATTGCATTTTATATTGAAAATCAATTGATTGTTCCATCTTAGAATGAATTGTACGGACACAATATATTGGGAATAAATACTTATTATCTATGACAATAAATGTGTGACTCCTTTAAGTTTGAAACTTATGAGATTGAATTTGATATCAAACCAAAAACGACAGAATTAAAAGCCTAGTCAAAACAAATGTGAATACCAACTCTCATCAAGAAATGAATATAATCTTGATTGTGAAGTTATTTGTTGTGCTTGCATTAAACCAAGTCTTATTACTCTGCATTGCAAGGATATTAAATGTGATTAACAATGCTTTTCAATCTAAGTTAATTTGCTTTGTAGATACAGTGAGAGGTGGGTATATATTGGTGCTTTACACCATATATGTTTTGATAGGTTATGGTTCAAAAGTTAAAACCGAATCGTTTAAAATAAAGTGGTGTTTGATCATTGCACTACAAACTATATGTTATGGATGAAATGTTTGAACCTAACATTGCAATTTATGATAACATGACATCAATCTTGACTGTTTGAAATATGAGAATTTATCATGATTTTACGAATTTAATGAGTTAGTGATGAGTATGCGCATGATATGTTTTCCTCTCAACTATATCAAAAAATAAATAAATTAGTAACATGTATGTAATTCTTCCCCAATTCACCAAAGCATGTAAACTCTGGATCTTGGTAGATTTCAAAGTATTAAATGAAATAAAATGATTGAGAATTTATAAGATGTTTTTGTATGCTTCATATAGTCCGTCTTGTTGGAAAAATTTGATCGTTTGAGTAGAGAATTAGGCAATAATTTCTTCGCGAAAAATGTTTTCCTTGTTATTCTTTATATTGTGTCAAAAGGGTTTTCTTCTCGTTGAGATTTCACCACTACAAACCTTGTTTTTGTTTCTCGTCGAATACCCAAAGAAAATATTAAGTTTCAGAGTTGTTTGGTAGAGTGATTTATATTTTTTGTGGGAAGGGTTTATAGTCGGCACCAATGAAGATGCTTATTTTCCGCATCTTCATGAGGTTAGATTTAGAGTTAGGAGTTAGATTGCAGACAGCTAAAAAAGACAATCATTTACGTGGTTCGGTCATGAATGACCTACATGCACTGAGGTTTTGGGTTATTTCCGTTATTGGAGTTTGGAGTTATAAAGATAAAGCTTTACAAGGTTTCTCTCAGTAGGAAAATGAAAGTTCTAGAGATCATGAGTTGGAAATAAAGAAACAAAATCCCTCACTTGTCTTTGCAAATGTTCCTTTATACTAATTACAAGGCGGTGAACTATTAAACTAGACTATTATCCTTAGCGTTCACGTCTTGATTCGTGGTGATGCTGCCATTTAGACTTTCTCTTTATTGCCAAGTAATCCTTACGACCTAGACTTGATCTTTGGCTTTCATCCGGATATCAATTTCAGGTAGAGGTTGAGCTCACAGATGAAGGTCGAGCTCATGGGTGGATTTTGAACTCATATCTTGAGGTGGAGCTCGAGATCTCAGTGGTTGTAGGAGGATATATTTTTTCATCTACATATTAGCCTCCAATTTTACATAAACTAGTGTTATCCGTTGTTTATATGAAACTTATTTGAGTTTAAACTTTTTCATGTCTTAGATAACCTTAGATGCTATATTTTGTAATTTATAATAGCCGAATAAGAAGGATATGGGTCTACTTTTTGGACATGCCGAAGTTTTCTTGGGTCATGCCTTGTGAGGTAACTGTATTGCTTCAATATTGGAATTATTCATTTTAGAAACATGAGAAATGATATTTGGCTTATCATGATCTTTTCCATTATTTGGAGACTTGGTTGGAAATAAACAAGAGATTGAATCAGCGTAGAGGTGTGACTTAGACTAGTTATCTAAGCAATTTTCCCTTTAATTTGATAAGTCATACAAAGATCATAATTAACTCGGCTACTTATCAGGATCCAATTATTCATAAATAATTGTACCTCATTTGTACAAGACAAACTAGGTTAGATAACTAGTTTTCTTATCAAGGAACCGATTAGACTTGAATAACCGTACCTTTTTCTTTCGATAAGCCTAAACTAATATCATAATTAACTTAGTTTTTCTTATTAGGAATCAATTGGATTAAAGCAATTGAACCTCCCTTTTTCTTTAATCAAAATCAAGAATAGGCATTTAAATCAGCTTTTCTTAACAAGAATACGATTAACATACGTAACTAAATCGTTATCTTATTCTTTGATGTGACAAACTAAGATCCAAACCGACCAAGTTTTCATATCAGAAAAGATTATCAAAATAATTCTTCCATTGGTTTTCACATCCACTCTCCCTACAAAGATATAACATTTAAACACTAGTTCAATACAGAACTCTCCCCCTGTGAGTTGCTATTCCCTGCAAGACAAAAGAATAACAACAAAAAGACAACCTTTACAAGAGAAAGGTCATCAATATATTAGGTATTACGTACTGTTAGAGCATTGCTCGGTTGAACCCAAAAGTTTTGCTATCTCAAGCTTGTTGTCAATATTAGATGATCAAACTATATCTTGATTTCTAGTATACTAAGTCAAGTCTCGGACTAGGTAGAATTTGGTAGTTGAGTATCAGACATCACTCTCGAAGACTAAAGACCGAGAAGATATTTCGACCAATTATGTATCAGGTATGTAAAGACCAAACCATTCTAGTTACTCACTATCTTACCATTTTATCTTTTTTAAGACGATGTCATATAAACTTCTAGTAGATTTACAAAGAAGAAGTTTCGAGTCTTCATCCTTAAAAATATTAGTTCTAAAAAATTTATTGTGTGAATTAATTTGTGGATCAATTGAAAATTTCGCACGCAAAATTTTTTCATCACGCGGGAATGTTTCAAATATTATAAGAGAGGAATATTGAGTTATCTGATATTTCTACTATGGATAGGTTGGCGAACCAATTCCCAAACCATAGATGCCTGAGTTTCAAAAATACAGGATGGTTGGTGAACCAGTTTGCAAGCCGCAACTTCAGATAGGGATAGTCCATGAACCGTTGTGAACTGAAATTTGAAAGTTCGTATTAAAGGCTGGCAGTTAACGAACCCGGTTCAGAAACAGTTGCACCCTAACTCGTGAACAAGCCTAATGGTTCGCGAACCGTTGTAGCAACCGTCTCAGTTTAAGATTTTAGCAATCAAAGACTTATATTTTTAAGTATGTTTAACATTGCTAGAACTCTCCCAAACTAGGCCTTAATCTAGCTTTAATAACAAAGGTAGCCTGGAGATTGTTAAAAGAACCCAATTCTCTTTGGGAAAAATCTCTTGGTCCCAAGTACTTCAGAAATAAATCTCTTCTTAGAGCTAAACCTCCAGATAGATGTTCCTCGATTTGGAAATGCATCTGTAAAGGCTTGAATTTGGTGGCACAGAATAGCTATGGGAAGTAGGAAATGGAAATAACATAAATATATGGGAAGACAAATGAGTACCAGGCCTAGAAAATAATTTGATGAGTTTTAAAACCTCCACTAGTAATACTCTTTTTCTGGTAGCAGATTTAATAGACTCGTCTACTAGAAAATTAAATGAAACCCTGATTTTTTTTCTTCCTTTCCTACCAATATAACACAAATTTTTTTTTTGTAAAATCAACCTATTTTCGGATAGATCATATAATCTTACAAAAGATAATCTGAGATGGAAATTAACAAGGACAAGAGAATTTACAGTAAAGTCTATGTATAATAAACTAAGTGACAATGGCATAAATTCTTCTAATCTTGGCTTAGATAAAAATTTCTGGAAATCATTATGGAACTTAGGAGTATCACCAAGAATTAAACTGTTCTTTTGGAAATTCTTACATAATGCTTTATCTACTAACTCGAAACTAAAAGGCATAATTAGAGACATCAATCCAAAATGCACTTTTTGTGGGGAACAAGAAGGAACTATTGAACATCTTTTGTTACATTGTCCATATGCAAAGTAGGTTTGGGAACTTGGACCATATCCTTCCCAAATTAATTTCGATGATTCTACCAAAATGTTAAGTATATGTAAGGATTGGTTAGAACCCCCAAACATGGTGATATCCTTAGAATTAGTGTCAACAAAAATGTGGTTTATTTGGAAAGCAAGATGCAATAAAGCCTTTCGGGAAACCACTCATACCCTTCAACAACTTGGAAAAGAAATTCATAGACATGTAGAATACTGGAAAAGGAAAAGAAGACTAGCAGCAACATGATCAGAGGTAGACTTCTATACGAGGTTCAATGTCCTTTTCATAAGTTGAACCTGTTAGAAAATTGTGTAGCACGAATCTCCAAGTATCAAGGATAAGGTCTTTGCATAAGGTATTCGAATCAGAAAAGCTTGCTGCTCTCTGGCAATGAACTTAAAAGAACTCTGTGTCAACACATAGAACTCAATCAATTGTCCTGACTAACTTACATAAGTTAGGGTTTCGCGCCTCGCTCAATGTACCAGACCTTGCTTGTCAAAATTAAGCCTAAGTAATTAATCCGCCATGGATTAGTAGGTGCAGAACCTCGCCCAGAATAAGAAAACAGGGAGCCGCAGCAGCAAAGAGAAGCGTGGCTATGCCTTAGGCAAGATAGCGCCATTAGCCACGCCCCGACCCTATTTATCTTGACCAATCAGGTTGCTTTAAACTCGCCACACGCACACAATTTGTGGCTGGGCCCATGCTTGCCGGCCCCACTTCTAATCGACCAATCAGAACGCGCCAAAGCTGCCACACTCTCACCAGAAGTGTGGTCGCGCCTTGTGTTTTGTCGGCCCCCTTTTGTGGCCAATCAAGTTGCTCTAAACTTGCCAACATACGTTAAAGTCCAAACACACCCTGTCACGCCACCTTTCTAAACTGACAAGCCAAACGCGCCCTACCACAACAACATATTGGTCAGCATGCCAACATGCCACTCTACCGCGGTAGCATGCCAACACGCCACTCTACCGCGGTTGCATGCCAACACGCCACTCTACTGCGGCAACTTCACAACATGCCAATTTCACAACATGCTACCTCGCAAACATGCCACTTCGTGGCAACCTACCATAAATATCCACCCAGGACAATTCCTACTCCTATGGCCGTTTCCACACTATGGCCTTGCCATAGTTCCTTTGGCATATCCATGGAGCCGTTTGCACAAAAGTAGCGCCATGCCGCAGCCGCATGCCACGTGCACTAATTAGGGTTTCGACATGCCAAACCCTAATTCGGGCAAATTACTACCAAAGCCAAATAGCGTTTCTCGGAGCAATGATATTGGCGTGGAAACAGGGCCAATGTTTCCACGCCACATGTGGGTCCGACTCCATGGCGCCAAAACCAAGCCTTGGCCACGCCAAGACCTAATTCTTCCACGTCGCCAAAACCGAGCCTTGGCCACGCCAAGCCCTAATTCTTCCACGGAACCTTGGCCACGCCAAGCCCTAATTCCTCCACGTCACCTTGGCCACGCCAAGCCCTAATTCTTCCACGACGAATTCTTCCACGACACCTTGGCCATGCCAAACCCTAATTTTGGCTAATTATTCCATGACGAATTCTTCCATGGCGCCAAACCTTAACATCACCGGCCAATTTAGCTTTGGCCACGGCTACGCCATTGGCATGCCGCTATGCCATGGCTACGCCATTGGCATGCCGCTATGCCATGGCTACGCCATTGGCATGCCATTAGCATGTGGATGATGCCACTTCGTTATACAACTTGATGTGGCCATAATCAATGGTCATCCTTCTTCATGAGATGAAATCTCAGCCATCCAAGTTCGCTACCGAACTGATGAACTTGTGGAAACTCTTAGGAGACCAACCGCCTAAACCCAACGACCATGGATACGCCATGCGCCACTTGCATCATCGTGTCACCGGCATGCACAAGTCATGCCGCAATTCCACTGCGCCATTGTCAGGTGCCAACACAAGGTAGCCACAATCAACGGCTACCCTTATTCATAAGATGCGATCTCGGCCATCGAAGTTCGCCACCAAAACGGTAAGCTCGCGACAAGTTTTAGGCGACTAGCTAAAACGAGCCTAGCATCACATGTTATTTACCTGCGGCAAGCCTCTCGATTTTAACTTGCCACACGTAGCAAAGTGCTACATGTTTTCCACGAAAACACTCGAGACATCAAAATATGTCATAAACTGGGGGATGCTCATCAGGGTATTGGTCTGACGGTTTACAGCGTGCGGCGAGCAATGCGCCCGTTACAAGAAAGTGTCATGAAGTGGGATAATTAGTGGTGGTGAAAAGCAACGGTGTAAACAATTCATTTCCTTCATCATGGAAGCGTAATGACTGGCGGTTACACGAGTTCACTTCCCTCATCATGGAAGCATAACGTCTAATAGTTACACGTTACTCTTTTCTTCCACCACTCAATCGTTTCCACTTCCTACGAGACCAAGGTACGTTTCACTATGACTTGTATAAATAGGTCTCACCTATTTTCACCAAACAACAAGTTTTTGGTCAGGAGAACAATACAACATCCATAAATCATCTCATAGCTTTTTCATCCAGCTAGCCAGTTCAACTTTCTGATACAAGTCACAAAACGCCCACACTTCCAGAATCAACTATTCCGATCTCAACACTTTCTTCGCTTCCCTCCCTAAAACAAACCCTTCTCCTTCACTTTGTGACCGAAGTAAGCCTGGAACGACCATTTCTTGGTTTAGGCCAGGATTGTACAAATTGATCTCTCAATTCAAAAGTACTCCCGTGCAGTACATTATTTAGGGTTTAGATTCGTTTCTCACCCACACATGCCCAAAATTACCAAAATCAGCAGAAACGGTTTTCACCCTCAAATAATTGGCGACCACAGTGGGAGATTAATCTCTCGGTTACAATATCACTTTCCCAATTCCCGATTTTATCTTTCAACTCCGATTTCAAGATGGTAGAACTCAGGTCAGGATCAGCAACAAACCCTGAGAGCACTGGCGCCGAAATTATTCTCGGCGTTAACGTTTCTCCCAGTGGTGCTAATACGCCACCTGTCAACACCAGCAACATGGAGAATATTCCTTCAGGTGTTACACCTCTAATCACCAGAGCCAGAGCCTCTGCCGCGGAAAATGCTCCTTCGGGTGTTACATCTCCAATCACCAGAGCCAGATCCGCTGCCGCCACTCCCAATATTTCGTCAAGTATGACACCTCCAACTGTCACCAGAGCCGCAGCTACTCCGCCGTCAGGACGAGAAACTGGAGGAACCAGAGGTAGCCGACCCTATATTACTATTGCTGATTTGATGGAAAGACAGGAGGTTCTCGCTAGAGCTCAGACGGACATGGCCTCAACTCAGAAGGAGGTACTTGTTTTTCTCAAGACACTAACAGAGAGGCTACCACAAGAATCGCGCCAGCCAGAACCAATGAGGAACACCTCCGATACCCCTGGCACCAGCACCTCAACAGGGCGCACCTTTGTAGGTGAAGAGATTCGCACATGAACTCCATCGGAAGGAAATCAACCGTCCAATTTTGTCACACGAGAAGATTTGGAACGACTTCTCTGAAACCGAGACAAAAGCGATTTCATGGACATACATCAGCATCAACCCCCGTATCCTCCGGAAACACAAAGAATTCCTCTTCCAAAGGGGTACTCTTCCCATCAATTCTCTCTGTATGACGGAACCGGTAATGCATGCGAACATGTCTCTCGATTCTTGGAGTCCCTGGGGGGGGCACGAATACAATCACGTTCTTCGTTTGAGGGAGTTTTCGAAATCACTTACTGGAAGAGAATACACATGGTACACCAGCATTACGCCAGGCAGCATCTCCAATTGGTCTAACATGGTTGCGGCTTTCTACAAGAAGTACTTCTTTGTATCTGAACAAATTACCTTCTCAGATATAGGAAGGATGTTCCAACGAAACAACAAACATTCGAATGATTTCGTCAAAAGATTCAGAATTCAAGCGCTAGATTGTCATGAACCGAACGTGACCGAACAATAATTGGTGGATTCTTGCATCAATGGGATGATTCCCATCTACCGCGCCTTACTAGAGAATCTGCGATTCCAGACATTCTCTGAATTTCATGAAGCTGCAAAACGGTCGGCCACAACAGCACCAGCGTTGTTGGAAAGAACCAGGCCAACCAGAAACAAGGATGCATGTGAAACTCGAGGAAATAGACGCCTCGTCAATAACCAATACAACACTGGTCCCTCCTCTGTGAGAGTGGTAGACGAAGGAGGAAAAATGAAGACTTACTAGAGAATCTGCTTGTCGGCCCCACTTCTAATCGACCAATCAGAACGTGTCAAAGCCGCCACACTCTCACCAGAAGTGTGGTCGCGCCTTGTGTTTGTCCGGCCCCCTTTTGTGGCCAATCAAGTTGCTCTAAACTTGCCACCATACGTTAAAGGCCAAACACACCCTGCCGTGCCACCTTGCTAAACTGACAAGCCAAACGCGCCCTACCACAAAAACATGCCACTCTACCGTGGTAGCATGCCAACACGCCACTCTACCGTTGTAGCATGCCATCACGCCACTCTACCGCGGCAACTTCGCAACATGCCAACTTCACAACATGCTACCTCGCAAACATGCCACTTCGTGGCAACCTGCCATAAATAGCCACCCACGGCAATTCCTACTCCTATGGCCGTTTCCACTCTATGGCCTTGCCATAGCCATGGAGACGTTTGCACAAAAGTAGCGACATGCCGCAGCCGCATGCCATGTGCACTTATTAGGGTTTCGACATGCCAAACCCTAATTCGGGCAAATTGCTACCAAAGCCAAATAGTGTTTCCCGGAGCAATGAAATTGGCGTGGCAACATGGCCAATGTTGCCACGCCACATGTGGGTCCGACTCCACGGAGCCAAAACCAAGCCTTGGCCACGCCAAGCCCTAATTCTTCCACGACGCCAAAACCGAGACTTGGCCACGCCAAGCCCTAATTCTTCCACGGCACCTTGGTCATGCCAAGCCCTAATTCTTCCACGGCGAATTCTTCCACGACGAATTCTTCCACTGCGCCAAACCCTAACTTTGGCCACGGAGCCAATTTTTAACTTTGGCCATACCGCAACATCACTGGCATACCGCTACGCCATTGGCATGCCGCTATGCCATGGCTACGCCACTGGCATGCCATTAGCATGTGGCTGACGCCACTTCTCTATACAATAAGACGTGGCCTTAATCAATGGCCATCCTTCTTCATGAGATGCAATCTCAGCCATCCAAGTTTGCTACCGAACTGATGGACTTGTAGCAACTCTTAGGCGACCAACCGCCTAAACCCAACGACCATGGCTACGCCAGGCGCCACTTGCACCATCGTGCCACTGGCATGCACAAGTCATGCCGCAATGCCACTGCGTCATTGTCAGGCGCCAACACAAGGTAGCCACAATCAACGGCTACCCTTATTCATAAGATGCGATCTCGGCCATCGAAGTTCGCTACCAAAACCGGTAAGCTCGCGACAAGTTTTAGGCGACTAGCCAAAACGAGCCTAGCATCACGTCCTATTTACCTGCGGCAAGCCTCTCGATTTTAACTTTCCACGCGTAGCAAAGTGCTACGTGTTTTCCACGAAAACACTCAAGACAACAAAATTTGTCATAAACTGGGGGATGCTCATCAAGGTATTGGTCTGGCGGTTTACAGCGTGCGGCGTGCAATGCGCACGTTACAAGAAAGTGTCATGAAGTGGGATAATTAGTGGTTGTGAAAAGTAACCGTGTAAACAATTCATTTCCTTCATCATGGAAGCGTAATGACTGGCGGTTACACGAATTCACTTCCCTCATCATGGAAGCATAACGTCTAACAGTTACACGTTACTCTTTTCTTCCACTACTCAATGGTTTCCACTTCCTACGAGACCAGGGTACGTTTCACTATGACTTGTATAAATAGGTCTCACCTATTTCCACCAAACAACAAGTTTTTGGTCAGGAGAACAATACAACATACAGAAATCATCTGATAGCTTTTTCATCCAGCTAGCCAGTTCAACTTTCTGATACAAGTCACAAAACGCCCACACTTCCAGAACCAACTATTCTGGTCTCAACACTTTCTTCGCTTCCCTCCCTAAGACCAACTCTTCTCCTTCACTTTGTGACCGAACGGCCATTTCTTGGGTTAGGCCGGGATTGTACAGATTGATCTCTCGAATCAAAAGTACTCCCGTGCAGTACATTGTTTAGGGTTTAGATTCGTTTCTCACCCACACCCGCCCAAAATTACCAAAATCAGCAGAAACGGTTTTCACCCTCAAACAATAGGTAATTGCACTACCTTTAAACACCCCTTATAAATCCACCCTAAATGTGATAATGAATGAATATGTCTCAAAAAAATTCAGTATGCCTCAAAACAGGTTTCTTGTCTTATGAGGTCGTTCTGACTCAAAATCTGCCCCAGCCCCGTATGCACTGGGCACTGTGACCACAGTTTGCTTCTCAACCCAAGTTTGCATTTAGTCGACCAAAATCTTGTCAATGCGACTCTACTGTGGGTTCATGAAAATCCCCGTAAACCAATTAATGAGGAAAGACGGTCCAGCAGGAACCAATATAACCTCATTTACTAGCATGACACTGATGTTCTTAGTCCAAATTCAACGCCAGGAATCATTCGGTTCTTAAATTGGCTAGTCTAGCAAAATTACCAATACCAACCAAGTTCAAAATCACATGTCCCACAATAAACAAGTGGCTGCAAAAGCTGCCCTTGATATTAATCAATATTACAACTTAGGGTCTCCGTAATACAGGCTGAAGCTACATGTAGTTCATATATATTTTACATAACATTTGCTTGTTCATCCCAGGTTCCCTGTTCTAACAGTTGGTAACGAGGCCAAACATATTTTCACACTACCTAATTTCAATCTGCTTGTTTGAAGGAACCTGCAGAATTCTTACTTATATACATATCTATCTATATGGCAGTGTAAGAAGACAACCGCTGGCACTGAAGAGATTTGGTTGTTCACAACTCATAACAAGCTTCTCTTCCAGCTCTACGGCTTGTAAGAGAAGGCCTCATTGTAACAATTGCAGACTCATTAGCTCCAGCACTTAGAGCAGCTTTTCCAGCTTCTAAGAACCTTGCTACAGCATCTTCGGCATACTTATTGGCGTCACCCACAGTCATGCTTTTACCAATGTCTGGGTAGGCATTAAGGACATGGTCACCATTGAGTTGTGATGCCAGCTGGATCATCTCCACTTGAAACTCTGACAAGCCAACGTCTTCTCTTGGTCCAAATGGCCTCAATGATCTCGTTACCTCTGGGAGTGTTACTGATAAAAAAGAAATAAAGGAGATTTTCAAAACAATGCTACAAGGATCTCATAAATAATTTCAAACGGAGTTTAATAAGAAATAAATGACCTCGCGACTGAAATAACTCTTCCAGAAAAGAAGCATGACATTATTGGCTGGTTCAAACCTCCAACATGTGATTGGCAAGACGGTCATCAACCCATTTGTTTTGAACAACTTTGCTTGGTTGCATTAAGTCAGTGTGTACATATCAAAATGATATGGGGTGTAAAAAGATTATAGATACATCTCCTAAGTGGCCTGTTAAAAGGCACACGCTAACCATTTATAACAACAAAATTCATTGGATATTGCATATCTATTTACTTGCAAGTATGTGACTTTTAACTTTTTGGTTTACAGGATGTTGAATAGAAACACAGATCGAACCTGGACAATCATCACGAGGAGTGTCACGAAGGTAGAAATACTTCTCAAAGGAACCAGCCCACGCATCCCTCTTAGTCAGAAAGTTTGATTTCAGATTGAAAAGCTTCTTCACCGTGGCAGGAATTGAAGAGTGTTCAAATTGAGAGTGAGGTGTTGGTCCTTCTGGCTCATGGATTACTGCATTACAAAGCAAAATGTTCAGTTTACCTCCTGCTATACGATTCAGAAAGCAGAGGTCAGGAGAAGGTTCAAAGCAAAACTTCAATATACTCCACATGAGATGCAAGCTTTGCAAAAAGAGTCCTTAGAGTTGAACCAGATGCTATCAAGGATGGCATTATCAGATCGTGGTATACTAACCCATATACTCATCAATCAAATTCAGCTAAATTGTACTAATGAAGCATCAAAAAATGACCAGGAACTGTTCATTCAGAACATGGAATTGAGGCTTTTTGGATGAAATATCCATACATTCACACCTTGGATCTCTGAACCATAAAACTATGAGCTAGACAACTAGTATATAAAATAAATCAACTGATCAACTGGATACAAGATTAGTTCGACTAGCAGAAACTAAACCAAATAGGTATCAGGACATTTTTTCATGGATAGAATACATAAGTACCAAATAAAAATTAAGTATGGTTAGAACAGCGCTTTACGGCTTTTATGTAGAAAAGTACTAACTGATGCTTGCAGTGAAAAAATAAAGCAGAAAGTATTTCCACGAAATGATCTTCCCAAAAGGCACAGCAATACATTAACACCGATACGGATATCACATTACGAATCCTTGAGGAACATCTAGTACCAATTACAATCTAAAAGACTCATTAAACAAAGAAACCCAATACCTTAACGAAGTAGTATTTTGGCAATTAGTGCGCAATTTCTGGTTTCCATTCATCAAGCAATCTATAAGATGAATTTTCTGTCCCCGAGGGAATGCAAACGAACAACAATAACAATTGTAAATTGTTGAGGAACCTCTAGTACTCATAACTATGCAAGAGATTCATGAACGTAGTGTTATTTCCACAACCAGTGCACAAGTCTTAGTTTTCATTCCACATGCAGTTGAAATTCGTACATTAAACATGCCCAAAACAAAAACTAAATACAAAATAGAAAACAACTCACCAGTGCGCTTATCAATCCAAGGTGAAATCAAGAAAGAAGGAACGCGAACACCCAACCGATCAAAATGGAAGTAATACGGGTCTGGACCAGTGATCCCATCAGGACTAGGAACATTCTCAACAGGTGTAGGCACATGATCATAAAACCCGCCATGCTCATCATAAGTAATCAAAATAGCCATTTCTTTCCATTGAGGACTACTCCTCAATGTCTCATACACTTCTTTCACAAATTTCTGCCCCAATGCAACATCATGGGATGGATGATCATCATTAGCTGGAAAAAACTTGTTCTCAAAATATCTTTGCTCAACCACCACATAATTGGGCAGAACACCCAATTTAGCATGTAATTTGAAAGCCAAACTGTACTGATGAAACTTAGTGACATGTTTAAGCTTCCTCAAGCTTGAAAAAAACAGTGTGGCAGGGATATTTTGGTAATAAATTCCAAAACTAAGGTTATTCTCATCTAATGAATCAAAGATGGTTTTCTGAGGAAATCCATGTATCAAATCTTTCCTAACATTACTCATAGCACCATGAGAAGTAGCTGAATGAACATAGAACCGGTTCGGCTGAGTCGAAGCGGGAACGGAAGCAAACCAACGATCGAACACCGCAAACTCGTCCGCTAACGCGGTATAAACCGGAAGCAATTCGGGCTTAAATCCACTCATAACTGTACCAGGCATAGTATTCGTACTCATATTATACGCTTGTTGAACAAAACCATTCATAGGTGCCGGATTTGCTGAAGTATCTTCCGACCCGAAAATCTGCTCACGAATCGCCTGGAAAGAATGACCTGGATCGGAATCAATGAAAACAGCATCATCAGAAACGAATACCTGTTCAGAGTTCGGATCCTTGGAGTCCACCCGGTTTGATTCTTTTCCTGTTAATCCATCAATATCTGGTCTTGATGATTTCAACCAGCCAAGAATATGATCGAATGACCGATTCTCCATTACTATAACAACTAGAGTTTTAATTGGACCTTTGATTTTTCCCTTTTTCCCAAAATCAAGTGATTCCGATGAACTGAATAACAAGTGAAAGAGCAGAAGAACCACCAGAATCCTCCGGGAAACCATCTTTGAGTGTCGTTCGTCGCCGGCAAACCACTGATAGAAACTAGAGAAGAAGGAGATATATTTGATAAAGTGGTGAAGTTAATTGGACTCTCTCCGTTATATACTCTGCTTACTTTTCTCAGTGTGTGTGTTTTGATATATTGCGGAACATCGAAGGTTGATATGAAGATTGATCTGGTTGTGGATATTGTGGTGGGACCAGTCTAGTTGTTTATATTTGGAACGTGGCACAAGTTTATCGTGTTTTGGGTTGTTGCAGGGAAATTGTTGTCGTTCATGTTTTTTCTATTTGAAGAGCATAAAAAAGAAGATATTCTTGTTCGAGGCTAAGATTCACGGCGTTCTTTATTGGTTAGGTGGGCGAGGTTGATGTGTTCACCCTAAAGCAAAAGTTGAACAAGTTGGAGAATGGGAGAGCCCCTGGAAATTGCTTTAACCTTTTTCTTTCTAAATGCATAATTACTAAAATTGATTATATTAACGACAATTGTGTTTCCTCTTTCTTCTTCTAAATGCTTCAGTCAGCCCTACTGCTAACAGCTCCTGTCTTTTTTCCTTTTCGTCAAGGTAGGCGTGGCTTGTATTTTGTAACTATCATGTAATCATTAATTTACTTATATCTATATCGTAATTATAAAGTTTTCATTTAAATCTGCCAGCATGATGAGTCTTTGATTCTTTTGAACATATTTGTACGAAATTGAATTGAGTACGTGCTTGGTATGTGTTTTCTGGTCTCCTCCTGAGGAGTGTCTGTGTTCTCCACAGCCTCTCACTAAATCAAAATTATTAGGTGTGGAATTGGCACTCAATATTATCAACTCGGTCTGACGTGACCCAATAATAAGATATTAGGGCGGAATTAGCTCTCAATATTATCGATTAGATGTGGAATAGGCTCTCAATATTATATATACATATTTTATCCAGGGAGACTAGTCGTATGCATATTTATTGCTTGATTGTTCAGTCTTAGTAGTTTGACTGGAGTACTATAACCTAAACCTACAGATTGGATCATAGTAATTATTATTTAGTTTTTGTTTTTCTAGACTATTATGGTGATACCTGAACCATGGGATGTACGCATTTCGTAAGGATGACGTTATGATTTGAGACTGTGGTTATTCTATCATCTTATTCTCCTTAAAGTGAGACAAGGTTAGAATAGCATATGTTTAGGTTGTTTGAACTTATTTCTCGTAGATCCACCCGGTGGTGGATCTTTTATAGATATTTCCTATGGACGCAATATCCGGGGAGATAAACAAGAACAATCTCCTGCTTTGTGTTGTGTGTAAAAGATTTTTAATCATTCTCTCTAGTAGAACTGTGTAGCATGTTAGTGATTACTTGAATGTTATACTGGTATCTGTTGAACCCCCTTCAGTGATCAGAAGAAATGGTGCGTGTGAAGATATCCGTTTTCGTAGTATAAAATTTAGAGAACTTGGGATGTTTGTTTAGCTTTTATGTAGGTATTGTTTTGTTAATCTTTAAAAAATCACATTATGTTGAAGTAACATGTGTAGAGAAGTGGATGACCACATACCACACATGTCAAGATGCATGTACCTTTCTTTCAATCACTAAACACATGTAACTCTTTCTCTTCTCCTTCCCAACAAGTGTACTAACACAAGCACTTCTTCTTTTGTATTTAAAGGAACTAAAGGAAATGAAATAGAGTCACTGATTCCCTTGGATTTTGTCTACAACTATCCTCCTCCTCTTTTATCTTTTGTCCCCTCTTTTACACGTTATCAGCACTTTGCCTAACCATTTGAGTTTCAAACCTTCAAACACAAAACAAAAGAAAATTGTTGGCTTCATTCTCAAAATCAATTAGTAGAATTTTTCCAAAAGAAGGTATAACTCAACCATTCTTTCCATTATCATGTACCTATTTACTCTTATTGAAAGTGATATATTTGTCTCATCTATCACATGACATGATAATATTAACTTCTACTCTTTATTTTAGTTACACCAAAGTTAAAAGAAATAATCCATTTGATTTTTATTAGTTAATTTTCAACTTGATAGTGATAGCTTATTTGTTTCTTTATGATCACATGCTTGTCTTCTAACATGAAAGTGACATTTTTATCTATAGTTTAATTAATTAAAATCATGTGATACACAAAAGTGTAGTTTGCTTTACTTTTCAAAAGAAAGAAAAAAAAAAAAAAACCCTCACTGATTTTGTTTCAAAAACAAAAGTGTAATTTATTATACCCATGATGCATATGTATGTATGTTAATTTTTCTTTTATGCCATGAGTATCCTAGTATTTTATTTTTATCAAATACTCATCATATTGGTATACACCCATGATGTTATCCCCACCAAATGTTATAATTTACCATACATATTTTTTTAGTATGTTAAACTATTTTATTTAGACCTTCCTAAAAATAATTTAAATTTTTGACATATACTTTATGTTTAGTATTATATCTTAGTTTGATATTACTCATGCATGTCACAAATATTAACCAAAATTTATTTTATCCCGCAAACTGTTTGCTACTAAATAGGCAAACGAATTGCGACTTAAATTCCAGTAATTTTATATACGTATATAAATGATAAATGGGCCTGAAGTTTATTTTTTTTTAACAGACCTATTTTCAGTTGACTATTTTGTCAACCTTATTACCAAGTTGTTTGCAATTTTTAACCATAAATAAATTTGGTTTGCAAACAAAGTTCCCATGTTAAAACCATAAAGAAAGTTGGTTAATTAATTTTGTGGACTGGGTTATGATCAAAGATTGGACTAATGACATATCCGTATTACCCACAAAACCATAAAGAAAGTTGGTGATGGGAAAATGATACCGTGATTTGTTATGGACTCAGAAGGACTTGAGCACCATATTAATGTCCTTTATTTTGTCTATGTAGATGGACCCAATTCGACCAGAATTCGAACTTTTGGACTCAGAAGGACTTGAGTACCATCGTTGGGTATCTGATATGGAAACCACCTTCGTGGCAAAGGACTACACCTCCACTATCAAGCCATCTGTCGGCGTTGCTCTAAGAATCGAGAAAGACAAAGCCCATGCTCTTATGTTCCTTAAGAGGCATATCGATCCTAACCTACGTTGGGGTTATCATCACTTGAAAACGCCAAAAGAGCTATGGGATGCTCTAGATAGCCGTTTTGGGAACATTCATGATTCCTTGCTACCAAAATTAACTGTCCGGTGGAATGAAATCCGTTTTCTCGATTATGTAAAAGTGAATGATTTCCAAAAAGACATGCTACAGATTCAGGCACGTCTGGACTTCTGTGGAAAGAAACTTACGGATGAGGAAATGATTCAGAAAACCCTATTGACCTTTCCCACCTCGTCCATGATACTAGCGAACCAGTATCGTTTAGAGGTGGACAACAAAAGAATCACCACATTCAGTAGGTTGATAAACTTATTGCAAGTGGCCGAAAGGCACAATGAGATTCTTGTCAATAATAATGCCAGAGCTGTCGGGAAAAAGAAAGTTCCCGAAGCTAACCATGGCAAGGTCAATAAGGGAAAGAACCCCAAAGGAAATAGGGCTCGAAATTCGATTCACATTCCCATGATCCATACCCACGTGGAGATAATGCCTCTCGTGGAAGAGGACGTAAGGGACATAATCGAGGTCGAGGACGTAAAGGTCACTCTAATGTTTGGCACAGAGAAGGAACTTCTGGCCATACAGGGGGTGATCCTAAGTTCGAGAAAACACCTAAAAATCCCGCTAACAAAAAGGTTGCAGACGAAAGTGCGCCTTGTTTTAGGTGTGGATTTACCGGACATTGGTACAAGCATTGCAAGGCTAGTGCCAATGTAGTCATGAGCTACAAAAAGTACTTAGGGAAACTCTCGAACAAGAGGCTAACTATATGGAAGAAAATGATGCAACCCCTGACGTCAACCTCACAATTTCAGACTTCCTGGGCAATGAGGACTTTGCCCCAACTATGGATGTGCCTGATTTTGCTTGGGCCTAAGAATTTAGTTTCTGGCTTGCTAGACTCTGTCTGGTTTTTAGATGCTTTGAAGTTTTTATGTTATCTTAAACTATCGTTTGTTTAATAGTTTGAGTAGGTGTTACCGTTGCTGAACATGTTCTTACCATCTTTATGTTATGTGTATGGATTATCTATAAGTACTTATTTTCTATTATGTTCTATAGAATTTTACTTTGCTCATGATAATCTGTTGTTTAGCATGTAAATTAGAATGGAAAGGACGCCATTCTAGTAGAACAAAATTCTCTAAAGGAAGTGAGATAAATTGTTCGTTTTTCTTTGTTTGTAACATTCCTATCTAATGTACTTGTAGGAATGTCTCCAGGAGAAATTGAATGTCTAGTTGATAGTGCAACCACCCACACTATCCTAAGAAACAGACAATTATTTGTCGATTTTACTCCTTATAATACATCTGTGACTACGATGATTGGATCATCACAAGTAATAATTGGGCGAGGTACTGCTCAATTCTTGTTGCCAAACGGCACAATGATTAAAGTCACAGAAGCTCTATATGCACCAAGAGCTCACCGCACTTTGTTAAGTTTCAAGGACATCCGTGCAAACGGTTATCACTTAGAAACTCATTGTGAAAATGGAATTGAGTACATATATGTGACCTCTAGTGAATGCGGAAGGAAGCGCATCTTAGAGAAACTAATAAGTCACTCTAGTGGATTGTATATCACCACTATTAGGATTATCGAATCCCATGTGGTTGCCAACGATGAACTGTTGGCCAGTGACTTATATAAGCTTTGGCACGATCGACTAGGGCACCCAGGTCGTGATATGATGATCCGTGTTTTGAAAAACTCACACGGACATCCGTTCTTTCGAATGAAAAAGAAAATGGGACAAAAGATTGTTACAATACAGAGTAACAATGTGCATTCTAAAGTAAATGATGCACATTTCATGCCTTCTAAAGCAAGAGAAGTGCAACCTTCGTCTTCCAAAGTAATTGAAGCGCACCCACTTGTCCCATTCTTCTTCGTTGTCCTTATCGAAGGCACATCGCTCATTCTCGCAAAGCTTGTTCTCTAGCAAAGACAGGATCGAGACCATCCTATGCTAAAGATACCAAACAAAATATTCCATTTTTACAAAGAATACAAGGTGACATTTGTGGACCTATACATCCGAATGCGGACCATTCGGGTATTTTATGGTTGGTTGATGCTTCGACCCGTTGGTCACATGTTGCATTGTTGTCCATAAGAAATGCTGCATTTGCAAAGCTCCTAGCACAAATTATACGACTAAGGGCTCACCACCACTGATCATCCAATCAAGTCTATCGGACTTGATAATCTTCGGAGAATTTACATCTAAAGGATTTGATGATTTCTGTATGTCTAATGGAATTGACATAGAGCATCCCGTACCCCATGTACACACTCAAAATGGTCTCGCAGAAGCTACCATCAAAAGGTTACAGATGATAGCTAGGGCATTGGTTATGCGTTCCAACCTGCCTATTGCGCCCTGGGGTACGCCATATTGTATGCAGCATTACTTATTCGCTTTAGACCCACTGTTAGCCAACCATTTTCTGCGTACCAGTTGGTAACTGGATATGAGCCTGATATTTCACATTTACGCATATTTGGTTGTGCCGTATACGTGCCTATTACGCCCCCACAACGTACTAAGATGGGTCCACAAAGACGAGTAGGTATTTATGTTGGATACGAATCCCCAACAATTATCCGCTACTTAGAACCTTTGACAGGCGATCTCTTTACCGCTAGATTTGCGGATTGTCACTTTGATGAGACAACCTTCCCGTCGTTAGGGGGAGGTATGGAAAAGGACTTCCAAAGGGAACGACAGGAATTGTCGTGGTGTGTTCCCACGTTGTCTCATCTTGATCCCCGCACTCCACAATGCGAAAGTGAAGTGAAAAGAATTGTCGATCTTCAGAATGTGGCAAATTCAATGCCCGATGCATTTATCGATATTGCTAAAGTGACGAGATCACATATACCAACCGCAAACATGCCTCGCAAGGTTGGAAATTCCCGACAAGGGAAAAGGTACCAGAAATATAGGTACCAAGGCTACACTTGGTGGAAGTGTAGGCGAGGCCGTGGCCCCCAAAAGGAAGAGGGGAGACCACTTGGTTCGATCGATACTCGGCCAAGGAAGAAAAGGGCGAGTAAGGCACAAACCGATCCATATATCATCAATACGAGATAATCCATCTCATGAGATTGTCTCGATTACTGATTATGTCCATGAATCATTACTGGGGACGCCCGAAGTTTGAATTGATTCCAGAGAACAAAGAAATCTCTATGGATTGTGAAAGTTCATACGTGTTGATGGAAAGATCCTCCACGCATATTGATGATATATTCGCATATACGGTTGCTCGAGAGATTATAGAGCACGATGATATCGAACCACGCTCTATTGCAGAATGCCAAAGAGAGCAGATTGGCCTCAATGGAGAGATGCAATCCGTGTTGAATTAAATTCACTGGCAAAAAGACAGGTATTTGGTGCGGTAGTGCTAACCCCACAGTGTAAAGCTTTGTAGGACATAAATGGGTATTTGTCGAAAGCGTAATGAGAAGAACGAAGTCTTGAGATATAAGGCTCGCCTTGTGGCGCATGGTTTCTCACAACGCCCGGGATTGATTACGAAGAAACGTACTCTCCTGTAATGGACGTCATAACATTTCGTTACTTAGTCACTTAGTTGTTTCGAAGGACTTGAAATGCAACTTATGGATGTGGTTACCGCATATCTCTATGGGGATCTTGATACGAGAGATATTCATGAAAGTTCCGGATGGACTTCCATTGCCCAAATCAAGTAACTCTAAACCACGGAGTGCGTTTGCAATTCAAATTAAACGCTCACTTTACGGATTAAAGCAATCCGGCGGATGTGGTATACCCGTCTAAGTGATTATTTGATTGGGAAGGGATATACAAATAATGAATTGTGCCCTGCGTGTTTATAAAGAAAACAAGTTCCGGATTTGCTATTATAGTTGTCTATGACGACGACATGAACATAGTAGGTACTCTTGATGAACTAAGAGAAACCGCAAGCTATTTGAAATCCGAATTTGAGATGAAAGATCTTGGGAAAACTCGAATGTGTCTAGGACTTGAACTAGAACATCGAGCTTGTGGAATATTAATCCACCAGATGCATATGTCCATAAGATACTCGGGCAATTTAATATGGACAAAGTGCACCTGCTAGCACTCCCATGGTTGGTCGAACTTTAGATGTTCATAAAGATCCATTTCGTCCAAAGGAAGATGGCGAAGATGTATTGGGAGTCGAATATCCCTATCTAAGTGCAATAGGCGCATTATTGTACTTAGCACAATGTACTCGACCAGATATCTCATTCTCGGTGAATTTGTTAGCTAGATATAGCTCGGCGCCAACGCAACGTCATTGGAATGGTATAAAGAATATCTTTAGATACCTAAAGGGAACCATTGACTTGGGTTTGTTTTATCCTACGAAGACGAAAGGAGAGATTCTAATGTGATTGCGACTCCTTATCTGGAACCCCAAATAATGTTTTGGTTGGTTTTCTTTGATGTTGGGTACCTCTCGAGACCCACACAAAGGTCGATCACAAACCGGATACGTGTTCACTATCGGGAATACAACGATATCCCGGAGATCGACCAAGCAAACCCTTGTGGCTACCTCCACGAACCACTCTGAGATCATTTCCCTACATGAGGCGGTTCGTGAGTGTATATGGTTAAGGTCTATCATTACACACATTCGAGGGACATGTGGTTTGAGTTCTACCACTAAAGAGCCAACTTGCATTTACGAAGATAATGCAGCTTGCATCGAACAGATGAAGTAAGGGTATATCAAGGGTGATAATACAAAACATATATCACCGAAGTTCTTCTACAATCAGCAACAACAATGTCTTCTAAACATTCAAGTCAGTAAAGTAAAATCTGACGAAAATGTGGCAGACTTATTTACTAAGTCATTACCTAAGGCCACATTTGAAAAACATGTGAGAAGTATAGGACTAAAGAAATTGTCCGAACTTCCGTGACTCCATCGGACTAAAGGAATTGTCCACTCCCATGATTGTATTAGACTAAAGAAATTGTCATGCATTAGGGGAGCATCAAATGGTACGTTGAACTCTTTTCCTTCACCGAGGTTACTTTTTCCCACTGGGTTTTGTTACTCGAAAAGGTTTTTAATGAGACAACAATAATACCATAAATGCAAATCATGGAGAGATGTCGACATCAAGGGGAGCATCTAGCGATGTACTGATGACATCAAAGTGTGTTGTACTCTTTTCCTTCAACGAGGTTACTTTTTCCCACAGGGTTTTGTTACTCGGCAAGGTTTTTAATGAGACAACAAAAACACTAAAGATACAACTTCGGTTGAGGATATTCTTCTCCTTACAAGTGTTCAGGTTTTTGTGCGAAATATTTTTCCTGACATGGTTCTACAAAGGAGAAGAGTCCTAACAAGCGACGCCATTTCAGAAGCTCAAGTGTTTTTCTCCTTTGACCAGTTTTTCATCAACGGATGTTTTCTGGAAAGGTTTTGACAAAGCAGTTAGTATGTAATGGTGGTCATCCAAGGGGGAGTGTTGAAGTAACATGTGTAGAGAAGTGGATGACCACATACCACACATGTCAAGATGCATGTACCTTTCTTTCAATCACTAAACACATGTAACTCTTTCTCTTCTCCTTCCCAACAAGTGTACTAACACAAGCACTTCTTCTTTTGTATTTAAAGGAACTAAAGGAAATGAAATAGAGTCACTGATTCCCTTCGATTTTGTCTACAACTATCCTCCTTCTCTTTTATCTTTTGTCCCCTCTTTTACACATTATTGTATTCTTATCATTTGCGAGATTTTCATTTATATTTATTAGAGTGTTGAGTTGGTGTTTTGGGATTACTTTATGTAATTAAGAGTTTTAGAGTAAATAATTTAGATCCTTAGTGCCTCATTATATAGTTGATCTCTTGGATTAATAAGTAGCTGGATTTTGGGGCGCTACATAAACTAGCTTGGAGAATGCTTGAAGATCCAGATGCTCCTTGTGCTACCTTACTTAGACATAAATACTTTTATGGTCTTAACCCTCTAAACTATTTTTTATCTAGACATGGATCTTGGGTGTAGAAGGGAATATGTGATGGAGTTGATACTATAAAGAAATTTTACTGCTGGCAAATAGGATATGGTAGTGAAATCTCAATTTGGAAAGATAAGTGGATTCCCAGCATGAATACTCCCCCTAAATCCAACTTGGTCTCAACAAACATGAGTACTGTCTCTCAATTGATTGATGGTGAAACAAAGAACTGGAAAATAGATATCCTAGAAGCACTGTTTGATAATGACACTGTCAAGGCATTAAAGAAATTAGGATACCTATCTCTGGAAAACACATTTTAAGATGGAAGCCAACTGCTAATGGAAATTTCTCAGTTAAAACTGCATACATGGCTATCTTGGATTCTTCTCAACCTAGAACCCCAAACAGTGATGAAATAGAGTGGAAAGCACTATGGAAAACAAACCTGCCAATCAAGGTTCAACATTTTTTATGGAATTTCTACACAAATGTCTTCCCATTAGAGATAAAACCTCTAGATACACAAACCATGTTGTAGTTATATGCCCTCTTTGTAGAAATCAGGATGAGAGTTTGCAACATCTGTTTTTCGATTGCTCTATCTTCTCCTCTGTCTTTGCTATTGATGTTAATTGTGTGCAGGTTTTATAGGGCAAGGATATCCATCAATGGGTAAAACTGTGGTTTGGTAAAAATGTTCAAAATAGACACACAAATACTGCTCTTTTCACTAACATTTGTTTTACAATGTGACACATATGGAAAACCAGATGTTGTGTGGTGTTTGACGGCTTGCAGGTGAGAACTGAAGAGATTGTTATGGGTATAAAAACCCATATGGCTGACTGGCTAAGGTTGCAAAGTTTCCCTTCTCTTGTCAGAAGAGAAAACACCCCTGCAATCAGATCCTAAATCTACAGAAAATCTGAAACTCAAGATATTAAAGTTAATTTTGATGCAGCTTTCTACAAATTCAATAATTTCACTATAAAATATATGTCTAATTAGTCGGGATTCTACAGGTGCAAGTCATGGAGCTAGGGGACAATGCACGAGAGCATTAGATCCTGAACAGGCTGAAGCATTGGCGGCGCTTGAAGCTATATTGTGGGCAAAGGAGAATGGTTTTACAAAGCTTCACTTAGAAGGCGACAGTCAAAGAGTAGTGAATACAATTAGTGGGATCAATGGAACAGGTAAGTGGACCAATGCAGGCATAATAGGAGACACGATTTTTCTTCTAAATAGTTTTAGCACATGGAAATGTAGTTTTGTCCATAGTGTAGGAAATAATGTCGCAGGCAATATAGTGAAAAAAGCTATATCTTTTACTAGTCATCAGAAATGGAGAATTCATTTGCCATCTTGATCAACTGCTGCTATTGCAGATGATGAAACTCAGCTAGCATCGAACGCTTAATTTAAATAAAAAATTCCTTTCGTATTAAAAAATAAAAATTTAAACTCATACATACCCAACCTATTGCTATAAAGTCTTTTACAATAATTTAATATGTACCGATACAACTAAAAAGAATCATCCATCTTTTAACGAATTTCCAAATTTTACATGATTGACCGGAACCGATTTTTATTTTACCTATCCGGATTATGTGAGCATTTTTGCTTATCCAAATTGTTGTCGTTCGCCAAATTGCTAGCTTGCATCGGTGGCAGTGCAACCAAAATGTCATAATCTAAGATCGAAGATCTTTTTACTTTTAGTAAATGTAAAATTTAGTTAGTTAGTTTTTTTTTTTTTTTTTTTTTTTAATCAGATAAATTTAGTTAAAATTTAGTTAGTTGCCTATGTCTATGTCTCTCTTATTGGTCATTCAGCTTTGGATAATTGCCTTCAACTTTAGAGATCTGTTAAGAAGAAGAGGTATAGATGTGCCTTTTCTGCAGAGAAAATGAAATTGCGAATCACATTTTCATACATTGTGATTTTGCTAAGACTGAGATTTAAGCGCCTGCAGTCATTAGTAAAGCTCAATATGAGATGTATACCTGGTGCTTACAAAAATCATAAAAATCTAACGACTGAGATTTAAGCGCCGAACCGTTCGGCGCTCAAAAAGTAACCAAAACGCCGAACCGTTCGGCGCTCACAGATGACGTGGATGGCCAAACTAGCGGCTAGATATCTAGCCCATAGGACTTAGGAGGTTGCCCAGGCTGACGTGGAGGCCAATCTAGCAGCTAGATATCTAGCCCATATGACTAAGCCTTAGTCTTTAAAGAGTTTGAAAATAGTTCTTTTGCTGATGTTATTCAAAATTGGCCGAGAGCTTATTTTTATCCTCCTTAACTTTGAGCGTTTTGGATTGTTGTTTTTTCTCTTTTATGTTTTCTAAGGATAGTCTTGTTATAAGCTATTCTGTTTTGTTCTCTCTTTCGGGTGGTATTTCTTATACCCTCGTTTTTTGATCAATACAATTTCTCTTTACCGATCAAATTTTTTTTTTTTTTGGATGATTGCCTATGTCTCTCTTACTGGTTAGTTGTTTATGTCTCTCTTATCGGTCATTCAACTTTGGATGATTGCTTTGAATAGTTTGTGTCGATTCCAATAATGCAGGGAAAATATGGGTCTTCCTATGAAAGCATGTGATTGGATATGACAAATAATATATTTGTCTACGTTTTCTCCTGTAACCTTTTGTTTGTTTCAGTTCAGCATTTCGATTTAGATTAATTTATTGAATGGTTGAATACTACTAGTCCTGCTACTGTACTACACTTGCGTTTTGTGGTGAGTTGAAGGCTGAATGTTGAAAGAAACCTTATGGTGGCTTAATTGTAGACGTGGTGTTTTATTAGCCTTCTGCTTTTTTGTAGACGACTGGTGTAATTTTATTAGCCAAATATTCTGCTTAAAAGCACTCTCGATGCCAAAACATCTAAGCACGAAGGAGGAGAGGAGAGCCAACATTTAGAAATTTTGTTAGGTTCTAGGGAATGACGACTCACTTGATAAACTTGAAACTAACACTTGAGAAGAAAGAGATGTAATTTTATTAATGAGGGAACGTAGGGTCCCTAAATGACATCTTGAGCAAATATGTCAAACCCTGAACCCCATGAAGAAAACCCAAGGCTTGATGATTATCAACTTGAAATGGTGCGACATTGATAGCAGTAGCACTCCGTCCATGTGTCTACATTTAATTTTATCACAATGGAAGGGGGGAAGGTTATATTATCTCTGACCATCATTATTTCGAACAATGGCATAATTCTCAAATACAACACGAATAATCAGGAATGAAAGGCTTCTTACCATCAAACACAAGAGCTTTCCAACTCCACACAAGCACATAGCGTACCATCATCTTTTATATCCAACAATTGGGGAGTTTAAAATCATTTTAAACACGAAAAGATCAAATACAACCACCACACAACGACAATCCATAGTTAACAATAAATTTTCCAATAAACGGCAACATTATGTTTTTGTGCGGGAGTGATGTAAAATGGTGCGACATTGATGTGTCACTGGAAGGGGGGATTATAATTGAAAAATCAAATACAATACGATCAAATACAATACGATCCATGTACAAGGCGATTGGGGAGACATTTTAAACACGAAAAGATCAAATACAATACGATCCATCATTGAAAAATAAACTTGTAGTTTGTTCAAACTTGTAGTTTGTTCATTTTGCTCCCACTATGTACTTAAAAAACATGAAAACGGATGGGCAAACTAACAAATTTGAGGGTTTGTTCATTAAGTTGGATGATCGACCGGGCGTTTAATGGAGAGTTGCGTGGGCCTATAGAATTCGTGCGGACCAAGAAAATTTGTGGGAGTCTCTACCAAAACCGCTCACTTCAAATTCTGTTTCCCAAATATTATTTTACTATTTTTATTTCACTTTATCCTATTTTATCTCATCTAAATCCAATATTTTAAACTTTAACTCAATCATACCAAAAATTTTATATTAAAAGGAAATAGTAGTGGGACCCTAAAAAACCAAATTTGTTGATTTTGCTCTGATTTACCATAGTGCAAAAACGTGTTTGTTCATCACGTGGCTTAACAAAAATTCTTTTTCGTTGATTCATAGGAATTGCCCTAACTTTTAAGTTTTATTTCTTTGTTGATCAGTTTTTTTTAATAGGAAAGATATAATAGATTAATCTTTTAAACACGTTGTATACAAAATTTCTTTTTAAGAAAAGAGTCTAGCCACGGAGGGGTTTCATTTTCCCAACAAGTACTTCATGCCATACTATTTGAATTTTTTACTACTAAATCTGCTGCATAGTTTATTTCTTTGGGTGGGTACATATGTTCTTCTTACCTATCTGACTTCTATGTAAGAGACGAGAACATGATTCATGAGAAATACTTCGTAACAAACTAAAATGGAGCTTATGCCTTAGGTAAAATCTATCCATAATGTTGATATTAAAGAAGGGGAGAAGAGAAAATTTATTTTGTTTCTTCCTATTATTTGGGATAATCATAAGAAAATTAAAGTTTTTCTTAAGTTTATCATAGTCAGCGAACTTGTCGTTGGTCAGGTTACTAGTTCCCGAACTTCTTTTAGAATGTTTTTCCAAGGACTATTTTCCTTGCCTTGGAAAATTTTTCTTCTTTAAAATGGTCATTCTCTTTGTATATTCGTCGACCTTTTGCGAAGAGGTCATAAAACATTCAATGGCTCCAACCTCTAGAAGTGTCACACAAGGAGATGCCGCTGGCTTTGCTATGACTTCCTCTTATGAAGAAAATGTATCAAAATCAAGGAAGAATCTTCATTCAAGGATTGTAAACCTTTTTTTTTTTTTTGTCTTCTTTCTTCTTGTTTTTGCAGCAGATGGATAGACTTGAAGGATGTTGTGGAGGAATTTGTAAATAAAAGAATTTATCTCAATTTTGTGTTAGTCATGTTTTGAAGGAAGTAACTCATTATGAGAAAAAAATATAGTATCCGGAAGGAAGCATTATATGATCTCAAAGTTAAACTTTATGATCTAACCGACATCTCTGATGATGAAGAATTTAGTGATCCCATTATCAGTGAAATCTTCAACAATGAGAAGAAGTTCTCGGCTCAAGCTATTCAGAAAAACTTGATACAATGACTAGTTAACTTTTTTTAAGGATATATTCTTACTGTTTTGAGGAGTTTAAACTAATATTTTTAAGTAGTTTGTTAATGTTTTGCTTAAATTACTAGTTCATACCATCCATCAATTATTGAAGTTTATTTGGTTTAATTTTATATTGATGATGATATTTGCAATACTTGATCTTTATTGATTATTTTATGTGTATTGCCTATTTTTCATGAGATGATTTTGTGTTTATCATAGATGCATGATTAGAATGTATTCTCATGAATATTTCTCTTATATGTCGAAGATGAGCAAATTGTTTGAGAATTATTTTGCAGTGATTGATCTTCATGATTATTCTCAAATTGCAAGGGATTTCATAGGATAATTCTAAGAAAAGGTGTATTTGCTATGTTGTAACTAATGGAAAATAGGTCTGGTCTTTAATTTCTACGTCTATCACAGGCTAGATCAGAATATTGGCTTATGAAATCATAAATTACACTCTTTACTCCTTGTTTTTTAAACTAAGATGAGTAAATTTTTAGTGATGAATTTTTCTCATAATAAATATTGGTTTTTAGGTTCCTCTAAAATCTCAAATCAATATTTTGAAGCTGCTTTGTCCGTAACTGTCCAGTAGTGAGAAAATATTGGATGCAAATTTATATTTGTTAATGTCCAAGAAAAATCCTTCACTTTTATAAAGTAAGGTCGCTCTTGTCATTCTCTTTGAGAATGAATTAATGTGGGAGAATTCAATTTGAACTTGTGTTTAATTGTTATATCTTTATGGGGAGTGCGGCTGTGGCATTGTTAGGAGAGGACCGTACCTTTAGCCTCTCCCAGATGAAGTACTAAGTTGCGAAACTTAATGGTATCATCGAAAAAAGCTGATATGGCTCTCTAGTCTTGATAATATCTTAAGGCATAGTTCATGTTGGTCCCTATTCGAAACCTTTGTCAATTTATGACAAAAGGGGGAAGAATTATTTAGTAAAACTGCTAAAGATGTGGGCTTTACCAAGCAATGGTCTAAGGGGGATAAATTACATGGACGAAGGTAAACTTCAAATCTAGGAAAAAGAGATAAGTAGAGAGTCTAGAGACTAAGAGGGAGAACATATCACTATAGTATTGCTTTAAAGTTTTGGTAAAATAGATATTGAAGAAGGTAACAATATATGCACTGGTATAAAAACCAGTAGATTGATTTTTTCATTCTAAATACTCAAACTTGAGTATTCTCATAAGTTGTTATAATCTCTAGATCTTCAACAAAAAAGTGTTAAACAAACTCATGCATAACCATAGAAAAACTTGAAGTACGAAGAATTCAAGAGCATTGAAGATTCAATAAATGAAGATGCATTATAGAACTGGAACTGAATATTCATTTTTTGTTTTCAATTAACAGTTTTGTCACTAAATTGACAAAAGGGGAGGTTATTAGAGAATCACTTGATCAAAATCACAAGTTTGGTATGTCAAGCTCTTGTTGTCAATTTTACTTGATCAAAATCGTGCCTTGATTTATAGTCGACCAAAGTCAGGCTCAGAATATGATTAGAACATGATAGTTACGTATAAGAAATCGCCAATAAACCTTGAAGTTTGAATACTGAAGACGGCTGAAAAAGCAGGGGTACCAAAATACACCACTAACTTTTTCTTAGGCTACCTGTATGGACTAAACTCAAATACAATTCCGAAGAGTTACAACTTAACGAATCTTAATTTGGAATTATATAAAGAGTTTATATCTCTTTCTCTCGCAATCAATATGTAAACAGAATATAGTTCGTGAACCTGATTATACTGTTAGAGTACTTGGTAATTCCAAAGATCGATCAAGTCGTATCCAACAATTAAGATGGACGTTCCACTTCGTTCGATTTTTCGTACAACCTATGATATTTCAGTTATATAAATAAACAATATAATGCGAAAAGAAATAACATATACACCAGAAAATTTGTTAATGAGGAAACCGCAAATGCAGAAAAACCCCGGGACCTAGTCTAGATTTGAACACCAAACTGTTTTAAGCCGCTACAGACTCTAGCCTACTATCAATACTTAGGACTGGAATGAAGTTAAAACCGAATCCACCGTCACAGTAATTCAGTTACAGTCACGCTTCGTCTCTTGAATCTCGCAATACTCTGTGCAATTTATTCCCTTAGATGACGTCCTTTACATCCTAAGAGTTGCTTCAACTCAGTTGAAGACTTTAAACCAATCTGCTTCCCAAAGAAAAGTATATATGTGATTTCCATTATGATCGTTAGATCAAGGTGAGATAGGAGATCGTTTGCAGTAGATTAAGTCTAGTAAACCTCAAAACTCGGTACTTACGACTCCCGAAGAGCAACCGAGATTATTATTCACCCCACAAGTAAAACCTACTCCGATTTCAACAAAGAATCGTTATAGAGGAATATACTTGTGGAATCACAAAGTCTGAGACGAATTACTTTTCGATTTCTATCTATCTTTCCTGATCGAAGTGAGACTTAACAATCAGTAGCAATATCTGAATACACGAACTATCAAAATAAAGATAGTCAGACCTGTCTTCACGAATCCCTAAGCAAAGTCTTGTTGCTAAACCTAAAAATATTTAAAGGAGATGCCGACTCTAGTTTACAACTAGGACACACAAGAAAAGTGTCAGGGATTCAAAGATCCTAGTTGCTTGAGGTTCTCCTTTAATAGACTTTCAAGATCAAAGGATGCTTTGGATTTAAGCTAAGGTAGCTTTTGAATCAAGCAATCAATATCCACCGTTAGATGAATATTTGACTTGAGATTAAACACAACAAAATATGCACTCTGGTAAGGATAAACCACAACCAAATCATGTATAATGACTTGTTCATGAAAAGGTAAGCCGAAACTAGCTAGACGAACCATAAGCTTAATCATTTTCATATAACACTTGAGACTTTAATTTTGAGTCACAACCATAGTTTATAATGTGATCAAATATGTCTAGATGTGTTTTTAGAGAGTTGTTCAAATGTTGATTATCTCATAGAAATAATTTTGATGCATCTAAAAATATTCGATTGGGTAAGTACGTGTACTTACTTCTAGTTCGTGAGTTATTTTTGTCATGGTACGTATACCGCGTATGTGTACCCTTAAGACAAAAACAGTTCAGGAGTCTACATAACTTTTTGGTATCCATAATAGGTATGTGTACCTTCCTGAGTTCACTAGTCAACAGATCTTTTTGGCATCCATACCGGGTATGTGTACCAAAGATGTTGCCGAACCATAGCTATACTGGTACGTGTACTGGGTACATGTACTGCGGCTCCGGACCTATAAAAGTTACGCCAGTATGTGAACTAGTATGTGTATTGTCTCGTATCCAGATTTACAGCAGTTCTATATCTCTATAATAATCGATTTGAAATATTCCCAAATAACATCAATGACACATATCATTGTTCCAGGCTATTTTTCAAATGATTATCTTGAATCATGATTTAGGTCATAAACAATAAATTGTTCTTAACCAAATTCATAAGTTTTGAACAAATGTTCTTAAGCTTAGTCATTCATATTTCGAGAATAATTAACAAGATAAACTTGGCTCGAAATTTCTATTGTACACGTAAAAGTCTACTTAGTCATGCAACTTAGTCTCATAGATAGAAAGGTTAAAACTTGAGTAATAGGTTGGTTCAGTATTCACTTACCTTTTTTCGATGAAGTTCTCCAATTGTTGTCGATCTTCGCCTTCAAACGGTAGAACGTAGTGATGTCTGGTACTCAAATACACACTTATATCATAATCCGAGACTTGACTAAATGTATACTAGAAATCAAGATATAGTTTTGATCGACTAGATTTGACAACAAGCTTGAGATATCAACACTTGTGAGTTCGACCGAGCAATGCTCTAACAACGACTTAAACATAAACTTCATTAACATATGTATGCGAAGTCTGACTATTCAATTTTCTCATATTATCTACGATTCTATCTGCTGAGACATGTTGTATGACTTTAATACTATGATGAGCTTTGCAAAGGAGATTGCACTCTATAAAGAGTACTCAAGTTATTTCTTAAAATTTACAAACTGTTTCACCAGTTCATGAACTTGAACTTTTAAATATACAGACTTGATTTTTTAATATCTCAATTAACTCGCGTCAACGAACTGAATTGTCAGTCCACGAACTAGTCGATTTTGAGATAACACTGAAAACTATTTATTTCAACTTACACAAACTGTTTAGACAATTCGCAAACTAGTTGATTTTGATGTTTCATGTACACTTTTTATTTTCAATTATACAAACTATTTTGCACAGTTCGCCAACTTGTTAATATAAAACTCCTAAATTCAAGAGACAACTTTTCATGTTTTACAAACTGTTTTGACAGTCCGCGAACTGATTCAGTCTTGTGACAAACTAAGCTTGTCGATTTTAGAACTATTTAACCATAGCTCTCTGAGAAACCATATGATGCACTCTGGTTGCATATATATTCTTTATGATTCAAAGCAAACTTCTCACATGCTTCTATACAAGGCAATAGTTCACAAACTTTGTTTGCAAGCTACCAAAGTCGTTTTATCAATATAAATAGAGGACTCTCGGTACACTAAAAACTCAATTCCAGCACTTATGTGTCCTAGTTGCAGACTAGAGTCGTCCTCAAAAAACCTTAGTTTCGTTCTTTGAAACTAGTTTCATCTATGGAACTGTATTAGGTTTACGACTTGGAAAGACTTCACTATGGGATTCAGAAGCCCGATCAGACTATCTTTTACCTGATAGTTCTTGTTCTCCGGATCTTATTCTTATTAATCTTCTAAGTTTTCAAAATTTAGCTAAGGATTTTGAATGATAAAAATACCAAAGTACTATTCGTGTCAGACTTTGTGATTCCACAAGATATATATGTAAGTCACTTATGATTTGATTTGTTTAGATTGCTCTTGTGAGGTAGAATTGATTAGACATCTCTATAACTTTTTAAGAGAATAAGTTCAACCTAACTTTGAGTTTTCTTAATATCTTCTTTTATTGAAGATCCCTCATAAGTATATAGATTTATATTACCTTGATTGAATATTTTTCTGAAGGAAATCAAATAGGCTTTCTGTTAGAGGCAGAATAGTCACAAAAGTCTCCACCAAGGTCGAAGTAACTCCTAGGCCTGTAAAAAACGTCAGCTAGGGGAATCGTGTTGCATAGAGTCTTGCGAGATCCAAGAGATGTAAAGGAGCGAAACTGAAACTTAATTGCTTGTATTATTTGATTCGGTCTCAACTACATTCCAGTTCAAAGTCTGATAGTAGGATAATATTTGTAGCGACTTAATACAATATGGTGCTAAAGTTATTGATAGACGCATCTATGTGTCTATTTTGATCTCAATTATATATAATGTTAGTGATCATTTTTGTATTTATTATGGTATTGTATGTCTTTGTAGGTGTTTTTGGATAAATAAGCTTTTGTGGAAAAATTTGTTCGAAAAGTGGCATTTGAACCCCCGGAGAAAATTACTAAAGGCACCCAAAAATGTGTTAAAGGCACCCCAAAACATTACTATTTACGCCAAAAACAAAACTATTTGCACCCACCATGGCATGCACTAAAGGGACCCTAGCAATGGATAAGGGGCGACCATATCTACATTTGATATTTTAGTTTTGGCGGGAAAGAATGGCAGTGAAGAAGCATATTTAGGGTTCGAGTTTTGGGTGAATTTTAGAGAGACTTAATCGCTGAAACTTATTGGGCGGACCTGTTTGGGCTTAACAGGAATGGTATGGTGATTGAATTTCACCCAGTTGGGCTGGATAACCCGGTGTTGGGTGAAAAAAGGAGAGGGCTATTTCTTGGGTTTTGGTTTTGAGATATAATTGGCAGTTGCATGGAGAGTTGGACATCATATATTCTATTTGATCTTGTAAAAGATTTTGGAAGCCTAGCCATCTCAGAAGATACGCGTGAGAAGAAAAAGGAAGATTTTATATTCACTCGGCAAAACAGAGGTTGAAATATGCTCGGTAAGTTTTCATGTGGCTGCTGCAAGTTTAACGTCATCTAAGACGTATACACATCCAGTTGAAGCGTGTTAGAGTATTTGAGCTGAAGAATAACGCGTGTAGGGATTAAACAGGGAAATTATTCCCGTGTTACCGCAGGAAAGGAAATAAGATCACTGTGAGTTATTACAAGGGATTTTGGGGGTCTGTCGAGTATAAATAGATTGCTCATGATGCCATAGAATGCTATCGAGAGTTTGGCAACAAAGAGTTAAAGAGAAGAATCAGGGAAGTTTTTGTTTTTGTTGCATATCAAGAACACGAAGAACATTAGGCTATTAGAAGCAGTCGCAGTCACAGTCTTATTTTCAACAGCAAAAGAGATATATCGTTTTTCATTATTACTTGCAAAAGACTTCCAGCGACTGACTAGCTACCTTTAGCAACTATACTTGCGACTGTTTCACTATTTTCTCTCTTCTCACCTTTGTAAACACCATTTGAGCAATTAAAAATTCTTTTGAGCGTGTTTCCAATATGATGAGCTAAACTTAATCTCTGGGGCGACGGAGGAAGCTCTTTCGCCAATGAAAAAGTGGTAACTTTTATTTTATTACGTATTGCAATTCATTTTATGATTGTTTGCTTAGAATAAAAAATGGATTTAATGTTTTTTATCCAGCAATTGTGATTTCTACTGATGGTATATGCTTAGCTTATTTTGATATCCCATACTTTCGATTTACAATTGTTCTTTAAAAAATCTACTTTTGCAATAATTAGAATCAACTAGAATGGGTAGATTGCATAATTACAATTATCAAAATCACTTTGGAAATTGGTGAAATAGTGGAATCTTAGCCCCAGTCTCTCTCACTCTTGAAAACAATTTTAATTTAATTTGTTATTTTATGATTAGAATTTAAATCTAGAATCGAACTTTCACAAGTCTTGAACGAACTATTTTTCTACAACTATAAAAAGACTTCATCAATTTTTGGCGCCGCCGACGCGGACTTGTCTTTAGGTTTAGGTTTTAGATTTTTTGTTTTTAGTATTTGTTTAATTTAGTTAGGATTTTATTTTATTATTTTCTAGATATTACTTTGGTATTGTTTTGTTTTTGGTGTGCAGGATTGACTCGAAGCTAAAATTGTAAAGTTAGACTTGCTTGCCATAAAAAGATAAAGTCGGAAATTTTATTTTTAAGAACTTTTATTTATTAGTTTCTTTAGTTCCTTTTGGACTTGGAATTTTCTTTTATTTGGTTGCTTGTTATTGTTTTATTTATTTATTGAAAAATACACACACACACACCAATTGCATTCTCGTCCGACACCGATTTTAAGAAAATAAGTGGCTTAGTAAGGGGAACCTTCTGGGCGTTATCATCCGAAACACCACAAGCCTCAGCCTTGTACCCGTGACCATTCTTTAACTGTAAGTAAATTTTATTGTAGGTAACCCAAGCTTACATAGTTTAGTGAACCCAACATTTGCATGTGCACAAATTTTTGTTGAATTCTTGTTAGAGAAAAACCTATTGGTTCCATTTTAGTAAACAAGAATCTTGATTACCTTAATCTAGAGACCTCTGATTTTGGAAAGTCTAATTTTGAACGTCTGTCTCTTGGTGAGAAACCAAGTAATCCATTAGTGCCAGAAATGGCAATTTGAAAACTTTGCTAAATCCTACTAGGACTACTCGTCCTTCGTGTATCAAGTTAGCTGAAACGAAGGCAAATTATGAACTAAAACCTGGGACCATACAGATGCTCCCAATCTTTTTAGGGAAAGGAAAACAAAAACCCCTATTTCCATGTTAGGGATTTTGGGGAAATTTGTAGTACCCTAAGAATTAGAGGCCTAGATGATGATGCGTTGAAACTTAGGTTATTCCCTTTCTCCATAAAAGATAAAGCCAAATCTTGGATATATAATTTGACTTCCGAGTCAATTGAAACTTATGAGCAGCTTACATCTGTCTTTTTCAATAAATTTTTCCCTAGGCAAAAAACATCGTCTATTAGGACGCAAATCTGCACGTTTACTCAGCAAGAGGGAGAATCCTTGTATAGGTATTTGGAAAGGTTCAATGACTTGTTAACACAATGTCCCCATCATGGTTTAGAAAAGATTAGGCTAGTTCAGATCCTTTATGAGGGTTTAGATTATTCGACAACAACCATGGTTGAGTCTCTGTGTACCGGTGGGTTTGAAAACCAAACTGTTGATGCGGCGATGAAATTTTTGAATGAAATCGCCGAGAAAACCCAGCAATGGGAAAATAGCAAGGAACCCCAGAAAACAACTCTTCTAAGTAGAGGAACGTTAATAAGGTAGAAGGAAATTTTGAATCAGATTCTAAAATTGCAGCAATAGCCAAAAGATTAGAAGCTTTAGAATTGGGTAACACTAGTAGTCGAGTGAAGCCTTTTTGGGAAGGCCAGACTATTGAAGATCAAGCCAATTCTATTTATAATAACACTAGATTCGATAACCTACAATCCTGGTTTGAGAAACCATCTGAACCTTTTAATTCAGTAATTCTAACGCTCCCCGGGTTTTGGCTATACTAAGAATCCTTCGGGACAAGCTCAATTTCAGAATCAGTCAGATAAGAAAATCCTAAGTTTAGAGGAGTCTCTCGCCTTGTTAACTCGACAAACTGCAAAATTTCAGCTATCAGTAGAACAAAGTCTCCAAGTTAGTAACATGATATGACAAGAAAATAGTCAGGTTATTTCCGAGTTAAAAACCCAGGTTGGTCTGATAAATGAGTCTTTGAGAGAAAAATGTAGGTTTCCTAGTCAAACACAACCCAACCATATGGGAGGAGTTCATGAAGTACGTACAAAACCATCAAATCAATTGAATGCTATTATAACCCTTAAGAGTGGTAGAGTCGTAGACAATAAGGTAACCATGCCCGATAGTGAACATACTGTAATTCACCCCTCGGGATCTCACCTCTCAGGACCACCAGTAGATGAGGAGACTGATAAAGTTTCTGATGATGCCAATTCGGTTCCTGATCAGAGGTATGATTCAGTGCCTAGAGCCCCATTTCCCTAACTATTAGTACCAACAAACAAGGAATCGAACTTTAATTACGTTTTGGTGGTTTTTAAGAAAGTCAACATAAACCTTCCTTTATTAGATGTAATTAGGCAACTTCCTACTTACGCTAAGTTCCTTAAGGATACGTGTACGAGAAAGAGAAAGCTAAATGTCCCTAAGAAAGCCTTTTTGGCTACTCATGTAAGTTCGATCATCCAGAACACCACAACTCTTAAGTACAAAGACCCAGGTTCCCCTACCACTGCTTCCACAATAGGTAACTTTCGGGGTACAAAAAGATTTACTTGACTTAGGGAGCCAGTGTGAACTTACTGCCGTACCATGTATACTTACAACTTGGGCTTGGTAAAATGAAACCTACTCAGATAACACTGCAGTTAGCTGATATGTCTGTAAAAATTCCTCGAGGCGTTATTGAGGATGTTTTTATTGAGATCGACAAGTCTATCCATCCAGTGGATTTTATTATCCTAGATACTCAACATGTCTCTGGCCCACAAAATCAAATACCTGTGATTTTAGGTCGCCCGTTTTTAGCTACGTCCAATGCGATCATTAATTGTCGAAATGGTATTATGGATTTGACTTTTGGTAATATGACTACTGAGCTGAACATTTTAAATATTAGTAAGCTACCCTTTGAAGTAGATGACTCGGGCATAGAAAAGGTAAACATGATAGGAACATTAGTCGAGGAGTCATTACAAAATACTTTGTTAGAAGATCCATTAGGAAAATGCCTGGCCCACTTTGGGATTGATTTTGATGATGATAGTGTGATTAATGAGGTGAATGCGTTGTTAGATTCCGCCCCTTTGATAGATACTAGTAATGGATGGAAACCTAAGATCGAACCACTCACAATTTCTAAGTCTACCCTAGTCCCTTCTTTAGAAGAGCCTCCTAAGTAGGACCTTAAACAACTACCAGATACCCCGAAGTATGTGTTTTTAGGCCCATATGAGACTTTACCATGTGATTGTTGCTTCCGACTTGGATAGTGATCAGGAAAGTAGGCTAGTCACTGTACTTCAAAATTACAAGGAATCATTAGGGTGGACCATAACAGACATTAAGGCTATAAGTCCTGTTGTTTGTATGCATTATATTTATTTAGAGGAAGACACTAAACCTTCTAGGGAGATGCAATGTCGACTTAATCCTAATATGAAAGAAGTAGTTCGAACCGGGATTCTTAAATTGTTAGATGCAGGTATTATCTACCCAATTTCGGACAGTAAGTGGGTCAGCCCCGTTCAGGTTGTTCCTAAGTGTTGATGGTGGTTTTTAGCTTAGGGATAAAATCGTAAAACCTTACGTCTGACATGACATCACTATGACCAATAACGCATTTATTGAATCAATCAGCGTATTTACGTAAGAATTACCGGGGTACCTTTTTTTTATACATGTGTCATGTTCCACGACAAAACCCTTAGTATTAACTGACATCACCTATGTATACACCTAACCCTAATTCTCCCACCGTGTTAATGGCAAACCATGCCAGACACGTCTCTGCGCCAAGGCATGCCAACCATGCCAGCCACGTCTCTGCCACTACACCATTTTAAGGAATTTGCAACCAAGTTTCGCAACGGCTCTAGTGCAGTTGCGACATTCCCAGTTGCTAATCCCCATTCCTAAATTTTTGCAACGTCTAATATATGTTACGAATTCAGCAACCTCGATAGTAAGGTTGCGAATAGAAACTACTCTGGGATCAAGCGTGTGAAGCACATGTGTGGTCGGGAACACTAGGACTGATAATTACGCCCAAGTCAAACTTCGGTCAAGTATGATTCTTTTTGTTTCCACCCTTCATCCAAAGTTATCCTATATCCTGCCCCTTAGTCGATTTTATCTTCATTTTTTTCTCTTCTCCTCTCCATCTTCATCTTCATCGCCATCTCGATCTGCTCAGCTGAGCTCTGTATTCTCTTCTCAATCTCTAAACTCTATCATCGTGTAGAAGTTTATCATCAGGTATAATCTTTAACGAGTTTTTTAGGGTTTACAGATTTTTATATCTAGGGTTTCAGTTGCTATTTTAAGGGTTCAGATACTTTGATGTCTAGGATTTAAAAATTTTGATTTAAGTTTATCGAATCTAGGATTTAAGTTATGAACAGACTAAACAAAGCATCACACTCAGAAAAAGATCTGTAAACAAAAAATGAAAGAGCAGAAGAGAAAACGATTGGTATCAATGGATGAATTTAGTGATATCGTAACCATATTATGTTTATCACTTCATTATATTCTTTTCTTACTTGATTGTTCGTACCTCTGCAATTCAAATCTTCTCATCTGATTTCTCCTACCTTCTTCTTCGTAGGGTATAAAAACTCAATCGTTAAAACTCAGATTTTGATTGTATTGAAAAATCTAAGATATGGGTTTTGGTTTTGATTGATTGTCTGATATGGGTTTTGATTTGTTTAATTTTTTGCAGGAAATTCAAGCAGTTTTGGCTTTGTTAATGTTGGTTACAGTCAAGGTATGTTGACTTTGTAGGTTTTCAGATTTGTGGGTTTCTTAAAATGGTTTATTGAATCTCACATTGTTTGTTTTGTAGTTAGTGAAAGAGGAATCTTGGGAAGGATTTCTTTCTGATGTTTTGTTTTTCTCAAAGGTTTGTATTTTGATTGATACTCCCAATATTTTTTGGTCTAGTTTTTAAGGTTAAATTTAGTCAATTTCATCATTTTTATTTGTTTTGCAGGGGTTTCTAATTGTAGTTTCTTTGCTCATTGATATAAAATTGGCTCTCTGCTACATGGTTGTATTCTTCGGTAAGTATTCTTATTGGAATTTGTTGCATTACATTGGAAATCAATTACACAGTTTTGTGGTTGTATTTAAGTAATACTAGTACCAAATTTGCTAGGAAACTAGTTGCTTGTAGCTAGTTACTAGCGATCTGATGTGGATGGTGATGTGCCCACCATCCACATGCTCTAAGTCCTCAGTATGGACAACTCGTTGTGAATGCCTGGTCCGAGAGTCCAGGATTCACAGTGTCAAAAGGGTCGAGTGACTAGTTAGCAAGTTACTAGTTTTCTAAAGTTTTCATACTTGTAGACACTGAATCCCATTTTCACTCCTATCATGTGTTGTTGTTGTTGTCGTCGTCGTTTGTCCAATGCTTTTTTCATCATTGCATTCTAAACTTTGCTTAACTGTATTTTCTTATTGCAGTGGTGTTCACAACTTTGCTTAACTGTATTTTCTTATTGCAGTGGTGTTCACTTTAACTCAGCAACCCCCTTACTCTGAACTAGGTACGAACTGAACTTCAGTATTTTCTATTTATCGTTCATGTTTAATTTTCTCCAGTCTAATGTCGTCTCCTAACACTCCTTTTGTATTAACAAGTTTTTAGTGCTTTGGTTGTCTTTGACTAAATTAGTGACAACTGACACCTTAATATCAAGAATTAACTGTTGATAAATTTCAGCGTTGATACAAAGATACCTTTATTGGTCAGATTATACATTCTGGTTAGTTGAATAACAGAGCTGTTAGGTCTCCTGGCCTGTAAGATATTCATTTCGAGAACAACATTTTTTTTTCCGTCTGAAAATAGAATGTCCACTTGGGTCGCCACAATATAGTGTTCCATTGCATTGTATCAATTTTGAATTTCTAAGTTTTTTATTGTACTCTAGAAATAGCCAATAATATAAATTCTACAGTGCCAACTTATCTATTTTATCGCATCTCATTTTAGATTGTTTCCCCTACACAAGATTTTACTTGAGTCTAGGATGTCCGTTTGTGGTCATTGGTGAAAGGATTAACGAGTATGTGCAGATAAGTTTCCGTCCTTTTGGATATAGTGAAGGTTATTTAAAAATCAAACTGAAGTGATTCGGTGAGAAAGTTTGAGAGTGGTATCTCCAAAAAGATGTATCTTGAATCCGTATCTACTCATCCCTGCAAGGTTTTTATGTCTAATACCTTGTTGTTATGTTCATCTCAATGGTGACTTCAGCAAGTGATGCATATGATAAGATAATTCAATTTCACATTCTGATGGACTTTTCTAGGTCACGCTACTAGGTTGACGCCATTGCAATTGCAAGTCATATTGACAAAAGGAAGCGCGTCAAGATTCTGGTTGGTTAGTTATGAAACTTTCTTTTTGAGATGTCTTTTCAATTTTGTAGTAAGACTCGTTGTTAGAGAATTTGAATTTAGGATCTTCAAAGTGTGGATTCCTGAAAATAAATGTGTGTTTGGCAGGTTGAATTTCGAGCTTTGAATTCGTCCAATTGTATACGAACAAGTCGTTTTATTTCTGATCTCTCGATTACGTAAGATCTAGTACTCTGTTTCAATTTAACCTCCTCTTAATTCGTTTAGTTTCTAGAACACCCTTCCTTTCACTGGCGTGTTTTCTGCTTTAACCCTTACTTTGTTGTCTGACCAGATACTCTAACAAGAGTCTATCTTTCGGCATAGTGGATCTGGGACTATTTCCTAATGCGCTTAATCATTGGTGAATTTTGATTCTCATTGTTACACATACATAAAATTTGGTAATTTTAATGAAAATGAAACCCTAGGTTTAAAAAAATGGGGGGTTTTGTGATCAATCTGATGATTGGGGGTACTTAGTATTTTGATACAGCTACTTACGGACACAAGGTGTTGTTTTTCTTCACATTCAGTTAGTCTTAAGTTTCAATTTCTTTGTTTTATTCTTGAAATGTACTTGTTATGTACTTATGTTGTTTGATTATATTTCTGAAAGACTAAATCTCTATATCGATGTATTATGCGAGTTATTTGCAATTTCCCCTGTGTGTATATCTCGCATTATGCGTGGAGACTGAATCTCTCTATGTCTTTGGTGTTAATGTTTATTGCAGGCTCCGAAGAAAGGTGTTAAAGCTCCAGTAGCAACAAAGAAGAAGAGTGTAAGTTATAATCTCCTAGTGTTGGTAATTTTCTTTAAAAATATGTCTGTATTTTGAATCCCCATGTCCCCTTTTGCTTATCTTGTACAAAACAATGGTAGTGTTCTGTGAAATATGTCCGTGGGTTTTGAGTATCAGCTTTATGTTTTTGAGACCTATAAGTAAGGGTAATTTTGTAGTAATTCCTAAAGAGTCGAAGATTGTATTTGATTCATCCCTAAAGATCCTTGTGTTTCCCTCTTTCTAACCCACTTTCTTCTATCTCCACTGCAAGTATAAATTTCTCGGTTGCTCAAGAGTCATGATCAAGTAAAGTGAACTCATTTCTTATTTCTCAGTTCATGCACTAATCTTTGTTGTCAACAGCAAGTCAATATATAAATTGTATTTGATCTTCATACACAAATCTTTTAGGTTTTCTTTCTTTTAGGTTTTTTTTTTAATTTCATTTCTATTCTTAAGTCGACTAAATTGATCAGTCCCTGTTTCAGTTGGTTTTTCAAGTTATATTCGATCTTCTCTCTCAGTCTGTCTCTTGATGAACTCGGGTTTAGAGGGTTTAAAGTAGTTTTTTTCTCAAAATTTAGGGGGCATTTTTCTGTGTTTTTCAAGCTTTCTAGATAGGAAAGGTGTAAATATTGTTGGTTATTTTATGGTTTTCAATAAATCATATTTTGGTTAGTTTAAGTTAAGATGGGTTGGTATATCCCTTGATTGAAGTCTGGTTTAAGTTCTTGTTGTGTACTTGAGCTTTGATTAAAGTTGATGTTGCATCAAGTTTAAGTAGTAATTTGATATCCATGTAGCTCTTGAGTAGTAATTAGATCTTCTCTCTATTTTTTTCTTGCTAATATTATCCTTATAGTATTGTTAGTAAATTGTAACTGTTTATGCCGTTTACGCTGCTGCCTGTTCACTCGCAGAGTCTAATAATACTTATGTTTTCAGCATAAGGTGTAGTTTTATTATAGTAATGTATAAATAAAATATAATGATTTAGGAGCTGAATAATAACAAACACAAGTTCTTATGCAATAATGTTAATGATCTGTAGTTCTGAATGGTTCTTGCGTGGTAATGATACTTTTTCTCAGAAGGCTGTCAATGTAAGATGATAGATATTCAGTCTAAGTATAAGCAATTATTTGTTTTGTTTTTAGTGGCATGATAAGTATAATTGTTGTGGCATGATAAGTAGTGTAGTAAATGACTGCATCTTTTAATCATGTTTGAATGACCAGCATATATGTACAATGATCAGACACTGGGTATCATAGTAATGAATGAATATAAAATGTGTGGCCAAGACTTGGATTTAGATTTTCAAGTGCTGGTCAGTGTCAAATGATGGACATGACCCATCCAGGAGTTGTGTGTAAATTGAAGAAAATGTTTCAGTGATGATCTCAGTTTCTGAGTTGGACTAGTCATTTTACATAGAACTCAAATGTGCGGTTTAGCATTAAGATAAGAGGAGAACTGTAAGGTCATAAGAGGCACTTTTAAATTAGTATTTTGAACTTGATAATAAGATAAATTGTGGTCTCAGTCTAGTGTTGTTTTAGATTAGTAAATAATGGTGGAATCTTCTTCATTTGTAGGGTCGTAAGGTGATTATAGAGAGCAGGTCCCTCTTCCTTATCGAGATCATGAAATTTATTTAGAAGGCCAAGTTGCAAAATATATATGGAAGATATCTTTGAAATCTTATTTATATAAAGTTGTTACGTGTTTAATACTGAATATTAAATCTCATTTAGTTTGTGTTTCGTTCTGTTGTAAGCTTAAACTACTTTCACACTTATCAAATCTCCAAGGAAGGTTCATGCAATTCGTCTCTTGCAGTAAGTTACCAAACCTACTCTTCATGTTTTTGTAGATGTATAGATCGTGTGTTTATTTGCTGTGATACTTGTACTTCAAACTTTCAATTTGATATCTGGTTAATTGTTACGTTTTGGTGGTATTGGTGGAGGACTTGGTTATGGTTCAGGAGGTGGTGGTGTACTGGTGTTGGTGGATGACTTGGTCATGGTTCAGTAGGTGTTGTTGGTGAAGAAGTTTTCCAGTTCAGAAGGTATTGTTTGTTGGTACAAGACTTGGTCAAGGTGCAGAACTTGGCTATGGTCAGGAGGTGGTGTTGGTGAAAGAGTTGGTCAAGTTTTCCAACCACACGCTTATTTGGGAAGGTATATTGTTGCTAGTTTTGGAGGTTTATTTGATAAAGAATGAAGTTTGTTATTTCGTACTTACATAAAGAATGGAGTTAGTTTTGGAGTTTTATTTGAATTTGATTTCAATTCTTAGCATGCAGATTAAGCCTGAGATGTGCAGATACGAAGTCATGTTAACTAAAATTGAAATGCGCCTTGCTAAAGCTGAAGCAATCAACTGACATCTTTTGAATATACCAGGGAAATTCAGTTCAACAGAAATTGAACTCGCCACCAGGTAGGACATTAAGCTTGTTGTATGGACTTGCACCATATGTCTATTGATATCAAGAGTAACAGAACCATATAAGTAGTGATAGGGATGTTTGTGGGTTCTTTTGATTTGATTATATAGTCTATTAGTCAAAGGCTCAATCTTTATAAGCATACTGGATATCTGATTAGAAGAATTTGTGATGCTTTGTTCGCAGGTTAATTGAATGATGCTCATGAGATCAGAAAGGTTGGAGAACAAAGCAAAGCAAAGCAAAGAGCTATTAGGTCCCTTAGCAGCTGCAAGATTTGTAAGTTATAATGTAGTATCTCCTTATAGATATTTAAGTTGGAAGAACTTAGGAATTTCAGAACTTTCTACGAACTGAACTTAGGAACTAAGTATGTTTCTGTGTATGTCCATTAAATGAATGACATAATTTGTATCAAATACTCATACTTGTTGTTAACTTCAATTGAAGAATTCTTTTTTCATAATGGTGAATGTGGAAATGAAAGTGAATGAATGTGTCATGGTTTGTATAGCTATGGAATGCTGAATATGGGGAACTGGGAAACTGCAAGGGGTAAATATGGGGGGAACTGATTTTGACCAGGTCAATTAAGACTTGACCTTTTTTTTTGCTGTTGCAAAAAATTAGCAACTAGGGCTGCACAAGACCCACCCATCATACCCGAACCCGCCCGTACCCGCTAAACCCGTGGGTTTTTAATCCAAACCCGCCCGTTGTGGATGCGGGGTTGGTTATGAAAATAAAAACCCGATGTCTATGGGTGCGAGGTTGGTTTTAGCTAATACCCGCCTAAACCCGCCCGAAAAACCCGCTAAATATACACCATTGATAAAACTAATCGGAAGTCCTTGATCCTTGAGGATGCTAGGAAGAGAGACTTGAAGATGATAGAAGAGACATGAGTCACTTACTGTTGGTATAAAAACTTTTATTGTTTAAGTTTTAATCTGAACTTTAAAGTAGTCGTACTTTTTAAACTTTAAACTTGTTTTTAATGGAAGTACTATGTACACTAGTACTTGTTTAAGCTTAACAATGAAGACTTATGTAGTTATGTAGTTATGGTTTGTTTTTTTAAGTTATCAAGAACTTAAGTAAGTAGTTTATTTAAACTTTAAAACATGTGTGTGAATGATTATTGAATATAAAGCGGGTTTAAGCGGGTTTAAACCCAAACCCGCCCAACCTGTAGCGGGCGGGTAACAAAACCCGCCCATTGTTTGTGGGTGCGGGGTTGGTTATGAAAATAAAAACCCGCGGTCTGTGGGTGCGAGGTTGCTTTTAGAAAATACCCGCCCAAACCCGCCCACGTGCAGCCCTATTAGTAACGTTTTTGTTCTGTTGCTAAATTAGAACCAGAACCAACAACATTTAATTCCGGGTAGGGGTATTCCTATAATTAGAAATAGATTAGCAACAGCAGACCTTGGTTGCGAATAAGCAAAGTCGCAACGGCACGGTACGTTGCGAATCTCCGTTGCTGACCAAGAATCGCAACGGAGCTTATGCCGTTGAGAAAAACTGCAACACCGTGTTTTGAAACGTCAACCTGCCGTTGCGACCCCGGTCAGCAACGTCCAGGCTCCGTTGCTAAAGCCTAAAAATGGTGTAGTGTGCGCCAAGGCATGCCAACCATGCCAGCCGCACCACCGTACCAATGGCAAACCATGCCAACCACGTCTCTGCGCCAAGGCATGCCAACCATGCCAGCCGCACCACCGTGCCAATGGCAAACCATGCCAGCCACGTCTCAGCGCCAAGGCATGCCAACCATGCCAGCCACACCACCGTGCGAATGGAAAACCATGCCAGCCACGTCTCTGCGCCAAGACATGCCAACCATGCCAGCCGCACCACCGTGTGAATGGCAAACCATTCCAGCCACGTCCGCGTCGCCCCAAGGCATGCCAACCATGCCAATGCGCACCACCGTGCCAATGGAAAACCATGCCGCCCACGTCTCGCGCCAAGGCATGCCAACCATGCCAGCCACGTCTCTGCGCCAAGGCATGCCAACCATGCCAGCCGTACCACCGTGCCAATGGCAAACCATGCCAGCCACGTCTCTGCGCCAAGGCATGCCAACCATGCCAGCCGCACCACCGTGCCAATGGAAAACCATGCCAGCCACTTCTCCACGCCAAAACGAAGGGTTGCAATAATCAACGACTACCCTTCTCTTCGAGATACATATCTCGACCATCCAATTTCGCCACCTAACGCACGACAACTTGCGGCCCAAGGCCAAATACCACGGTTTGCACCAAACCCTAGTTTTGGCCGCACCTCTACCATGCCAGCCTCTCCTTCACATCATCGGCTGCCAAAACGAAGGGTTGCAACGATCAACGGCCACCCTTCCATCTAAGATGCAGATCTTAGCCGTCCAAAGTCACCAGCTGACGCATGGAAACTTGCGGCCCAAAGCCAAAACACACAGTTTGCACCTAAACCCCAATTTGGCCGCGCCTACTCTTTGACAAGGCCATGACTCAACGTCGGTTTGCTACAAACGAAGGGTTGCAATAATCAACGGCTACCCTTCTCTTTGAGATGCAGATTTCGACCACACAAGTTCGCCACCTGATGCATGGCAACTTGCGGCCCAAATCCAAAACACACGGTTTGCACCTAAACCCTAATTTGGCCGCGCCTACTCTATGGCAAAGCCATGCTCAACGCTGGCTGCTAAAACGAAGGGTTGCAATAATCAACGGCTAACTTTCTCTTTGAGATGTAGATCTTGACCACACAAGTTCGCCACCTGACGCATGGCAACTTGCGGCCCAAAGCCAAAACACACGGTTTGTACCTAAACCCTAATTTAGCCGCACCTACTCTATGGCAAAGCCATGCTCAACGCTGGCTGCTAAAACGGAGGGTTGCAATTGTCAACGACTATCCTTCCCTCTGAGATGCGGATCTCGACCATTCAAGTTCGCCACCTAACTTATGACCCAAAGCCAAAACATCACAGTTTGTATCTAAACCCCAAATTTGGTCGCGCCTATCCTTTGGCAAAGCCATGTCGACTGATGCGTGTCGTAACCACAACAAATTAATCAAGATATTTCCCACTAATTAAATAAATAATATAGCAGTAGTAAGGATCGTTCCCACAGAGAGCTGTGTAATTGATATGTTATTTAGTTCAGCAAAATAATAAAAGACAAGGGGGATTGTTTGATTAAAGTAAAATAGAAAGAATAATGAATAAAAGAAAGAGATGATCAAGAAATCCTTCGCCGTTACCAAGCGATAACTGGATTAGTATACTTATCTATCTTCGTTAGAACCATTCATCACCAACCGTATGAAAGCAGCTAGCTCAGTGCTATCCTCAAAACTCCTTTTACCACGGATACGGAAGCTCTCCAATATCAGATTCTATCCAACCGAACCACCAAGTAGTAGCTCACTCAAGGTGTAATCCGATCGAACGCTTAGGCTTTGTGAATTAGGTTGATCCCGTAGTTAAACTCTTAGCTCAAGGTCCACTTGCTTGTGTTGTATTCACCCGCAATTGCTCCACAGAATCCCTCTGCAAGGTCTTGCAGTTTCTACTTGTGTATGAATTATTCGACGATTACTTATCTCCTAACCCAATACTAGCAATAGAACAATTAGTAAATCAATCTAGCGTGCACTCCAAATCAACCCAATAATTACTCATAAAGATCAAATAGTGAAAACAAACGATGATGTGATTAAAACTCCGAACAAACTTGTATAATAATAGAGCTTCACGCTAGAACATTGAATTCATCCTCAATCAACAAAGGTTTAGCAACTCATGATTACAAAAAGAATGGGTTCCCCCTAAAGGGATAAACCCTAGGTTTTTAATGAAGAAGAAAAAAATATAATATGAGATGTGTCTTCTTAATGTATTGGGGCTCTCCTTATATAATACCCACGAATTATATGGTTTAGAATCCTTAGGGACCGCGTTTTCCTTGATTTAGAAGCCCAAATTCGCACCTTTTATATGTCTCAGATACGGTTGGGTTTCCCAACCGAATGTTCCCTTGACTTTACGTACGGTTGGGTTTCCCAACCGTAGGTGCTTCAAAATCTACTCCTTTGTTTTCCTTCACCATTTTGGCCATAACTTCTTCATCCGACGTCCGATTAAGCTCATTCTTTTTGCATTCTTTTTGTATCTTCGTCCTCTACAAGATGGTGTGTTCAAATCCTTCATATCTTCTAATTTGTACCTACGGTTTGGTTGAGAAAGCTTTCCAAACCGTAACTCTGACTCTGAAAATTCTCTTGAACCCGGTGCATCTACGGTGAGGTTTCCCAACCTAGGCAGTTCTGTAACTCGGTCCTTTCCCCTTTTGAGCCATTTCAACCCCGATTCCATTGACTTTGGATGATTCACCTGAGTAAACACATAAGATAGAAAACAAGAGTAATATACAATAATTCACAAGAATATATAGCAATTACTAGCATGGATTCGACACTAAATGTATGCAAAATATGCGATTAACGGAGGGTTGCAATAGTCAACGACTATCCTTCCCTCCGAGATGCGGATCTCGACCGTTCAAGTTCGCCACCTAACTTACGACCCAAAGCCAAAACATCACAGTTTGTATCTAAACCCCAAATTTGGTCGCGCCTATCCTTTGGCAAAGCCATGTCGACTCTACCATGACCACTGGCATGCCACCATGTCACACGTAACACCTTGCTACACGTTTTCCTATGAAAACACTTGTTGATGGTGGGTTTTAATTTGAGGTTAAAATTGTAAAAAACCAGAAAAAATTATGCGCTGACATCTTGTAAAAGATAAAGCCATTAATAAGTGTTGGATACTCCCTCATTTAATTCACCAAGAATGGAGCATGTGGCAACAATCCCATTCCGTGAATACATGAAATTCCTCCAGGTTGGAGCATGTGGCAACAATCCCATCCTGTGAATTTCTAATCGCCTTGTATTTCCAAAGTACTCATTATCGGTGTGGCATGACGACCGAGTGTTACTCTTACGAGTAACACGAACCTCCAAGCACTATAATGAAACCATGTACGAAATACCCGTATAGGCCGACTCTCGTTGTGTTATACTAGCCCGATTGAGCCCCTCTCGGTGTGTTATACTAGCCCGATTGAACATCCGGATCGACCGTAACAGATCCGGATATGATCGCATGATCATCCAACTCCATAAGCATGATTGGATGACCCGGATCAATTCCATCACCCCCAAGCGGTATGGAATATCCACTTTGCCGACCCAATGCGGAAACCCGCACGGTCGGCCATTGGCCTAGCTTGCCAAAAAACGTTCATACCAAGCATTATGGACGGAAAATCCTAAATTAGGGTTTGCGGCATATTACATGTGTCGCAAAACAGTCTCAACCATCCATCTTCGCAGGTATAGATGGAGGGTGTAGATGTAGATTCAAAGGGCCCAGAGCATGTCAACACGATCACCGTGGGCCCGCCTACACACTTGACCAATCGATCAAGACCAACCATGTTTGGTCGTGACAAAATCGTCGCCCAAACAAGAGATGACGCACGGCCTTGAAACCCAAAATTAGGGTTTTGAGCATCACGAGCGTCCATCTTCTCCGGCATGAATGGAGGGTCCAAGATTAGATTAGCGAGGTCCGGTCATACCAAAGATGACCACCGTGGACCCATCTATTCCCTAACCCGATCGGCCAAGGCATATCATGCCCGGCTAATCCAAAAGGCACGCTCAAACTAGCGTGGTCACACCTCCCAAACCGCAACCGATCTCGACCACTCAACTTCACGGACGATTTGGATGGCTCGGATCACGTTTTCATGGGATGTTCGAGGTATAGGCGTAAACACCAAAGATATCACCTTCACACCAGGCCAATCGGCCAAGACCGATCAAGATTGGTCGTCTTGGAACGTGCGCCTGAAGAGGGCGTGACGTGCGGCCCTTGCGGCACTAGTTTTTTGTCGCAAATCTATCTCGACCACTCGATTTCACCGGATGAATTGAGTGACTCAGATCATACTTTCATGAGGTAATGGGGTATAGGCACCTACACCATCATGCCATCTATACGCATGTATGGTCGGTTAGGCCAAAGTTGTATCCCATGCTTGGTTTCGACCAAGTCAAGAGTGATGCCCGCGCACCTCTTCAAAACCCTAACTTCATCAACGGTCGCAGATGAGTGTCTCAAAGATCATCTCATCCGTCCAACTTCACCAAACTTGGTTATACAGCCCTGGTCGAGTTAATTGGTTAGTGAGGTGTCATTACCCATCACTTTACCACACCATGATGCAAGACTCGCATAAAATACACACGATACTTCACAAGTATCGACTTCCGAATAACGCAGTTATTCAATTCAAAGATTACATGCTATCTTTCGTGGATTTACGATCCACACATTCCGGACATCAATCATGTCACAAACTGGGGGATACATACTGGGGTATTGGTCGGCGGTTTACGGCGTGCGTGCAAAGATGCAACGCGCCATCACAAGAATGTGTTAGGAAGTCATGGACGGTTAGAGATGAACAGGAGAAGTGGGCAAGGCTGGTCATGTATCACCAACGCACAACTCCACTACTCCATCACTCCACTTCCTCCACTTCCCACGAGAGACGTGAATAAGACTCAATGACTTGTATAAATAGGTTCTCCGCACTATTTCCAAACAACAGAGAAGAACAACAAGAAAACACCCAGAGCCTGCTTATACCAATCGTAAGCTTGTTCACTTTCCTGTTGCAAGTCATAAGCAAGTCTACACCTTCACAATCTCAACACCTTCTTCGCTTCCCTCCCTAAGATCAACCCCATTTCCTTCACTTTGTGACCGAAACAAGTCTGGAACGGCCATTTCTTGGTTTAGGCAGGACTTGCACAGATTGATCTCTCGAATCTACAAGCACTCACCGCGCAGTGCATTTGTTTAAGGTTTAAATTCATTCCTCATCCACACCCAAAAACAATTGGAGACCACAGTGGGAGGTTGATCTCTCGGTTGCACAAAATTGAATTCTCAATTTTTCGATTTCCATCTCGCAATGTATCCAGAAACCACAGGTGGTTCAGATATCATGGGAAGTATAGTTAGAATGCTGGAGGATGTCTTGGCAAATCAAGCCGGTATCACCAGAAGGCAGAGCGAAACATTCCGCCTTTTGAATGATATAACATCACAATTACAAGAAGGGTCGGCGTGCATCTATTTAGGCAGTGCAAGAAACGCTGAATCCTTAGCCAGGAGTCACAACTTTACCAGTGGAGAGGCAAAAATAGCGCGTAACCGCAGGAGATTCAGGAAAGATGAACAACATGGTCCAGTCAACAATGAAGAACCGAGGCAACTCCATAGAGGAAAGGACTTGTCCGGAGTACTACAACGTCTACCAGATAAAGAAAGGGAGCCTGCAGCCTATGGAGCCCTGTTAGAAGATTTATATCTCAAAACTCTTGTTGAAGCCCGGAAGACTGTCCAATCCGCATCGGCCTTTCATCCAAGCGAAGAAATGCTTGAGGAAGGAGAGATCGATCAGGAAATACGTGAATACAGAGGATGGGAGCGTTCAATTCGATCACTCAGCAGTGATATTACGACACCTTCCACATCCCTTTACCCAGGCAAGCGATCCGCGGATATGATGGCACTCGCAAACCTTCCAACTTCATCTCCGAAACGTGCTCCACATCAAAGCCTCGTAGGGACATCACAACGCCCACTAACGGGAAGAGCCGACTCAAGGTACTTACATTTCCCCTTCCTAATGAAGAAGATTTGGAGCTACCGGAGGCGTGGGTGCGAAATGGAGAGGTGGAGCTACCCCGGTATGGCGTTCGCCACCGATCAAGAAGTAATGGACCCGAGGTACTGTCATTTCCACCGGTTCCTCCATCACCCCACCGGTGAATGCAACGCTTTGAAGCGCATTGTTCGGAAAGCTTGGTCCGGAGCGATAGCCGAGAGATTGGTGCGGAGGATTTTCTTAGAAAGGCTACTCCGGTTCGGTACAAGTGAGGCTTCAAAAGTAAGTAAGTTTTACTCAACAATTTTACAAGAAGGATAGTTTTAGAATTCACTGGGACTTAACATCCCGCACGTGGAGAAAGAGGCTCGGTGGTCAAACGCCACATTTTTTCCCTTCATACCTCCCTTTTACGAGACATTTGCAATTTCATATGATATGTGCAATCATTCATGACCAAGATGCAAATTCCATTTAAAATAACCTCTTTCAGAAAAAGTTATTCACAAAACTATCTCAATATACCAATTCAATTACCTATTAATTCAAAACCGGAAGTCAAATTATGAAAGGAAAATCCTCACTATCACTCAAAAAGAAAAGCATCTAAAAGAAGAGGCAAGTATATAGCACGAATCCTTCAAGGAAAGTCCTTCAGCAACAACTCGTCCTTCTGGGCAAGAGCGACTTTCATCCTTTGAAGTACAGCTTGCTTCAGCTTCAACTCCTCAGACAACTTTTCAACCTCTTCTTCCTGGCGAGTGACACATTCTGCAGAAGGGGCTTCACCTTGTAATTTTTGGAGCTCCTGAATCTCGGAGAACCTTTTGAGGAACCAAGGAGCATTGAAGTCGTACTGCACAAACACATCTCGATGGCACTTCTAGTCTTTAATCATCTCCTCGTAAACCCATTCGACCCAGTCGCGACGCTCATCCCATGGATAGAAAATAAAGCCTCTGAACGCGGTTGACCAATGCAAGACGACTTTTGAGCTTCGTAGTGGTAGCAATGTGACCGTGTTTCTCCCATATTGCCGTGTACAACTCCTTGAACCGAACCGGCACACTGAATCCTCCAACCAACACATGACCTGGATAAGGAACAATGAATGGAGGATCAAACAAAGCTCCAGTGCCGTGCTACCAATACTTCACCGATACCACGGGAACCTTGTCGATTACAGGAGACCTTTCCGGAAGGAGTCACCACGACGGCTTTATTGGCCGAAACCCGCTCGTAACGTTCTTCAAGGGGAGCAACTTCAACTATAGCAGATGTTGCCTCTCTTATATTCCTTCCGACATCTACTTCACTCTGGATGCTAATTTCCATCACGACCCCATCAACAAGATCACTCAGGGAGGCGGCTTGTCCAACCGAGCTTGCATCATCTCTATCATGGTCGGAAAAAGGAGCGGTTTCTCCAGACTTCTCAAAGATGAAGGTCGCACCGCCGAGACTTCTCAAAGATGAAGGTCGGCACCGCGGACTTCTCAAAGATGAAGGGTCAAGACCGAGACTTCTCAACATGAAGGTCGATGACGCCGGACTTCTCAAAGATGAAGATCGCACCGCCAGCCTTCTCATTCGAATGCGCGCCAACCTTGTGAAGACATTCTCTTTCGGAATCCCCGATTTCAAGCAAGAATTACTCTTAGAAAGATCCACCCCGAGAAATAAAGGAACCCGGCGGGAAGAGATTTAAATACCGCATATTGGAGGAATTGAGGATCACCGAACCACATGCCGCCTCTTGGATCTCTCTCCTGCTTGTGGACTGCAATCCTCAGCTCTGGTCCGTTTGGCTGGAAGTGGCTTCAACCGGAAATGCTTTTTCAAAACGTCAGAAGATGGTTCACCACGGAAACCTGTCATGACACTCTCCGAGAATTCCTGGAAAATCAACAGTTGCCTCCTCCAAAATTCCTTGTACTTATCGGTTACCACTGGGTTTCTCCCAATAGGCGGAAAGGAAGGCTCACCCGTTCCAAAAACACGTCGGCATTAAGAATATTTGGGAGGAATTCTTTGGAACCCCGGTGGACGGATAAATGGGACACCCCGATCAAACCCCATTTGACGAGCCGCCACGTCAATATTGTACGGAGTCACGAGTAAATTCTTCGTTGAATAAAGACAGGAATATCTTCAGGATGAATACTGCCGGGTAAACAATTTCCCCAAATCTCATAGTCTTAACATCGGACGCAACACAACATCGGGGCCATCAAGCAATAGCAAAAGTCTTTGGCTAAACAATGGAAGGGTGGATCGGCCCCATGGACGGAAATCTCTGGAAGACACATTGTCAAATATGTCCACAAGTCTCGCGCCGGCCTGGGGACGCCTCTTATTCCAGCGGAGTATTCTCGAACCACCATACAAGTTGCCGAGCGTATTTGCGGAAGCGGGAGTAGGAGCATAACTTTTGAAGTGTTCCCATAAGAATGCTCGAAGAAAAGCGAAGTGAACGTACGACTCCACCTTCTTGTACCCGTTAGAAACATGCATGTCCATTGCTAAGGCGTCCGGATGAGAGTACAACGATCCAAGGAACAAGGCACCCGTGGGAAGAACTTTACCTTTTGCCGCCTTTTATAGCGATCTTAACGAGGTCACCTCTAATGGTCTTCTTTCCGAACCGTCGTCGAATATATCTCTGGATAGCCATAAAGACAGGAACGCAATCACGCCGAGCTCATTTTCCAACTCTTGATCCGGCCTCGGGTCTGCAGGAGACCACTCCGACACCCACAGGTGTAAAAGCATCTCGTATCTTTTTCTCCTCCTTGTCCAGACGGCGTCGAATCCCGCTACCTTTTGAAGTATAGCATCATAGTTACGTTGCTCCGTATCGTAGAGATCATAAGAAAGACTTCCAAAGAATAAAAAGTGGGTTCATTAATGCAGCTACACTCTCCAGGGGTAATAGTCATCCCTCCCCATCTAGATATGGCTGTATGAGTAGAAATACGCCACCGAGAAATGAAGGTAATCAAACCCGCGGCGTCTTTCTTAATTTCAAGAGCAACAGATGCCATGACCGCGTGAGGATTTGCGCGCGAAAGAAAATTATCTTTAATGCCCTTATTACTCAACATGCGTCTCATCCATCCTTCATAAGAACCCAATGAGTATGACAAATCTTGAAGTCAATAGGGGAAGGCGGATATTCGTTTCTCCAGGAGACAAAATCTCATCACAAGTCTTGAAGAAGAAAATGGATCAAAGATCCATATTATTTGAATCAGAAAGCAGGACTATCTTATGAGAAGGATGTTTTCTAATATTTGGAAAAGGCGAGGTAAACAACTCATCATCGATGTTCGGCATATCCTTGAAGCCGTCAACACTTCCTGGCTTGGCACCAGCATTATCTCCAGAAGACATCTCAACAAGAATTCTTTCTTCATTCCACAATGAAATAAAAGACATGAGTTAGAAATTGTATGAAAAGCGCATGAAGCATGTAGTCACGCACGACAAGACACGTTGAAATACACAAAATCTGGGATTAAGTCCAAACACCAGGATTACTCAAGTTTCGATCTGGTATTGGTTTCAAGTCCCAGTACAAGTTTCGATCTGGTATTGGTTTCAAGTCTGGTATAAGTTTCAGTCTGGTATTGGTTTCAAGTCCGGTACAAGTTTCAAGCCTGGGCAAAAGACTAGTATAAGGTCGACTTTCAGTCAAGATACCCCAGCAATCTGCGCCACGCCAGCGTTCAAGTCGCGCCCGTGCCGAGCCAAGACGAGCCGTACCGAGTCAATCCAAGCCGCCCGCGCCGAGCCAAGCCAAGGCGTGCCCGAGCCAAGCAGCGCCCAAGCTGCACCAAGCCGCGCCCGAGCCGAGCCGCACCAAACCAAGTTGCGCCAAGACCGAGTCGAGCCGCGCCAAGCCAAATACCATTCCTAGCCACGCCAACAACTTGCTAAGCCAGCACCTCTGCGTTCCCTAGCCCAGCCAAGATGACGCGTGACCAAATCAAGATGACATCCTATTTCTCAACCAGCAACTTCCTCTATATTTCACGTCTAGCCAATAACGACGCAAAAAGAATTCATGCAAGGCCGCCAACGCAAGGATCAAGAAATTCTGAACACTCTCGAAAAAGGTTAGATGAATCTTCTTAGTCATCTTTCATGACCCGCTGTTTCGATTTTATCCTTGTCTTTCACCATCTTATGCTTACCTCGCAACATCGCTCCTGTTCCGAGCTAAGCAGAGGACTTAATGTTCCGAGCTTAGGGATAAAATCGTAAAACCGTACATCTGACATGACGTCATTATGACCAATAACACATTTATTGAATCAATCAGCGTATTTACGTAAGAATTACCAGGGTACCTTTTTTTTATACATGTGTCATGTTCCACCTACGTAACCCTTAGTATTAACTGACATCACCTCTGTATACACCTAACCCTAATTCTCCCACCGTGCCAATGGCAAACCATGCCAGCCACGTCTCTGCGCCAAGACATGCCAACCATGCCAGCCGCACCACCGTGTCAATGGCAAACCATGCCAGCTACATCTCCGCGCCAAGGCATGCCAACCATGCCAGCCGCACCACTGTGCCAATGGAAAACCATGCCAGCCACGTCTCTGTGCCAAGGCATGCCAACCATGCCAGCCGCACCACCGTGCCAATAGCAAACCATGCCAGCCACGTCTCCACGCCAAGACATGCCAACCATGCCAGACGCACCACCGTGCCAATGGCAAACCATGCCAGCCACGTCTCCGCGCCAAGACATGCCAACCATGCCAGCCGCACCACCGTGCCAATGGCAAACCATGCCAGCCAAGTCTCTGTTCCAAGGCATGCCAACCATGCCAGCCGCACCACCGTGCCGATGGAAACCATGCCAGCCACGTCTCTGCCCCAAGGCATGCCAACCATGCCACCCGCACCACCGTGCCAATGGCAAACCATGCCACCCACGTCTCTGCGCCAAGGCATGCCAACCATGCCAGCCGCACCACCGTGCCAATGGCAAACCATGCCGCGTCCACGCCTCGCGCACAGCGCCAAGGCCACCATGGCAAACAATGGCAAACCATGCCAGCCACTTCTCCACGCCAAAACGAAGAGTTGCAATAATCAACGGCTACCCTTCTCCTCGAGATACAGATCTCGACCATCCAAGTTCGCCACCTAACGCACGGCAACTTTCGGCCCAAGGCCAAACACCACGGTTTGCACCAAACCCTAGTTTTGGCCGCGCCTATACCATGCCAGCCTCTCCTTCACATCATTGGCTGCCAAAACGAAGGGTTGCAACGATCAATGGCCACCATTCCATCTAAGATGCAGATCTTAGCCGTCCAAAGTCACCAGCTGACGCATGGCAACTTGCGGCCCAAAGCCAAAACACACGGTTTGCACCTAAACCCCAATTTGGCCGCGCCTACTCTTTGACAAGGCCATGACTCAACGATGGCTGCTACAAACGAAGGGTTGCAATAATCAACGGCTACCCTTCTCATTGAGATGCAGATCTCGACCACACAAGTTCTCCACCTGACGCATGGCAACTTGCGTCCCAAAGCCAAAACACACGGTTTGCATCTAAACCCTAATTTGGTCGCGCCTACTCTATGGCAAAGCCATGCTCAACGCTGGCTGCTAAAACGAAGGGTTGCAATAATCAACGGCTACCTTTCTATTTGAGATGCATATCTTGACCACACAAGTTCGCCACCTGACGCATGCCAACTTGCGGCCCAAAGCCAAAACACACGGTTTGCACCTAAACTTTAATTTGGCCACGCCTACTCTATGGCAAAGCCATGTTCAACGCTGGCTGCTAAAACGGAGGGTTGCAATAATCAACGAATATCCTTCCCTCTGAGATGCGGATCTCGACCGTTCAAGTTCGCCACCTAACTTACGGCCCAAAGCCAAAACATCACTGTTTGCATCTAAACCCCAAATTTGGCCGCGTCTATCCTTTGGCAAAGCCATGTCGACTCTACCATGGCCACTGGCATGCCACCATGCCACACGTAACACCTTGCTACATGTTTTCCTATGAAAACACTCGAGACATCTAACACATGTCACAAACTGGGGGATGCGGGTATTGGTTTGGCGGTTTACAGCGGCGGCGTACACTACGCCTTAGTTACATGAAAGTGTCATAAGAATGATTCGGTTAGTAAATACAAGGAATAAATGGTGAAACGCTCCTTTCATTATGGAACATCAATTCCAGGTGTTACACATTTATCACCTCCTTCCACTTTACTCAGCCGTTTTCATTTTCTACGAGACCACGTACGTTATGTTACGACTTGTATAAATAGGTCTTACCTATTTCCACCAAACAACAAGTTTTGGTCGGGAGCATACAACACTCGTAAATCACTTGCTAGCTTTCCCATCGTTAGCTTTCACTTTCGATACAAGTCAAACAACTACTCTTCCCAGAATCAACTATTCGGTCTCAACACTTTCTTCGCTTCCCTCCCTAAAACCAACCCTTCTCCTTCACTTTGTGACCGAAGCAAGTCCTGGAACGGCCATTTCTTGGTTTAGGCCGGATTTTTGCGATTGATCTCTCGAATCTAAAGTACTCCTTGCAGTACATTGTTTAGGGTTTAGACTCAGTTTCTCACCCACTCACGCGAAATTACCGAAAGCAGCAGAAACCGTTTTCACCCTCAAACACCAAGAAATCAGGTATCACCGTAGTCCAGAATGATAATAATGAGTTAATACCAACCCGAGTGACCACGGGATGGCGTATCTATATCGACTATAGGAAATTGAACAAGGTCACTCGGAAGGATCACTTCCCCCTTTCCTTCATCGACCAGATTCTAGAACGATTATTAGGACATAGTCACTATTGCTTCTTAGATGTCTATTCTGGATATAATCAGATTGAGATTGCCCTAGAAGACCAGGAAAAAAAAATACTTTTACATGTCCCTTTGGTACCTTTGCATATAGACGCATGCCTTTCGGGTTATGTTATTCCCCTGCGACTTTTCAGCGTTGTATGATGAGCATATTTTCGGATATAGTAGAACCATTTTTAAATGTCTTTATGGATGACTTTTCAGTGTTTGGTTCATCTTTTGATGAGTGCTTGCATCATTTGACATTAGTGTTGACTAGGTAGGTGTAAGGAAAAGAATTTAGTGCTTAATTGGGAAAAATGTCATTTCATGGTTAGATCAGGAATTGGGTTTGGACACATCGTATCTTCAAAGGGTATAGAGGTAGACAAAGCAAAATTAAGTTGACCTTATTAAGACTTTACAGGTCCCAAAAACCGTAAAAGATATTAGGTCATTCCTAGGGCATGCAAGTTTTTATCATCGATTCATTAAGGATTTTAGCTTGATTTTTAGACCTCTTTGCAATTTGCTTACAAAAGATGTTAAGTTTATCTTTGATGATGCTTGTTTAAAGGCTTTTGAGAAGCTTAAGACTTTACTCATAACCGCCCCCATAGTCCAGGCACCTAACTGAACCTACCCTTTGAGATCATGTGTGATGCTTCAGATTATGCTATAGGCGTTATGTTAGGTCAGCGAGAAAACAAATTACTTCATGTGATTTACTATGCTAGCAAAACTCTGAATCATGCCCAACTGAATTATACAACTACCGAGAAGGAACTTCTATCCATAATGTTTGCCTTGGATAAGTTTAGATCCTACCTATTAGGTACAGTCATAATTTATACTGATCATGCTGCTTTGAAATATCTTTTGTCTAAGAAGGATACAAAACCTAAATGAATCCTTTAGTTGAAAGAATTTAATCTATATATTAGAGACAAAAAGGGTACAAAAAAGTAGTAGCAGACCACTTGTCTAGGCTAGTTGTTGATTCCCATCCTGTGAGGGATAGATTTCATGATGAACAACCGTTCTTTGTTTCCAAATCGCCTTGGTATGCGAATATAGTGAATTATCTTGTTACTGGTCAAATGCCTCAACACTTGGGTAAACAAGATCGTTATAGGTTTTTGGCAGAGGTTAAGCATTTCTTTTGAGACGATCCTTATTTGTTTAAGTATTGTCCGGACCAGATTATTAGGAGATGTATACCTGAGAGTGACCAATCCAGTTTTATCTCCTTTTGTCATGAACATGCATGTGGGGGTCATTTTAGTACTAAGAAGACTTCTGCTAAGATATTGCAGTGTGGATTTTACCGGCCTTCGTTGTTTAAAGACTCTCATAGTCATTGTGTTTCTTGTGAGCGTTGCCAGAAGTTAGGGACCATTTCCCATAGAAATATGATGCCTTTGAACCCTATTTTAGTGATTGAGGTCTTTGATGGGGCATTGATTTATGGGTCCGTTTCCTAATTCTTTGGGTTATCTTTACATACTTGTCATTGTAGACTATGTGTCTAAGTGGGTTGAGGCGGTTCTGTGTAACACAAATGACCACAAGGTCGTACTCCAGTTTTTGAAAGATAATATACTTGCACGTTTTGGTACACCGCGAGCTATAATTAGTGTTAGAGGAACACACTTTCGCAATAGGCCATTTTCACTTTTAATGAAACAATATGGTATTACCCACAAAGTAGCTACCCCATCTCACCCATAGACTAGTGGTCAGGTAGAGGTTTCCAATAGGGAAATTAAACATATTTTAGAGAAAACAATCAATCCTAATCGGAAAGACTGGTCGTCAAGGCTTACTGATGCCTTATGGGCTTATCGTACTGTGTTTAAAACACCCATTGAAATGTCACCTTATCGTCTAATATTCGGCAAGGCATGTTACTTAACTATTTAGTTATAGCACAGAGCATATTGGGCTGTTAAGCAGCTGAAATTTTCACTTGATAAAGCAGGAGCTCACATAAAACTCCAGCTCGATGATTTGGACGAGATTCGTAGATATGCATACGATAATACTAAGGAGTATAAGAACAAAATGAAACTTGTGCATGATAAGCATATTTTAAGGAAGTCATTTTCTCTAGGTCAAAAAGTTCTTCTATATGATACTCGTTTGCATCTATTCCCCGGGAAGTTGCGCTCTCGGTGGACCGATCCTTTATGGTCCCGTTTTGCGATAAAAACTGATTCTGCTGGAAATGGTAAATTTGGGTGTGCCGCCGAGAAACGAATCTAAACCCTAAACAAATGCAATGCACGTGAGTACTTTAGATTCGAGAGATCAATCTATACAATGCTGGCCTAAACCAAGAAATGGCTGTTCCAGTCTTGCTTCGGTCACAAAATAAAGGAGAATGGTTGATCTTATGGAGGGAAGTGAAGAAGGTGTTGAGATCAGAATGGTTAACTCTGAAGGTGTGGCTATTTATGAATTGTATCAGAATTTTGAACTTGCTTGCGGAATGTAAGCTATAAGTTCTTGGTATTTTTCTGGATACTTGTGTTGATAACCGTTCTTGTTTGAAAATAGATTAAAAACCTATTTATACAAGTCATAGTTTGAGCGCACCCTGACCTCTTAAGAAGTGGAAGTAGTTGGGTGATGGAGAAGTGGGGTCGTGTGAAATATTGAAAACCACGTCCCTGGTATGAGGAGAAGACTGGTTAGTTTACACCCACTACTTCTCTGTTGCCAGTAACTGTCCGCCTTTCCTGATACTTTCTCATAATGGGCGTGTTGCACGCCGTACGCTGTAAACCGCCAAACCAATACCCTAATGAACATCCCCCAGTTTGTGACATGTTTGATGTCTCGAGTATTTTCGTGGTAAATGTGTAGCAAGTTGCTGAGTGGGTCTTGCTTGCAAGATCTATTTATTTTGACCAATCACGCGCAATCTAGGCGGTGGGCGGTCATATGTGACAAATCAAGCCATGGGACTTGTCGCAAGAAATAACATGTAATACTTCTTAGGTAAAATAATTAAATTATTTGTGAAATCGATATTTATAAAACATAGTTTGTAATCGATGCGTATAAAGCATTTCTTTTAAGCAAGCAGCTCAAAATAATCGATGCTCATAAAGCATCGTTGTATAGAGCTTGTTTAAATTGGTCGCGGAACTAAATGTCTTAAAAGGGGTGTAGCGGCTATTTTGGGGCGGCTACCAGGAGCCATTTGAACAAGCCAAGGGGCGAGTCGACCACCTCTTGTGAAAAGGGGGCGGCTGGTGAGCACGGAGGTATCTTATTAGTCACCCAGAATTAGATCTAGACCGCCCAATTTGACTGGCCAAGTTGGGTGGCTGATATGATTTGTAACAGTTATAGGCTGCCGTTAATTTTATTTAAAACCCTTGTAGGGAGCGCGACGAGCTTGCTTCGAGCGGCTGCCTGGAACTTCTCACGCATGTTGAGGATGGGCCGATCGGCTCCCATGGAAGAGGGGTGGCCGGCGATCATGGCGACAACTTATTGGTTTTCTAAAATTAGATCTAGGCCGGTCATTTTGGCTAGCGAAGTTGGACGACCGAGATCATTTTGCGACAATAATGTGCTGCCTCTGGATGTAAAAGACTATAATGGTCGTGTGGCCAACCTATTTTGGGCTAACAGTTTTGAGTGTTAGCTGCGGGCCAGGAATAGTCCGACTATCCAGGGCTATAGCTAGGCCGCCGGTGAACATACCTGTGTCTTACCCGTTGATCAGAATTAAATCAAGGTCGGTCAATTCGGGCGGCGAAGTTGGACGGCTACGATTAATTTAAGACTGTCATCTGCGGTCTTAACTCTTTTGAAACCCTTTTTTATCCGCGCGACTGGCCTAGTTTTGGCTTGCGGTTAGGGTTGTTGGCAGCGCACTGTAAGAATTCTGATTGGTCGGGATAACAGTGGGCCCGCCGGTGAGTATCATGGAGTTTGTCTGGCCGTGCTGGGAGAAGGCCAGGCTCGCCGAATTGGCTAGCCAAAACGTATGGTTGTGATCGTTTTAAGCGTGTCAACCAACCAATTTCCACTTTTAACCAAAAGTGTGTGTTGCGCATTTTAAGCGATCTGATTGGTCGGTGGGAATGAGGAGCTAGCATGCAGTAATATGGGGCGTGGTAAGTTGGCCACATGCAGCGCCTATTAGGGCAAAACTGGCCGGCCAAGTGATGTGGTCGCGCCTCCTTTTGCTGCTGCTTTTACTTGCCACGGTTTCTCTTTGTTTCTTGTTTTCTACTTTTGGTAGGATTTTGCTCCTACTAGTCCATGGCAAAACAATTTCTTAGCTTGCCTAGGTTTAGTTTCGACCAATGGGGTTCGAGATATTGCGCAGACCGCAAAAGACCTAATTTTTGTAAATAAAATTAGGTTAGAAAAATTGAATTTTGTGGGCTGACACAAAATCAATCAATTTCCGGTGAATTTTGTGCATTCATACAAAATCACTAATTATGTTTTAGAGAGCGACATAACTTTGTGTGCTTCTGATTGAGTACTTCTGTGCAAATCTTAATCCTGACACTTCGGGAAATTCATGCTACTCGGCTGCGAGCGAGCATTAATTGACATGTCATGCCAACATTAAGAGTTCGGCTGGGGAACTGGTATAGAATAAATACTCGACACGCCATGCGTTAGTGAGTAATGCAGGCAGGAGATAAATTTATAGAATATTTGGGATTGTTGCTGCAAGCACCATTCTGGATAAATTTTACATATAAATACACTGAATTGCTCAATACATATGTGAGTAAAGATATCTAGGCACTCATTACCTTTAAATGGCTCTGTTTCTTTGCTGAACGACGACACATTAAATACAGGATTTTACAATTTTAGCCATGAACTAAAAACCACCATTAACATTAAATCCCCTGCTTAGCACGTAACAGTGACATTATTGCGGGGTAAGCACTAGATGGTGACAGTCAAGAAAATTCAAGAGAAAAGTTTGGCACACGTTACCAGGATAGAGGCCGGCTCGGTCTTTGAGCAAGACACGTTTGATGAAGTATCAAGACGTACAATGATCGTTCTCCTAGCATACGCAATTATCTCTAAGTAGATAAGCATCTAATCGATTGATATCTTGCGTCTAAAGCCTTTATACACGGAAGATAGAGAGTCCTTTCCCTTCCAGGATCTTGTCAATTTGCGGAATGTAAATGGAAGCACTTGAGCCTTTCTTTTCATACCGATCCTTATTGAGTTGCACTTTTTTTCTTTCGAGGTACGTGTTTCGTATCCTTTTGTAGAATTTTTTTTTTAGTTTGTTCGCCGTGTCAGTTGTTGACATACCAACGCTTTTCTGCATTGTATGATGGAAACTCCTGGTGATGATTATTCCTCTAACTCCCCAGAGAAGGATTTTGGAGTTAACAATCCCAGGATAACCGCATTCGAAGAGGTGTTGGCTAAGATAGATTGCACGTTTCAGTAAAGCTAGCTCGGGCCATAGGTGGTATGTCCTCGTACATCTAAGAATCATTCGAGAGCGCGTCCAAGCTTTTCTTGCTTCGGTTAGCATGGAGGAAAAGTGGAGACACGATGAAGCATCTCAGCCAACAAGCGCCAGGGCTGAGAGATTTGTGGCTCGGCTAAAACGACGAAGGATTGAGCATGAGCGGCCTCCAAGTGAAAATAAACATCATTACCCAATTCATAACGGCGTCATAATTCTCGACTCTGATGTGGACGAACCGGAGCATCCTCAAAAGGCTGTTGGAGTAGCTTCCGAAGAGTATACAAGAGCATCCTCTGAAGAAGATGTTTAAGCGGCTTCCGCGGAAAGAGGTTGAAGCAGCTTCCGAAAGGGAGGTTGAGGCGACTTCTGGAGAGGATGTAGGAGCGACTTATGAAAAAGATGTTGAAGAAGCTTTCAAAGAGGACTCCAGTGGAGGCGTCATGAATCCCGGTGTTGATGCTGAAAACGAGATTTTCCACTTTTTTTTTAGATGAGCATCTTTTCATAGCTTGCGGATGCTTTTTGATATTTTAGTGGTTTTTGTTTATGTGGCTGGAGCTAAGGCTTCAACGAATAATACTCTTTTATTCATGCTGCTTCGATGATTTTATGTTTCCAATTGGATGAATGAATGAAATATCCCAATTAAGAATTCCAAATCCTTCGAAAAAATCTCGCAATACCTTGAAACTTTAGACGCAACACTCTTTGGAAGGGTTACGGTAGCGCCTCATATTCATTCCTCGAATGCCACGATTAATACCTTGATTGCAAAAACCAAGTTCTTCCCATTCTACTGAGGCGACATGGCAAATGGGAGGACGACACACAAATAGTGATGGTCGGAAAATCGTGTTTTCTTCTCATGGGGAAGGATACCACTTCCACAATAATATCTCAACACATGCAACGCTGGCAACAACGACTCAGAATAGGGAAAATAACAATAAAGGTTAAGGATTCGACCAACCTTCTGTTCAGTTTTTCCCTTGCCGATTTCATGTTTCTTGAAGATTTGTGACGCGCTGACCGCTGTCGTAAGCGACACAAATATAATTACACTTTCTTACTACTCAAAATATAAATATAGCAAGGGCAAGAAAGGATCGATCCCACAGAGAGGTCTAGGTTGTCAAATTGTTTAGGTTCCCTATAAATAACACCGGTAGTTTTGTGATTTTATAAACTAAAATAAAATAAAAGCAAATAAAGAAATAAGCAAACAAATAAAATAGAAGAGATATTGGTTAAGGATTTCGTTTTCATTCACTAACATGCTTTTCACAATAACTAGAATTGATATTTAATCTCAACTTTTATCAAAGACCCTAGAATACCTTGATCGCAAGAATATCCCGCAAACCTCCTCATGTCATCAACAAACACATTAAAAGATGCGAATATGAATTCTACCTAAAAGAACAACCTAACGTGTAAAAGCACTAATCAAGTTTAATTCCCTAGATGCGTTAAGTTCTATGAAATCAGGCCAATCAAAGCAATTGAACGTGGAAAGCGCACTAATTCAATTTAACAAAGGTTACGATTCACATATGATCATAAGAATATATCACTACAAACTATAATCATATTATGCTACTTGTATCCAAGGCATATCACTTTTGCGTATAATAAACCCTAAACTAGCAATAGATGTGATTAGAAGTTCTACCAATTTGCAACTTGACAAAACAATCAATCAATCATAAAACAATATTTCCAGAGAATTGCAAACGATAATTATGAGACAAAACTAATATATTGAATCAAAGAATCATATTATGTGAAATCCAACTATTCCATAACCAATAATAAACTTAGGTACTCATATTCAAGGAGTTCATCACAAGAAGAAAAAGAAAAGACTTCATGGTTCTAAACCCTAGAATAAAGTAGAAGAGATAATAATAAAACGTGGTCGATAATCCTCAAAAAGATAGAAGTCCTCTCTTTTATATATTCCTCAATTTCCATAAAGGATACTCCTTCCAAAATTAGGTTTTGTCTTCAAGTCCACTAGTTGGAAATTCACCCGGCCCACCATGGAGAGAAACCCGTGTAGAAATTGTCCCAAAAACGCTCGCCGGAAAACTGGGATTATGGCCGGAATCCGGCCGGAAAGTCGCCGGAAAACTAACTCAGGTGGCCGGCAAAGTCCACCCGGCCACCGGTCAACGGGTCGGATCGGCAGGTCAACGGGTTGACTCGGTCAGCACCGAGTCAGGGGAAGTCAGGATGAGTCAGATCGGGTCAATGCGAATCGGTCGAGTCAACTCAAATCAGACCGAGTTGTGTGAATCAGGGGCTGATTCAGTTGAGTCAGAGTCTAATTCAGCAAACTGACTGAGTGAACTTGGCTTGGCTAGCTGCACTTGGACAGAACTGGTAGCACAATCATTGTGCATCACCACCTTAGCACAGCCATGATGGCCCTGTTCTACTACACTGTCACTTCACAGCCAAGATGGCTATAACTCCTCCTGCTAGTCTGCAACTCAACAACCCAGCAGCACATCCAATTGCAATCGTCTCAACCTGCACTATTAGTCACCACTCACACCACCAGCGCCAATGTCACAGTCTATACTCCAGCAGCATTCATGGCCAAACTCATCATCCATTCCCGTGTCACAGCAGCAGCCCTGCAACACTCTCTGCACCTGTAGCTCATTGCTTCCCTCAATACCAAAGAAGACAAAGATAAACTTTAGCTCGCCCCCGCAGCCTCCATATCGCTGTCACATCCCCCGTACCGAGCCATCGAGCCATCTCCAAAACTCCGCCCAATGCCACCAACCATCACTCACTTCTGCACTGGCAGCCTTATCGCCTCCAAATGCTCACCGCCTGACCTGCCCTGTGTACTCATTCCATTGTTTACCATCACCAAAGCCATCACAGCCTTCAATCCTGCTGCTCGAGTCCATCAGCTGCTATACCACCTCCACAGGCACACCACCAACAACTCCACCAGACTCAATCCAACAGAGCAACAATATTTTCCCCTCTGCCATCATCACCGAACTCCATCTTGTTATTTGCAGTCACAGCTGCACCATAAACTCAACAGCACCATCACTGTCCATTCACATTGCATTCATCCATACTCCCCATTTAATTACAGCATATCATTCCCAGCTATAAATCTCCAATACAAAGACTCACTAATCCAAAGAATTGCACTATCACTCATTCATCTCCTTAGCCGGCTTATTACTCAACCTTAACCGTACCACGCTTGTAGCATTAGCTCGCCATCACCGAGAAAAGCCAACAACAGCCCCGGATATTGGTCAGGATCGCAAAATAGCAACAACAGCCTAAGTCGCCAAATCATTCTCAGGCCGGCCATGTTAACCGGGCCGCAACTCCAATCCTGTGCCAACATGACCAAACTTGCCCTCGAACCTCCATTCTAACCTACAACATCACTCAAGCTACTCCATCTCAAACTACAGCCATTGCTTGCTCTGTGAAATACCATCTGTTTTTCTTGCTGCCATTTATATCCAGATCCACCCACCAGCACTCCACGAACAACACATAATCATCTCCATCTACTCGCATTCAAATTAACCCTAAATTCAATTTGTCACAGACCCTGTCATAAATTCATCTCTGGGATATAGAAATCATCAAATTCTTCACCACGAGCTCGCCAAATCAGGTCAACCCAGCCTTTGTATTTCAGAAATCAAACATTTGCTCCTCCCAATTCATCTTTCAAACCCTCACTTCACGATTCGAACCATCAATCTCTTCATCCCGTTTCGATTCAAATCAACCCCGACTTGGGTTTCTCCTTCACCGCAACATCAAAATCCTTTGAATTCCATCGAATCCAACACAGACCCATAAATATCAACAGCCACAGAACTTTTCTTCTTCCTCTGGTTCTCAATAAAACCCACAGCAAAAAATCCATTTCAAACCCTAGTTTCATCCTAACCATCATCTCCCAGTGAATCTCGATTCGATCTATTTCTCTTCTGTGAATTTCTTAATAACTCGAATCGAGTTTAATCTTTAATGAGCAGAAGATACAAATATACTCCTCCATCATCACTCACTTGTTTGAATCTGCAGCCATCTCCCTTTCTTTCTCTCTTCTCTTAGTTTCGTGTGCCTCCATTTTCTCTCGATTTCAGTCGAATCATGAGAAATGATTTCTCGTTAATTGTGTAAGAGAATGAAAGGGGATAAAGCCACTCGGGTAAGATAGATAAGGGGTAACTACATTGACTTTAGGCACCCCTCATTAGATAAGGGCCATCTTGATTTGCACCCCTTAACCATGGCTCACCTCCGCATAGTGTCCGTTATTGATTTGAAGTGACAATTTTGCCCCTTTGGCTTAATTTGGGTAATCTCCGCTTCTTTTCCTCCGTGCGACTCACTCAAATGCACTCGATAACTTCAAAAGCAACCATAAAATACATAATTCACACGAAAAATAGCAAAGAAAGCATAAACTCTATATAGTAAATACGGTGTATTCTACACCTATCGATTCCCCCCACACTTAGACTTTGCTAGTCCTCGAGCAAATCAAACAAAACAATAAAATACAACAACTCCGTGACGTCGAGGCTACGGTTAATTTTAGCATAAATAACAAGCCTTTAAACCCCTAGGTGTCCCTAGTGGACGAGTTATAGTCTCGTGAAGGTTTACAAGAGGTCTACCTACAAAACCTATATTTCAAACTCCGTCTATTCGTGACAAATCAATGAACGAATCACTGCAACATCAAAATCCTTTGAATTCCATCGAATCCAACACAGACCCATAAATATCAACAGCCACAGAACTCTTCTTCTTCCTCTGGTTCTCAATAAAACCCTCAGCAAAAACCCATTTCAAACCCTAGTTTCACCCTAACCATCATCTCCCAGTGAATCTCGATTCGATCTATTTCTCTTCTGTGAATTTCTTAATAACTCGAATCGAGTTTAAACTTTAATGAGCAGAAGATACAAATATACTCCTCCATCATCACTCACTTGTTTGAATCTGCAGCCATCTCCCTTTCTTTCCTCTCTTCTCTTAGTTTGTGTGCCTCCATTTTCTCTCGATTTCAGGTCGAATCATGAGAAATGATTTCTCATTGAATTGTGTAAGAGAATGAAAGGGGATAAAGCCACTGGGTAAGATAGATAAGGGGTAACTACATTGACTTTAGGCACCCTCATTAGATAAGGGCCATCTTGATTTGCACCCCTTAACCATGGCTCAACCTCCGGATAGTGTCCGCTATTGATTTGAAGTGACAATTTTGCCTTTGGCTTAATTTGGGTAATCTCCGCTTCTTTTCCTCCGTGCGACTCCACTGCACTCGATAACTTCAAAAGCAACCATAAAATACATAATTCACACGAAAAATAGCAAATAAAGCATAAACTCTATATAGTAAATACGGTGTATTCTACACCTATCACGCGCCGATTAGGTATATATGAGCATGGATGTCGTTTATGAAGAAGTAGTTCCAGGTACCCGAAATCCGAAATTTGTAGACTGAAAAGAATAAAGTTTCTTCTACAGATTTCACATAGGCGGAAGTCGAGACAATCTCAGGGTTTGAATTTGAAGCGGTCGTTTCCGCGAGACATGAAAGACGTCTTTCTAAGAAGGATGTAATGTCTGTTTGGAAGATTTCCCTTGAATACTTTGTGTTTCCTTTTTTTCTTTGCATATTCCCCTCTTGGGTATGTTTTGGAGGAGATGCTTCCTCTATAGTTTGATTTTCTGGTTTTGAGCTAGCAGGTAATTTTTTTTTTTTTTGAGGGTTTTGAGTTTATTTGAGATTTTTGTTTTGAAATGATTCAAGAGTGATTTTATGAAAAGAAGTAATGCTTCAATTAACTGATAAATTGAAATCCTAATTATGAATGCAAATCGGTGCAATCATTTTGAAGGAATTACAAATATTGCATGGAAAGGGAAATGCTAAAGGAAACTCTAGGGAAGAGGCGACATGATATTTTAGGTATTGAAAGGTTTGAGCCACCTGGCATGCATTACTACGTCTTCTACCTTGTAAGTATTGATGAGCTTGCAGTAGCCTCCCAAGATAATTTCTGCAACTAGATACGGCTCATCTTTCCCTCTCGTGGAATCTATAAGTAGGTTGAACAAGAATCCTTACTACCATATCCCCAACTTGAAATGGGTTTGGGCATTTTACCATTACTTGATTCTTAGATTCCTTATCTTTGACTGAGAAAACTTCTAAGCTCTTGATAAAATACTTGAAAGGACCAAAGATCCTACTCACATATCCATGTGACAATTGGTCAGGATCGGATCGAGTCCCCAAGCTTTGACGGAAGGAGGAGTGAATGGTTGCAAAAAGGGGTTGTTCAATAAGACTTACTTGTGTCCTAATCGCAAAAAAAAATGTCGATGCGCTCTCTCCGTGCAGTTGCGTCACATTCGCGAGTTGTTGATACTAAGAACAACAAATAGTCTTGTGGTTGGATGGCTTGTTGGAGACCCTTTCGTGTATAGACACTGGCAAAGGACATACTCATAGCTTCGTCTTGTTGTCGTGTATCCATGAGCGCCCTGGACCATATCATAATTTGGTTTAATTATATGAAATTTGGCATGTGTTAGAGCATTTCCCACCTTGATTTCGAGATTAATGTACCCGTAGCGTCTCTGGATCCTCCTTCCGAGTTTTTGATTATATTTGGGTGGTGAACAAATTTTCCTACTTTGAAATATTTACATCTCTCAGAGTCTTGACGGTGACATTGTTGAAGTCAGGGGCCGCGTCAATCAGTGTGTTCTCAAACTCGACATCTTTTAGGTGAGAGGTGGTTAGGAGTCCCCAGTTACATCGATCGGTCGTGTTTTCCAGGAGAAGTTGGGGTTTGGGAGCGACTTCCTTGGATGGAAACAGCCGCATGCCTGATACAACACGGTTAAGGGCTGCAAATATGTCTTGACACTGCGCCTTGGAGAAATACAGGATCTCACATAAATGCTCCATCATAAACTGTACGGTTTTGTGGATGGAGTCCCCAGAAATCATGCAACTCCTAACAGGAAGGGGGTCTTTGGGAAATCCTTCAGTTCCTAATTGAAGTTCTCCTGCATCTACCTTCTATTTGAAAATGCGCTACAACTTGTTGCAATCACTGGTTGGGTGATTGACAAACCTATGGTAACGACAATGTTTGGGATCCGCCATTTCCTTTTCAGTTGTAGACGTCTGAGAGGAGGTAGCTTGATGGCATCATCTTGAATCCATGCTTCTAGGAGTTCGATTACCTATTCAATCGGAAACGGGAAGTCTAGATCAGCATCTCTAGTTTCATGTTATTGTGCGGGCGCCTTAGTCGCAGCCTTTCGGGGTTGAGCTGTCTATTGCACTGTTGTCGCACGTTTGGGTTGTTGTTCTGCAGCTGGAGCTTTTGTTTTTCCTCCTTCAGTCACCACGCTTACAGAGGGTTGAGTGTTGTATTATTTTTTGATGAGACATTTGTTCCCTCGAGTCTCTCGTGCATCTTCATTCCTGGCGGGCCTGGTCCTTTCTAGCAAGCCTTGTGCTATTGTGGTCGACCGCTTGGCAGCTTCATGAAGTTCAGAGAATGTCTAGAAGCGCAGATTCTCTAGTAGAGCGCGATAGACGGGTACCATGCCATTTATGAACAACTCCACCAATTGATGTTCCGTTACGTTTGGATCATGGAAATCCAACGCTTGAATTCTGAATCTCTTGACATAATCATTTGGATATTCATTGTTTCGCTGAAACATTCTCCCCAAGCTTGATAAAGTGATTTGCTCAGACACAAAGAAATATTTATTATAGAAAGCGGTAACCATCTCATACCAATTGGCTATGTTGTTGGATGCGATATTGTTGTAGCAGGTGTAAGCTCTTCCAGTGAGTGATTTTGAGAATTCTTTCAGGCGGAGGACATGGTTGTATTCATGCTCCCCTAGTGATTCCAAAAAATGAGAGATGTGTTCATGAGCGTTACCAGTACCGTCATAAAGGGAGAACTGGGGAGAGGAATTCTTTACACATCGGGAGGATAAAGAGGCTAGTGTTGATGAATGGCAGCTGGATTCTCCCTGCCTCAATTTTGGAGGAGTCGTTCCAGGTCCTCACGTGTGAAAAATTGGATTATTGGTTCCTTTTTGATGGTCGTTCAAGAGCTACTCGAACTTCTTCATCCATAAAGACACTCCCTGTTGAAGTACTTGCACCATGGAGTCATGAACGTGTTCCTTGTCTGCTCCATTTGGGGTTGGCGCGGTTCTGGTGGTAATCTTTCTGTTAATGTCTTGAGAAAAGTGAGTACCTCCTTCTGAGTTGTAGCCATATTCGTCTGAGCTTTGGCAAGAACTTCTTGTCTTTCCATTAAAATGATAATGGTAATGGGAGGTTGGCTTCCTCTAGCTCCTCTAGTCTCTCGACCTAATATTAGGATATCTGGTGACGATTGGGGGTGTCATGCTCGAAGAAATATTAGGAGTAGCAGTGGCCCTGGCTCTGGTGATAGGAGGTGTCACGCTAGAGGGGATGCTTCCGGCACTGCTGATATTGGTGCTAGAGAACGTAACACCATGAGATGTGTTGATCATCATCGGGCGGCGGTACATTGGTGTTAGTAGCGAAAACAGTGGCGCCTGAAGTATTATCAACGCCAGCAGCATCAGGATTGGTAACCGACCCAGAGCTAAGATCCACCATCTTGAAATTGAAAAATTGGAATGAAAATTGAGAAACTGATTTTGTAACCGAGAGATCAATCTCCCAATGTGGTCGTCGGTTGTTTTGGGGTAAAAACTGATTCTGCTGGAAATGGTAAATTTGGGTGTGCCGCCGATAAATGAATCTAAACCCTAAACAAATGCACTGCACGGGAGTACTTTAGATTCTAGAGATCAATATGTACAATTCTGTCCTAAACCAAGAAATGGCTGTTCCATCCTTGCTTCGGTAACAAAATGAAGGAGAAGGGTTGATCTTAGGGAGGGAAGCGAAGAAGGTGTTGAGATCAGAATGGTTAACTCTGAAGGTGTGGCTTTTATGACTTGTATCAGAATTTTGAACTTGCTTGCGAATGTAAGCTATAAGTTCTTGGTATTTTTCTGGATACTTGTGTTGATAACCGTTCTTGTTTGAAAATAGATTAAAAACCTATTTATACAAGTCATAGTTTGAGCGCACCCTAACCTCATAAGAAGTGGAAGTAGTTGGGTGATGGAGAAGTGGGGTCGTGTGAAATATTGAAAACCACGTCCCTACTATGAGGGGAAGACTGGTTAGTTTACACCCACTACTTTCTCTGCCAAGAATCGTCCGCCTTTCCCGATACTTTTCATAATGGGCGTGTTGCACGCCGCACGCCGTAAACCGCCGCACCAGGCACTCGATGAACATCCCCCAGTTTGTGACATGTTTGATGTCTCGAGTATTTACGTGGAAAATGTGTATCAAGTTGCTGGGTAGGTCTTGCTTGAAATACCTAGTTATTTTGACCAATCATGCACAAGCTACGCGGAGGGCGGTCATATGTTACAAATCAAGCCATGAGACTTGTCGCAAGAAATAGAATGTAATGCTTCTTAGGTCAAATAATTAAATTATTTGTGAAAACGATATTTATAAAACATCGTTTGTAATTGATGCATATAAAGCATCGCTTTAAAGCAAGCAGCTCAAAATAACCGATGCTCATAAAGCATCATTGTATAGCTTGTTTAAATCGGTTGCAGAACTCAGTGTCTTAAAAGGGATGCGCTGCTATTTTTGGCTGGGCCGCAGAGCCATTCGAACAGGCCAAGGGGAAAGTCGATCACCTCTTGTGGAAAGGGGAAGGCCGGTGAACACGACGACATCTTATTGGTCACCCGTAATTAGATCTAGACCAGTCCAATTTGACGGGTCAAGTTGGGTGGTTGAGATGATTTGTGGCGCTTATGAGTCACGTTGTTTTTATTTAAAACCATTGTAGGAAGCGCGACAAGCTTGCTTCGAGCGGCCGCTTAGTAACTACTCACACAAGTTGAGGATGGACCGATCGGCTCCCATGGAAGAGGGGTGGCGACGATCATGGTGACATCTTATTGGTTGCCTAAAATTAGATCTATGTCGGTCAATTTGGCTAGCGAAGTTGGACGTCCGAGATCATTTTGCAACAATAATATGTTGTCGTTGGATGTAAGAGGCTGTTATGGCCGTGTGGCCAACCTATTTTGGGCTAATGGTTTTAAGTGTTAGGCTGTCGGGTTGGGAATAGTTCGACCGAACAGGGCTATATCCAGGCCGCCGGTGAACATATTCGTGTCTTTCCCGTTGATCGATTAAATCAGGCTGGCCAATTCTACTTCTACGAAGTTGACGACTACGATTAATTTAAGATCGCCATATGCGTGTATTAACTCTTTTGAAACCCTTTTTATCTCGCGGCTATCTGGCTTACTTTTGCTTGCGGTTAGGGTTGTTGTCGGCATACAATAAGATTCCGATTGGTCGGGATAACGGTGGGCCCGGGGTGAGTATCCCGAGTTTGTCCGCCCGTCTTTGGGGAGAAGGCGTGCTCGCGAATTGGCTGACCAAAACGTATGGTCGTGATCGTTTTGAGACTGACATGGGCAGCCTATGTTCAATTCCTTTAGGAATTAAGCGTCGACCAACCAATTTCCACTTTTAATCAAAATTGTGTGCTGCGCATTTAAAACGATCTTATTGGTCGGTGGGAAAGAGGGGATAACAGGCAGTAATATGGGGCGTGGTAAGTTGGCCACATGCGCTGGCAGGGCAAACCGGTCGGCCAAGTGATGTGGTCGCTACTCATTTTGCTGCTGCTTTTACTTGCTGTCGCAGTTTTTATTTGTTTCTTGTTTTCTACTTTTGGTACGATTTTGCTCCTACTAGTCCATATCGAATCACTTTCCTATCTTGCCTAGGCTTAGTTTCGACCAATGGGGTTCGAGATATTGTGCAAAACCGCAAAGACCTAATTTTTGTAAATAAAATTAGGTTAGAAAAATTGAATTTTGTAATGACACAAAATCAATCAAATTTCTGGTGAATTTTGTGCATTCATACAAAATCACTAATTATGTTTCAGTGAGCAAAGATAACTTTGTGTGCTTCGATCGAGTACTTCGTGCATATCTTAATCCCGACACTTCGAGAAATTCATGCTACTCGGCTGAGACCGAGCATTAATTGTCATGTCATGCCAACATTAAGAGTTCTACCGGGCTTTGGCGTATAATAAATACTCGACAAGGCATGCTTTAGTGAGTAATGCAGCAGGATATAAATTTATAGAATATTTGGGATTGTTATGCACGCACCATTCTCGATAAATTTTACATATAAATATACCGAATTGCTCAATACATATGTGAGTAAAGAGGTCTAGGCACTCATTACCTTTAAATGGCTCTGCTTTCTTTGCACAACGATTTTTTACACATTAAATATAGGGTTTTACAATTTTATCCCCCGAACTAAAAACCACCATCAACAAGTTCGACTGTTTTTTCCTCATGGCGCCGTTGAAATTGAGACACTAGATGGTAACAGCTTTTTCTAAGGTTAACAAATGAGATTGAAGACCTTTTAGAACCTTTTCCTACAAGTGATGTTGAGGAGGTCCCTCCGGAGGACCCTGTTTATCTTGATTGACCACCGAGGTATTTGGTATATGTCTATTGTATATTATTTCATATTTCATATTTGCTTTTAGGTTTTTGTTTTTGTTTCTCTCCTAATTATCCATGGAAGGATTATTACGCTTCACCCAGGTACTATCTTTCTGACTTCTGTCTTTACTGATTCCTCGTGTTTTTATACTTTTGGTACTGCACTTTAATTAGAAACATTGAGGACAATGATAGATTTAATTTGGGGGTGAGGGAAAAACTTTTAGTTAGTTTTTATTTAAAAAAAAATAAAACTCTAGAGCCACGCTAACCAATCTAATTGGATGGAAACATCTTGGTTCTAGGAATTGGAGAACCCAACAACATAGTATATTCATAAAAAGACAGAGTTCACGTGTTAGAATGGAATAATCACAACTTACATCCTGTTTTTATTATTATTATTATTATTATTATTATTATTTGAGAACTTATATGTTTCTCTAAATGATTTTGTAGGGCACACGCATCAAATTGTTACCACTGCCGGATGGATTAGGGTGATTGAGTTACTAAAATAATAATAATAATAAAGAGACCGGACCAATCGGACCAAACAGAATAATTCTTACATTTTTTTATAAACAAGTATGTGTTCTCCGTCTCTCGCTTAAACAAGCGTGGAATGCATGATCCATGGGAATTACCATGTAATCTGCTTGAAAAAATGGGGGTACAACAACCACACCCAATATTTCGATTAGCAATCTGTATGGACTAACTCCAATATACTTTTAAGAGAATCAACTAGACAGTTAAACTCAATCTTAATAAAGTATATCAAAGAGCCATATCTCACTTTGTCGATTCAATACTTACTCAAGCAAATAGAAATCTGCGAGTCTAATTGAAAACAAGAAAAACACTTGAACGGTACCAAAGACCAATGTTCAAGGATCAATCAATTTCAATCAACAACCAAAGGTTGGATTTCCAAATTGATCGATTCAACGCACAACCTGTGATATTTCAATTATTTAACAAAATATAATGCGGAAAAGAAATAACACGTACACCGAAAGTTTTGTTAACGAGGAAACCGCAAATGCGTAAAACCCCGGGACCTAGTCCAAATTGAACACACAATGTATTAAGCCGCTACGAGTACACTAGCCTACTACAAACTAACTTCGATCCGGATTTGTGTAGTTGAATCCCAATCAATCTCACACTGATCCAAGGTACAGTTGTGCTCCTTACGTCTTTGATCCATTCAGAATACTACGCACTTGATTCCCTTAGCTGATCTCACCCAGAACTAAGAGTTGTTACGACCCAAAGTCGAAGATTTTAACAAATAAATATGTATCACACAGAAAAGTCTACGGTAATAGATAAATCTATCTCCCACAGAAATACCTACGAGTTTTTGTTCCATCTTTTGATAAATCAAGGTGAACAGGAACCAATTGATAACCCGGACTTATATTCCCGAAGAACGGCCTAGTATTATCAATCACCTCACAATTATCTTAATCGACTAGCGAAAAAAGATATTGCGGAATCACAAACGACGAGACGATGATGTTTGTAACTTCTTTTATATCTTGCCTATCGGAGAAATCAATCTCAAGCCAATCTTTACGATTGTACTTAGTACGATAGAAACATCAAGATCAGATCACACAACTACGAGAAAGTAGTATCGGTATGGCTTCACAATCCCAATGAAGTCTTCAAGTCGTTAACCTACATGGTCTCGATAGAAACATAAGGTTAAAGGAGAATCGGCTCTAGCTTATACAACTAGTATCACACGGGAGGTGTGGGGATTAGGTTTCCCAGTTTCTAGAGTTCTCCGTTATATAGTCTTTCAAATCAGGGTTTGCAATCAATGTTAGCTTAGTAACAAAGCATTCAATATTCACTGTTAGATGAAAACCTGATTATATTCAAGCTAATATCTTTCAATCGTTAGATCGAAACTTAGCTTGTTACACACAAATGAAATGCACGTTTTTAGGTTTGTGTAATTATACCCCAAACATGTACATTTAGTTGGTTCAACAGTAGTTAACCAAATGGTTAGCCATATGAGCACTTTCATATCAACCATATTCTTCTTTACCATAACTAGTTCAAATGACTCAAATAAACTAGTTAGAGAGTTGTTCAATTGCTTAGATCTTTATAATAGACACAATTGAAACAAAAACGATTTGATTCACTCGAATCAATTCATGAACTTTATAGCCACGGTTTGCAGTTATGCATTCCTTAGTTTATATAAGTTTAAGTTCATAAATAATCGTTTTTAGAAAATAACCAACTTAAGTACGCGGACTTAAGTACCTGGAATAAGTTTGTTTTTAGTTTACAAACTCCAGCAGAATTTCTCGGGATGAGAACTTCCGACAGTACGCGGACTTTAGTTCCGGTTTTCCTGAGCAGCAAAGTACGCATACTTTGGTTCAAGGAATACGGACTTATACATGTATGAGTAACCTCACAATGCTTATATCCAACAATGATTATATAATCTAAACTCTCATTTCAATCATTGAAACATTCTTAGAGGACGTTGTATAGTAGTTATTCACAAACCATTTTTCGTCAAAGCTATTTTCAAGTGATTGAAACTTAACATGACTTTCGTCACTAGTAAAGATGAACTTGGCCAAAGCGAAAGCTTACCAACACATATTTCGAGAAATAGATAGGCGAGATAAACTCGTCTCGAAATAGCAAATGTTTATAATCATAGTCTATATAGAAAAATGACTTTTGTCTCAAGATATAAGATAGAGTAGATATACTTTTGAGTGATAGATAAGTTCAAGTCTCCACATACCTTTTAGTCGATGAAGTTCCACAAGTTCCTTGAGTAGTTCTTCGTCTTTGTATGATGATCGCCATGGAGTCTTGAGCACAACTACACTTTCTATCCTAGTCCGAGACTTAGCTAATAGTAGACTAGCAATCAAGACTTATAGTTTTGATTACTATCATTGACAAACATGCTTGAGATAGCAACACATGCGAAGTTGACCGAGCAGGTGCTCTAACATCATTCGACAAGAAGCATGCGCTTGGATCCAAAAGATCTAATCATGTTGTTAAAAAAAAAGGGCTTGCAGAGAAGAGGAAGAAGAAGAACAGCGAACAACACTAAAGGACAATACTAAAGAAAAAGTCGAAAAATTTAAATTTTATTATCAATGTAATCAACCACTGGTTCCCTTGTATATGCCATCTGAGTTGATCCAAAATTATGATTATCAACCGTTGGTTCCCTTGTATATGTCAGTTGTGTTGATATTAGTCCTGACCAGTATCTTAATCCATTAGGATTCATAGGTTCATCTTGGCGGTGGCCTTCAGACAGATATAGGAAAACCTTTCACCTTAATCAACATTGTTTTAAGCTTTCTATCTATATATCCATCATCTTAATCTATTTATTTGTGTGATTCCAATTATTGATGTCCATAGTGCGACTATCTGAGTAGAACTCTGTCACTTACATACATATGAATATGATTCGCATCAGGGTACTTCCTCCTGTAGTCAATGAGAGAGTATGCTGATAGGTGTAGAATACACCTAATTTACTATCTAGTAGTTTATGCTTTCTTTGCTATTTTTCGTGTAAATTATGTATTTTACGCTTGTTTTGAGTTTTGTAGCTACTATGGAGTCACACGAAGGGAAAGGAGAAGAAATCACCTATTTGAGCCAAAAGGGTAAAATTGTCATTTCACCAAGGAGGGAATATTATATGGAGCCCAGCCAAGGTTAAGGGGAGGTCAAAGAGGTGTCCCTTATCCAAAAGAAGGGAGTGAAAATAGCACATTTTGGGTGTACTAATGGTGGGTGTCTGAATCCACCCACACCCTAAACCCGTAGACCCATATCCGTACTCAGGATCCATACCCGCCCCATTTAACTTAAACCTAAATCGAGAAAGAGTTATTTCTCTTCAATCATTCTTCCACTGAAACTAATCGAGCAAAGTCATGGCTGCCGTTAATCGAGAAAAAATTGAAGACGGAAGAGATGGGTTTCGCTGTTGAAGATCGAAGAACACAGAGAGATCGAGAGGTTGTGCCATGATTGAGAGAAGAAAACCATGGAAGCTCAGTGAATTAGAGATCAAATGAGATGGGTATGAGGTCGAGCTGAGAATCGATGCTGCAATTAATTCAGAGAAGAGGAAATCAGAGATAAAATCAAAGATTGGGTTCGGTTGCAAAGAAGGTAGTGATTGCGGAGAAGAACAATGATGACGGTATGAGATTGAGGTTGAGCTGTGAGGTGATTGAGAAATTGATGTTGCTGATCAATGAGAGACGGAGAACGAGCTGCTAATGATGATTCCAGGGAAGAAAAGAGGTTCGATTAGAAACCTCAGAAAGCAGCTGGGTTCGAGTCGAGTCTGTGATTGAAGAACAGGGGGTAGGAGCAGATTCACAAGTGGTGATGAAAGAAGCGATCTTTGTGGGATTCAAGAGTCGGGGAATGGGTGTGTGTTTGAATTTAATGAGAATATGAGTCCGAGAAGGAATTGCAGCTGCCAGTGAAGCTGGTCTGTGATTGATAGTTTTGCAGGATGAAGCTGGTAGTGGAGTTCATTGTGGTTAGTGCAGGTGGTCTAGATACAGAACAGTGGAGCTGATGCTGCAAAGTACAATGGGAGTTACAGGGCAGGTAGTTGCAGGCTCTGAGTTTACTTGGTGATGGAGTTGTTGGAATTACAAGATGGCTGGGAAGCTTGGCGTTGCTGTTGACTGTATGGTAAGGGCAAGAAATCAGTGAAGAGAATGGGTTTTGAGCAAAGGTACTGCTGCTTACAATTCAACAATGGGTGGAGTTCTAAAAGGGGATTTGTGGGTTTTTGAAACCAACGGATGAGAAAGAGCAGATAGGTTGAGCTGAAATGAGCCGAGATTGTAGGGAATTGTGAATCGTGATGGAGCAAACGGGTGCAGTAGCTTTCTTTGGGATATAAGAGTTGAGAGATACAGAGCTTGAGCTTGTGGAGCGCAAGATGGTAGTTTGTTGTTGCAGATGGTGGTAATTGTGAATGCGAGGAAAGAACAATGGATTTGTGAGTTCGAGGCAAGGAAGCACTGGTGGAAGCTAAGAAGTTTGGCAGGAAGCAAGGATTGCAGAGTCGTGAGGCATTGGGGGTATGAACCGAGAGCACTGTATGCCGAGCTTGAGCTCATATTGCGAGTGGAGTGGATGCCATGGGTCTCGATGGTCGCAAATTTGTTTTTTGTTTGGAGTCTGCAGGAAGTAGTTTCAATGAGGAAGAGTAAGTGAATTTGTATAATCGAGGATTTGAAAAGAAAGATGGGAATGAATGCCATGGTGGTTGCGGGGTGTATAGCCTTAATGGCTGGAATTGAAGTGGTGATGCACCATCCTCGGGTGCAGCACGCAGATCAGGTTTTGTGCAATGGCTCGAGCTAAGATGACCGATCCGGCCGATCCGGCCGATCCAAAGACAAATGAGTAAGACGAGTCGACCACCTAATCACCGACTCATTTCGACTCAATGTCCGACTCCTTATTCCTCGACTTGTTCGACGGTTGACTAACGGTTGACTAGTTTGACCGTTAGTCCTAACGGTGGACTCGACGAATATTCCGTCGAATATTCTCTTGACGGAGAAATTTTCAGTGGTGGCGATGACGGTGACAAATTCCGCCATAATCCCGGTTTTCCAATGAGCAAAAATTCCAGAATTTTCTATGGACTTCTCTCATGGGTGTGAAGACTTGGGCTTGGAATTGTGTGGAGAATTGGACTCAAATTTGGAAAGAGAAGGTGGAAGAGTTGAGAAAAGCTTGGATTTGGAAATTGAGTTGCAAAAGGAAAAGGATTCTATTCCTTAGAATATTTGGAGAATGTTGAAGCCTATAAATAGAGAAGTTTTCTACAACTTCTACACACCTCTCTACACACACAACACTTGTGTTTTTGCTTGTTTTTCTAAGATTTTTCTTTTTAATTACTTGTGTGAACTTGAAAATTCTTCTTTTAATTATTATTATTTGTGTGAATTTCAAAAACATGAGTAGCTAAATTTCTTATTGATTGAGGATGAATTCCTAGTTCTTAACATATGATTTAAGTTTTTGTTTTCAAATTCTATCTTGAAATTTTTCACATAATTATCGTTTGTTTTTACTAATAGGAGTGATCTTAAAGACATTCATGATTGATTGATAGATTGTTTGGAGTGCACGCTAAATTGATTTGTTAATTCGATCTAAAGCTAGTGAAAGTTAGGAGATAAGTAATCGTTTCTTGACTCTTTACATAAGTAGCAAACACGAGACCTTGCGGAGGGATTCCGTGGAGCAATTGTGTGTAGAAACAACGTTAGCAAGTAGACCTTGAGCTAAGAGTCTAACTACTAATATCAACCTAAGAAATTCACAAAACTTAATGCATGAGCCAAGTTACATCTAGGTTGAGCTAATTCTAGGTGGCTTGGTGATTAGAATCCGGTAGTCGAGAACTTCCGTGTCCCGGTGATACAAGGGATTTAGGGGGTTTAGCTAAGCTAGTTGCTTTACCTACGGTTGGTGATAATTTGTGACTAATAACAAGTAGAAAAGAACATAACTTTAATCATTGTTTCGTAATGAAGAAGGATTCCTTGGTCTTGTCTCTCTTATTGTTTTCAACTTTACCTTTTTAATTGCTTTGTTTATTTTTCTTTTGCTTTTTACACCCTCCTTTCGTGACAACTTTTACAACTAAGATCTCTTGCTCCTCGTGGGAACGAACTTGACTTTCATTATATTATTTTTAATTGAGTGGAAATATTGAATTAATTTGATTGCACCTACGACACGCATCAAATTTTGGCGCCGTTGTCTTGGGGAGCAACGAGGCGATTTTTTAGTTGTTTTTATTTTTCTTTTTGCTTTGTTAGATTCTTTTACCGTATCTAACTTAGTTTGTGAGAATCTTGTTTGTGTGTTATTCCTTTGGTGAATGCTTAAAGGGGGTAGACCGAGTCCAATACGTCTTCGATCCCAAGACTCAACTAAAGGATTTCATTCGTGCGATTAACACTCCACTTTCTCCTTCTTCATCAAGTGATTCAGACAAAGAGGAAGAAACAATGGCTGATCGTAGACTCAAGGACCTAGCTTCTCACAAGCTTGACACACAACAATGGTGTATCCAAACTAATTCAACCTTCGAGATCAAGCCGGGGTTGATTAGAGAGTTACCAAAGTTCCATGGCATGGTGAATGAGGACCCAAACAAACATCTTATGGACTTTTATGCCATAGTTATGGCCATGCTTCCACCGGAGACTAATGCGGATGGAGCATTGTTGAAAGCTTTCCCGTTTTCTTTGGCGGGCAATGCTAAGGAATGGTTATATTATTTACCTTAGGAAGTATCACAACATGGAATGGGATGAAGAAACTTTTCCTTGAGAGATATTTTCCCGCATCCAAAGCTACTCAAATTCGCAAGGATATTTGTGGATTGAAACAACAAGTGGGAGAATCATTGTATGAATGTTGGGAGCGATACAAGAGGTTGGTGGCAAGCTATCCACACCATCAATTTAGTGACGTTATGATACTCCAATACTTCTATGAAGCTCTCCACTCAAGTGATAGGTCTCTTCTTGACGCCGCGGGTGGTGGTGCACTAATGAACAAGACTTTGACCGAAGCTAGAGAGTTGATTGAAAGTATGGCGGCAAACTCGCAACAATTCTACACAAGGGATGAACCAACGGTTAGGCGAGTGCATGAAGTTAGTGATTCGTCATCACATCTTGATCAAAGGATGAGTAACATGGAGATTATGATGCAAAGAATGGCCGCGGTAATTATTCCGGATGATGAGACCGAACAAGTGAATGCTTTATATCCAAATCAAAGGCCAAGGTTCGATCCATACTCCAATACCTATAATCCCGGTTGGAAGGATCATCCCAACTTTAGTTATGCAAACAAGCAAGCGGCGGCTCCTAATCCATATGCACAACAAGGTGGTTTTCAACAATCACGATTCCAACCTCAACAACAAGGTGGTTATCAACAATTCCAACCTCAAGTGAAAGAACAAGGATCTTCAATTGATGATAAGCTTAATGTCATGATGCAAGGTATTACGTCATTGTTTCAACAAAATCAACAAAAGACCGATTCGGCTATCAAGGATTTACAAACTCAAATGGGACAATTGGCGACCGATGTGAATTTATTGAAATCTCAAGCATCCACAAAACTTCCTTCACAACCATTTGTGAATCCAAGAGAGAATGTTAATGCGGTTACTTTAAGAAGTGGAAGACAAGTGGAGGGACCAAGTCATCATGAGGAAATTAGTGAAGAGGTAGTCAATGACAAGGAGGAAACCGCACCAAAGGAGAATTCCACACCAAACGACCAATCCAAGGAACCGGTTTCTACTTTCACTACTCCACCTCCTTTTCCTAGTCGTTTTGCTAAATCCAAGAAAGAAGCTCAAGACAAGGCACTTATGGATATCTTCAAGAAGATTGAAATCAACATCCCATTCATTGAGGCAATCAAGACAATTCCAAGGTATGCCAAGTTCATGAAGGAATTATGCATCAAGAAGGATAGGTTGCTTGATAATGAAATTACTAAAGTTGGCGAGAGTGCGTCGGCTATGCTATTGAAGAAGATGCCTACAAAGTGCACGGATCCCGGTGGTTTCACGGTGCCAATTACTATTGGTAAACAAAGGTTTGAACATGCTTTACTTGATTTGGGAGCTTCCATTAGTGTGATGTCGGCCGAAATATATGACTCCTTGAATCTTGGACCTTTGAAAGAGACAAGAGTTATTATCCAATTGGCAAACAAGTCTAACATATATCCTAAGGGGCTTGTAGAAGACGTGCTAGTGCAAGTAAATGAGCTTATTTTTCCGGTGGACTTCTTTGTGGTGGATATGGACAATAATGAGAACCGATCATATACTTCTTTACTTCTTGGGAGGCCATTCATGAAGACCGCAAAGACGAAGATTGATGTTGATAAGGGTACACTCACTATGGAATTCGACAAGGAGATAATACACTTTAACATATTTGAAGCCATGCGCTACCCAAGTGATGTGCATTCCGTTTACTCCATTGATGTGTTTGATTCATTAGCGCAACAAATGGTGGAATTGAACCAAGAGGATGAGCTTGATGTGGTGTTGCAAAAGAGCATTGAATTGGACGTCCATGGCTTGTCTAACTTGGATGTTGAAATCTCCAAGGAATTGGTGGAGATATGTGGTGCTTTGGCGACATTGCAAGAAGCTAAAAAGGGTGATGTTTCATATATTTCTTTACCCGTGAATGATGAAATACTTGTACCATCTATTGTGAAGGCGCCCAAACTAGAATTGAAGCCAGCTTAGGACCATTTGAAGTATGCTTTCTTGGGAGATGGAGATGAGCTTCCGGTGATTATTTCAAAGAACCTCACACCGGACAAGAAGACCGTTTGCTTAGAGTCTTGAAATAGCACAAAACGGCTATTGGGTGGACAATTGCGGACATCAAAGGCATTAGTCCATCCATGTGCATGCATAGGATTCTAATGGAAGAGAACGTGAAGCCGGTACGTGATGCTCAACGTCGGCTAAATCCTCCCATGATGGAGGTTGTGAAAAAGAGATACTCAAATTGCTAAGTGTGGGGGTAATCTACCCAATTTCCGATAGCAAGTGGGTAAGTCGGTACAAGTGGTGCCAAAGAAACCGAGTCACGGTTGTTCGAAATCAAGACGATGAACTTGTTCCTACAAGAGTTCAAACCGGTTGGAGAGTGTGCATTGACTATAGAAAGCTTAATTCCGCAACCCGCAAGGATCACTTTCCTTTACCTTTCATTGATCAAATGTTGGAGCGGTTAGCGGGGCATTCTTATTATTGCTTTTTGGATGGTTATTCGGGATACAATCAAATTGTTATTGCACCGGAGGACCAAGAGAAGACCACTTTCACTTGTCCGTTTGGAACGTTTGCATATAGACGGATGCCGTTTGGCCTTTGCAATGCGCCTCGGCTACTTTTCAAAGATGCATGGTGAGTATATTCTCGGATTATGTGGAGCGCATCATCGAGGTATTTATGGATGACTTTAGTGTTTATGGCAATTCTTTTGATGGTTGTTTAAATAACCTTGAACTAATTCTTAAACGATGCATAGACACAAACCTTGTCCTTAATTGGGAGAAATGTCACTTTATGGTAAACCACGGCATAGTACTTGGTCACATTGTGTCCTCTCGAGGGCTCGAAGTGGACAAGTCAAAAATAGATTTAATAAGAAACTTACAATATCCCACTTCGGTGAGGGAATCCGTTCTTTTCTTGGTCATGCGGGTTTCTATAGGCGGTTTATCAAGGATTTCTCCAAAATCTCCATGCCGATGTGCAAGTTATTACAAAAGGAGGTACCTTTCAACTTCAACAAGGAATGCGAGGATGCTTTTGACAAATTAAAGGATATGTTGACAAGTGCGCCAATTATCAAATCACCGGATTGGAATCTTCCATTTGAATTAATGTGTGATGCTAGTGATTATGCGGTTGGAGCCGTTTTGGGTCAAAGGGTGGACAAGTTGTCCCATGTTATCTATTATGCATCTAGGACCCTTAATGATGCACAAATCAATTATTCTACCACGGAAAAGGAGTTATTGGCTATAGTTTTTGCTTTGGAAAAATTTCGATCATACTTGGTGGGTACAAAGGTTATTGTGTATTCCGATCATGCCGCACTAAGACACTTAATAAAGAAGAAAGAAGCTAAGCCAAGATTAATTCGGTGGATCCTATTGTTACAAGAGTTCGACATAGAAATTCGTGATAAGAGGGGTGTGGAGAATACCGTTGCGGATCATCTTAGTAGGCTTGTTATGTCACAAGAGGAACTTCCATTACATGACCGCTTTCCGGATGAACAACTTTTCTCCATGGAAGAATCAACTCCTTGGTATGCGGATATAGTAAATTACTTGGTGACAAGGAAAGTACCTAGTACAATGTCCAACTTCCAAAAGATGAAACTTAAGAAGGTAGCTAAGCAATATGTGTGGGATGAACCATACTTATGGAAATATGGCGTTGATCAAATAATGTGAAGGTGCGTGCCTAATTCGAATTTCAATCCATTCTCTCCTTTTGCCACACTTTTGCATGTGGTGGCCACTTTGGTTGAAACGCACCGCTCTCAAAGTTCTCGAGAGTGGATTTTATTGGCCCACCTTGTTTGAAGATTCATATGTTTTTTGTAAGTCGTGTGATAGATGTCAACGAACGGGCAATCTAGGTGCTCGAAATCAAATGCCACTCACACCAATTCTCGCCGTTGAGATTTTTGATGTGTGGGGTATTGATTTTATGGGCCCTTTGTCAATTCGAATGGGAATTTTTATATACTTCTTGCCGTTGATTATGTTTGAAATGGGTGGAAGCTAGAGCCACCAAGACTAATGACTCTCAAGTTGTTTGTGATTTTGTAAGGGAAAATATTTTCAATAGGCATGGAACACCAAGAGTGGTGATAAGTGATGGAGGCTCACATTTCAAGAAGGCTTTCCACACTCTCCTCAAGAAGTACAACATAACACACAAAATTGGTACGCCTTATCATCCACAAACTAGTGGACAAGCGGAAATTTCAAATCGTGAGATTAAGTCCATTCTTGAGAAAATGGTGAATACCACAAGGAAAGATTGGAGCTTTAAGCTCAACGATGCACTTTGGGCGTATAGAACGGCGTATAAGACACCGATTGGTATGTCTCCATATAGGATGGTTTATGGCAAGGCTTGTCATCTTAGGTTGAACTTGAACATAAGGCTTATTGGGGATAAAAAAATTCAACATGGAGTATGATGAAGCGGGAAACAAAGGAAGTTACAACTACATGAGTTAGAGGAGATACGCAATGATGCTTACGAGAGTGCTCGGATTTACAAGGAAAAGACCAAGCTTTTTCATGACAAGATGATTTTCGTAAAGTTTCATCGTGGGACAAAAAGTCCTTTTATATCATTCTCGTCTTAAACTATTTCTGGAAAGTTAAGGTCTCGTTGGATTGGACCATATGTTGTTACTAATGTTTTTCCTCATGGTGCAGTTGAAATTACTAGTCTTCGAGACAATTCGGTTTCCAAAGTCAACGGCCATAGGTTGAAGCCATACTATGAGAACATCGCTTATGTGAATTTGGATGAACTTTCATTTGGAGATGCACTCCCTCTGGAGGAGTAATGTGCCGCAAGAGCTAAGTCGGGCCGTCGACTTTAAAACAAGCGCTTAATGGGAGGCAACCCATCGGTTTTGTATTTCTTATCTTTTTGCTTTTGTTTTCTTTTTTTCTTGTTTCTTATCATGTTAAAATTTCCCACCTTGACTTTACTAGGAGGATTCAATTACATTGAGGACAATGTAAGGTTTAAGTGTGGGGGAGTGGTTAAGCATGTTTTTAAAACAAAAATTACAAAAAAATTAAAAAGTTTTGAAAAAAAAAAAAAAAAAAAGTTTTACTTAAAAATTCCAACTTTTAAAGATTTTAGAGTCCCTAGCATATTTCTAGGTATGTTTACATAGAGATTTTGACCGACATAATTGAACTTGGAAATGTTAGAGAACTACATTCGGATTTCTTGTTTGTTTGAGTGTTAAATAATGGATTTAATCATGCCGGTGATGCGAATTTGGTGCAGGGAGAAATGCGTTATTAGAGTTCCTCGATCAATCATTAGTGGAGACTACCCGTATTCATATCATGAGGCACCACCAGAAAATTTTCCATCTACTAAAGAGCTTCTTTTGAGTGTGTGTCACCGTAAGTTAATTCGGGTAGAATGGTGAGCTACCCAACCTCCCACCAATAGAAGCACTACTCTTTGATCTCTTGAGTGCTAATTTTGTCAATCATGAGGGTGACGTCCATGGATGAAAGCTTCCTTCTTGTAGTTCGATTTGCAGTTAGCACCATTCTCTCTCGACAACAACGGATCCATAGAAACATACTCATCATCAACAAGGAGCGACATCAAAATCTACAAGGAAAGTTGGAAAAGTTTAAGGTTTACAAAGCAACGGAACGAGAAAAAGAGCAAATTTCAAATACAAGTAAAGCAACATACAAATGAGCGGATTTTACATATATGTTGAAGACTTACAATACAATGAGGTAATTTTATATTCAAGTATGAAGACTTATTCATGAAAGCGAAGAAAATTAAAAGGTGAGAATTTTTTGAAGTTTATGATTTCAAGACGATACAAGTTGTGAAGAATCAAGCGGTAAAATACTTCTCCCACGGCCATGGTTTATTTTTGTATTTAATTTCTCTTGTTTAAAAAAAAAAAAAAAAAAAAAAAAAAAAAAAAAAAAAAAAAGGAAAAAGGAAAAAAAAAAGAGAGAAAAACAAGAGAAATATTTGTTTTGTTAATAAGCCGTAGGGAAGGAAAATATATAAGGAAGTTTCAAGCGACAAGGATTTCAAGGTAAAGAGTTATAAATTGTCAAGGATTTATGAAATTAAAGGGTTTATCATCAATAGTTGAAACCGAAGACGAAGACCAAGAAGTTAAAGACGAGGAGCGGAAGACGTTTCTATTGGATGCCGTGAGAGTGGTGTTATCATAATTGGCGATCGGATGTGAAGGTAAGTAAGTAATCTCATCCTCGATAAACAATGGTTGATTTCCTTTCTTAGAGATCGTCAGAAAAAATGGTTTTTCAAAATATTAAAAGATGTGGGTTTTAAAAATATTTCGGAAGTTATCCTTCCCACCATTCAACGTGTTGCAGGAATTCTCTCTTCATTCCTACCTGCACACATGTGAGAACCATAAAAAAGCCGTCTTTTTGAGTGCAATTATCATAAAATCCTATTTGGTGAGGCAGAAGTCGAGGCGAAATGCTTATTGATCGTTTCTCAAACACGCGTTCTCTCATTATGGGATGGTTATTTCTCACTCAACATTTAAGAATGAGAATATGTTCTTTGGTATTTCTAACTTCTTATTACTAGCATGCAGTAAATTCTATGTCCTCATAACTCTTTGGATGCTTAGGACGCTTGAACGCTTTGAAGTTGTGAGTTTTTAGTTTGATTTGCTCGAGGACTAGCAAAGTCTAAGTGTGGGGAATTTGATAGGTGTAGAATACACCTAATTTACTATCTAGTAGTTTATGCTTTCTTTGCTATTTTTCGTGTAAATTATGTATTTTACGCTTGTTTTGAGTTTTGTAGCTACTATGGAGTCACACGGAGGGAAAGGAGAAGAAATCACCCTATTTGAGCCAAAAGGGTAAAATTGTCATTTCACCAAGGAGGGAATATTATATGGAGCCCAGCCAAGGTTAAGGGGAGGTCAAAGAGGTGTCCCTTATCCAAAAGAAGGGAGTGAAAATAGCACATTTTGGGTGTACTAATGGTGGGTGTCTGAATCCACCCACACCCTAAACCCGTAGACCCATACCCGCACCGGATCCATACCCGCCCCATTTAACTTAAACCTAAATCGAGAAAGAGTTTCTCTTCAATCATTCTTCCACCTGAAACTAATCGAGCAAGTCATGGCTGCTGTTAATCGAGAAAAAAATTGAAGACGGAAGAGATGGGTTTCGCTGTTGAAGATCGAAGAACACAGAGAGATCGAGAGGTTGTGCCATGATTGAGAGAAGAAAACCATGGAAGCTCAAAGTGAATTAGAGATCAAATGAGATGGGTATGAGGTCGAAATGAGAATCGATGCTGCAATTAATTCAGAGAAGAGGAAATCAGAGATAAAATCAAAGATTGGGTTCGGTTGCAAAGAAGGTAGTGATTGCTGGAGAAGAACAGTGACGGTATGAGATTGAGGTTGAGCTGTGAGGTGATTGAGAAATTGATGCTGCTGATCAATGAGAGACGGAGAACGAGCTGCTAATGATGATTCCAGGGAAGAAAAGAGGTTCGATTAGAAACCTCAGAAAGCAGCTGGGTTCGAGTCGAGTCTGTGATTGAAGAACAGGGGGGTAGGAGCAGATTCACAACAGTGGTGATGGAAGAACTGATGCTGTGGGATTCAAGAGCTGGGGAATGGGTGTGTGTTTGAATTTAATGAGAATATGAGTCTGAGAAGGAATTGCAGCTGCCAGTGAAGCTGGTCTGTGATTGATAGTTTTGCAGGATGAAGCTGGTAGTGGAGTTCATTGTGGTTAGTGCAGGTGGTCTAGATACAGAACAGTGGAGCTGATGCTGCAAAGTACAATGGGAGTTACAGGGAAGGTAGTTGCAGGCTCTGAGTTTACTTGGTGTTACAGTGATGGAGTTGTTGGAATTACAAGATGGCTGAGAAGCTTGGCGTTGCTGTTGATGTATGGTAAGGGCAAGAAATCAGTGAAGAGAATGGGTTTTGAGCAAAGGTACTGCTGCTTACAATTCAACAATGGGTGGAGTTCTAAAGGGGATCTGTGGGTTTTTGAAACCAACAGATGAGAAAGAGCAGATAGGTTGAGCTGAAATGAGCTGAGATTGTAGGGAATTGTGAACTGTGATGGAGCAAACGGGTCTGTAGCTTTGCTGGGATATAAGAGTTGAGAGATGCAGCTGAGCTTGTGGAGCGCAGTGGTAGCTGTTGTTGCAGATGGTGGTAATTGTGAATGCAGGAAAGAACAATGGATTTGTGAGTCTGAGGCAAGGAAGCACCTGGTGGAAGCTAAGAAGTTTGGCAGGGAAGCAAGGATTGCAGAGCTGTAGGCATTGGGGGTATGAACTGAGAGCAGCTGTATGCTGAGCTTGAGCTCATATTGCAGGTGGAGTGGATGCCATGGGTCTCTGATGGCTGCAACAGCTGTTTTTGTTTGGAGCTGCAGGGAAGTAGTTTCAATGAGGAAGAGTAGCTGAATTTGTATAACTGAGGACTGAAAAGAAAGATGGGAATGAATGCCATGGTGGTTGCAGGGTGTATAGCCTTAATGGCTGGAATTGAAGTGGTGATGCACCATCCTGGTGCAGACTGGATTGCTCGTGCAATGGCTCGAGCCAAGATGACCGATCCGGCCCGATCCACCGATCCAGCCTGGTGAAAGAAGACGAGTCGACCACCTAATCGGTGACTCGCCGACTCAATGTCGTCACTTATTCCCTTATTCCGTTGACTGACGGTTGACTAGTTTGACCGTTAGTCCTAACGGTGGACTGACGGAATATTCCGTCGAATATTCTCTTGACGGAGAAATTTTCAGGTGGCCGGCGGCGACGTTTTCCGGCCAAATTCCGGCCATAATCCCAGTTTTCCGGCGAGCAAAAATTCCAGAATTTTCTATGGACTTCTCTCATGGGTGTGAAGACTTGGGCTTGGAATTGTGTGGAGAATTGGACTCAAATTTGGAAAGAGAAGGTGGAAGAGTTGAGAAAAGCTTGGATTTGGAAATTGAGTTGCAAAAGGAAAAGGATTCTATTCCTTAGAAGATTTGGAGAATGTTGAAGCCTATAAATAGAGAAGTTTTCTACAACTTCTACACACCTCTCTACACACACAACACTTGTGTTTTTGCTTGTTTTTCTAAGATTTTTCTTTTTAATTACTTGTGTGAACTTGAAAATTCTTCTTTTAATTATTATTATTTGTGTGAATTTCAAAAACATGAGTAGCTAAATTTCTTATTGATTGAGGATGAATTCCTAGTTCTTAACATATGATTTAAGTTTTTGTTTTCAAATTCTATCTTGAAGTTTTCACATAATTATCGTTTGTTTTTACTAATAGGAGTGATCTTAAAGACATTCATGATTGATTGATAGATTGTTTGGAGTGCACGCTAAATTGATTTGTTAATTCGATCTAAAGCTAGTGAAAGTTAGGAGATAAGTAATCGTTTCTTGACTCTTTACATAAGTAGCAAACACGAGACCTTGCGGAGGGATTCCGTGGAGCAATTGTGTGTAGAAACAACGTTAGCAAGTAGACCTTGAGCTAAGAGTCTAACTACTAATATCAACCTAAGAAATTCACAAAACTTAATGCATGAGCCAAGTTACATCTAGGTTGAGCTAATTCTAGGTGGCTTGGTGATTAGAATCCGGTAGTCGAGAACTTCCGTGTCCGGTGATACAAGGGATTTAGGGGTTTAAGACGAGCTAGCTGCTTTACCTACGGTTGGTGATAATTTGTGACTAATAACAAGTAGAAAAGAACATAACTTTAATCATTGTTTAAGTAATGAAGAAGGATTCCTTGGTCTTGTCTCTCTTATTGTTTTCAACTTTACCTTTTTAATTGCTTTGTTTATTTTTCTTTTGCTTTTACACCCCCCTTTCGTGACAACTTTTACAACTAAGATCTCTTGCTCCTCGTGGGAACGAACTTGACTTCCATTATATTATTTTTAATTGAGTGGAAATATTGAATTAATTTGATTGCACCTACGACACGCATCATATGCCAACCAAGGAGATTCTTTAGTGTCGCTCCTAATTAATAAAGGCTTTGTGGGCACACCTCTTGTAAACCCTCCCGAGATTATAATTCAGCCACTAGGGCCACCTAGGGGTTCAAAGGCTTTGCACCCGCTAAGTGCAATCGGGATGCCTGCGACAATGAGTTAGGATTTTATTTTGTAAATTAGATTTGCACGAGGACTAGCAAATATTAAGTTTGGGGGTATTTGATAGACGCATTTATGTGTCTATTTTGATCTCAATTATATATATTGTAGTGACCATTTTTGTATTTATTATGGTATTTTATGTCTTTGTAGGTGTTTTTTGAGAAATAAGCTTTTGTGGAAAATTTGGTTTGAATCCCCAGAGAAAATTACTAAAGGCACCCCAAAAAATGTGTTAAAGGCACCCTGGAACAATACTATTTACGCCCAAATACTACTATTTGCACCCATCATGGCATGCACGAAAGGGACCCCAACAGTGGATAAGGGGCGACCATCTTCTACATTTGAAATTTTAGTTTTGGCAGGAAAGAATGGAAGTGAAGAAGCAGATTTAGGGTTCGAGTTTTGGGTGAATTTTAGAGAGACTTAATCGCTGAAACTTCTTGGACGGACCTGTTTGGGCTTAACATGAATAGTATGGTGAATGAATTTTCACCCAGTTGGGTTGGATAACCCGGTGTTGGGTGAAACAGGGAGAGGGTTATTTCTCGGGTTTTGGTTTTGAGATATAATTGGCAGTTGCGTGGAGAGTTGGACATCATATATTATGTTTGATCTTGTGAAAGATTTTGGAAGCCTAGCCAGCTCAGAAGATGCATGTGAGAAGAAAAAGGAAGATTTTATATTCACTCGGCAAAATAGAGGTTGGAATTATTCTCGGTAAGTTTTCATGCGGCTGCTGCAAGTTTAACGTCATCTGAGACGTATACACATCCAGTTGAAGCATGTTGGAGTGGTTGAGCTGAAGAATAACGCATGCATGGATTAAACAGGGAAATTATTCTCGTGTTATCGCATGAAAGGAAATACAATCACTGTGAGTTATTACAGGGGATTTTGGGGGTCTGTCGAGTATAAATAGATTGCTTATGATGCCAGAGAATGCTATTGAGAGTCTAGGAGTGATTGGAGAACCAACAGAGAGTTAAAGAGAAAAATCGAAGAAGTTTCTACTGCTGCTGCATATCAAGAACACAAAGAACAGTAGGCTATTAGAATCAGTCGTAGACACAGTCTTATTTTCAACAGCAAAAGAGCTATATCGTTTTTTCATTATTACTTGCAAAAGACTTCAGAGATCGGCTACCTTTAACAACTATATTTGTGGCCGTTTCATGATAGGTGTTGTAAAACACCTAATTTTATATCTAGTTTTTATACTTTCTTTGCTATTGTCTTTATGAATTGTGTCTCTTGTGTTTGATTTTGAGTTTATTAGGTGCAATGGAGTCATTATGAGCAAAAGAAGAAGAAATTAGCCATTTGGAGCGAAAAGAAGCACAAAGGCCAATTCACATGCGAGCTATACTTGGACGTCTAGTTTGTACACGTGGGAGATGAATAATGAACTGTCAGTTCCCCGTAATTGACAGTTGAAGCAATTGGCTGGAAATGTTAAAGGAAGCCTTATAAGTTATGGGTGCCAATATGAATTTGCATCATTACCAAAACCAAAAATTCAGAAGCATTATCTCTTCTCATTTGTTTTTACACTCCACCTGAAATTGAGAGAGAAAGAAGGAGGCGCTGCTAAGGTGACCTGAAATTCAGAGATAACAACGGAGATCAGGAAGATGATGCTGCTGGTTCGAAGGATGAAATTGGTTCGGATATGCTTCTATCAGAAAGAAACGATGAAGAACAAGTGATGTTGTGGCCATGGTTTCATCTGTGGTTGAGGAAGAAGCTGAGCTTGATTTCAAGAATAAGAAGATGGAATTTAATGGATCCAAGTATACAACAGTTGTGGATGATTATTAAGGGCTTGTGATCGATTTGATATCTAGGGTTTCATGGAGATGAAGATTTGGAAGCCGATTCAGAGTTTAAATGAAGAATTGCGTATAAATAACAGATGGGTAATGGTCAGAACTCGAATTCAAAGAGAAATTAAGAAGAATTGAAGCTTGAATCTGTGATACTGCCACTGTTGTTGATGGGAGGCTGTACAGAGATGGGTTAAACTAGAATTCGAGTTGGATTGATTTGGGAAGAATCAGTTGGTTACTGCTTGAGTATGAAGAAAGAAGCTTGTTCTGGAAATTGAGATGGAGGGAATGAACCTGGTTGTTTATGTTGGTGTTGTCAGCGAATTTGCGAAGGGAATCAGAGCAGAAGATGGGTTCACAATGGCTTGAGCCTGGTGGTTTGCAGTTGATGCAATGGCTTCGAAGCGGCTTCATATGCCAATGGAGACAGTTCTGGTGCTCAATGGTTGGGAAGATAAATTGCAGGTGATTGCAAGAGCAGGTACTGATGTGTATGCAATGGAGCTGCTGGTGCTTGCTGTGATTATAAACTGCAGCTGGTGATAATCAGAAGCGATGGAGGAACTGGTGTTGCTTTGGATGAACTGAGATGGGTACTTGTTGACTGTGGAGGCTTGAATTATTGTAAGTGTTGTGTTGAGATGGAGCTGAAATATAGAAGTTGCCTTTGGTAATTTGAATTGCGTGTGAATATAAGATGAGCTGAAGTGATGGAGGATGCAGAGATGTAGGAATTCATTTGTGTTGATACTGTGCTTAATGCTATGAATTAGATGTATGTATTAGGTGCACAGGGAGGCTTCAAAAGCAAGGAACTGAATAGGTGTTGAGGATGAATTGAGTAGATTGCTGAGCAACAAGTTATGAGTCTGGTGTTGGTGGAGCATTGGCAGTCTGGCTTGTGCAGCTGAGATGAAAAGGTTATGACAGTAATGTGGCAGCTGAAGTTGAGTTGCTGCTGTGTATACCCATTATGGTGGTTGTGTTGTTATACAGGGAGATTCAAATTTGTTGTGTAGCAGAAGTACATGAAGATACGGCTGTAGAGATGAAATTAATACAGTACTGGTGTTCATGATGTTCACTGGAATGTGTTTGTATTGGTGACTGGTGGCTGGAGGAAAAGAAGCTGTTGATTACTAAGGTTGCAGATCTTAACGCTGCCGTAGACATGGAAAATGGGTGAGCAGCAGGGATAAATGGAATTGGTGTTGGCCTTGAGATACAATGCAGAGAATGGAATGGCTCGAGTATGCTTTGCTCGATGAGCGACATCCAGGAAGTAGAGCATTTGCATGGATGAACTGGTGGTGTTGCTGTGTGTTGAATGGACGGAAATGAAAATCACAGTCAAGGGAGCAATCGCTGGTGATTGGCCAGGGATTTAACTGAAGTGCAGTTATGGATTGGGAAGGAGCTGATGGTTTTACACAACTGAAGGTTATGTAATAGCCATGTTTGTGTTTGCGAGAGACATTTCAGGTGCAGGCAATGGCATTGCAGGTGCTTGGTGTTGATTACAGATTATAGAGAATATTTGCAACTGCAAGTTATGATATGAATGATGCGGAGATGAGAAGTAAGTGGTGCTGCTATTTGTTGCGACACTTAGGTGTTATAGAGTTATGAACCTGAGCTAGGAAAGGAGGAATGGAAGATTGCAGGATATTGTTGTTGAAGCTACAGAACTACAGGGAAGAATTGAGAGAATGCAGAGCCATCATGGCTGGACTGAGGTTGTGGTGTGCAAACATTGTGCAACACAGCTCTGGCAATGACTCACCCAATGATGTCATTGAGTTGATTCACTGACTCGGTCTGCTTGACCTGAGTTGACTCAGTTGACTTTCCGAGTTACCATGTTTGACCGGTGACCGGGTGGACTTTGCCGGTCACCTGAGAAACTTCCCAGTCACTTCTCCGTCCAAGTTCCGGACACTTTACCAGTTTTCCGGCGACCACTTTTGGAGCATATTTTCTACATGGGTATTTCTCACATATGGGCTTGGTGGACCACTTGGACTTTGGGATTTGAAGACATAGTTTTGGAAAGAGAAAAAGCTACAAGAAGGAAAGTTTTCTACAATTTTGGGTATCACGTATTTTTCTACTTGGAGTTTTGGAGAGCGGCGACTAGGGTTTGCTTTTCATCTTCTTCATTATTATATTATTGATTATGATTATGATGAACTCAAAAGCTATAAGTAGCTAAACACACATTATTGGTTATGGGATAAAGTGGATTTCACAACATGATATATGATTCAATGAATTAGTTTTGTCTCAATATTTTATTGTTCATGATTCATTGTTAATATTGTCATAGGATTTGAATACTTGTTAGGTTGAGTCCGGAATCAATCCGATTTGCATTCATTTTTAGAGCTATATTAGGGTTTTCAATACGAAAAAGTTGTTTATCCCTGATTCTAAGTAGCATAATTGTGGGTAGTGCTTGTAGTGATATATCCTACTAGTCACAAGTGAATCATAACTTTTGTTAAAACGGATTAGTGCTTTTACACGTTCGTTTGCATTGATTAGTCTTATTCCATAGAACTTATTGTTTTTAGGGAGTTAAACTTGATTGTGCTTTTACACGTTAGGTTGCTTTCTAGGAAGAATTAACATATACATCTTTTAATGTGGTTGTGATGAAATCATGGAATTAGCGGGATATTCTTGCGATCAAGGTATCCTAGGACTTTTAGTAAATGAGAGATTAAAATACCAATTCTAGTCGTTGATGAAAATACATGTTTGTGAATGATACTATCCCGTGACCAATATCTTCTCTTTATGATTATTCAAATTATTTTATTTACTTTGCTCTATTTTATTGCTTAGATAAAACCAAAATCCCCCCTTGGTTACTAAGAAACTGAAATTCTAAAACAACAAAAGCCTCTCTGTGGGAACCAACTCTTTCTTATCACGTACTTCATTTATATTTAGTAGAGTGAGAAAGTGAATTATTTTTGCTCGGCTGACAACCGATCATTTCACTATTTTTATCTCTTCTCACCTTTGTAAACACCATTTGAGCAATGCAAAATTCTTTTGAGCGTGTTTCCAATATGATGAGCTAAACTTAATATCTGGGGCGACGCAGGAAGCTCTTTCGCCAATGAAAAAGTTTTAACTTTTATTTTATTAATTTGTGCAACTTATTTTATGATTGTTTGCTTAGAATAAAAAAATGGATTTAATGATTTTTATCAAGCAATTGTGATTTCTACTGATCTTATATGTTTAGCTTAAGGTTTTTGATATCCCATACTTTCGATTTACAATTGTTCTTTTGAAAACCTACTTTTACAATAATTAGAATCAACTTGAATGGGTAGATTGCATAATTAAAATTATCAAAATCACTTTGGAAATTGGTGAAATAGTGAAATCTTAGCCCCAGTCTCTTTCACTTTTGAAAACAATTTTAATTTAATTTGCTATTTTAGGATTAGAATTTAAATCTAGAATCGAACTTTTACACGCTTGAACGAACCATTTTTATACAACTATAAAAAATTTCATCAGTTATAGACTAGGTCCCAGGGTTTTTATGCTTTGCAGTGCTCCTCGTTAATAAATTTCTGGTATCTTGTATTATTTCTTTTTCGAATTATATCGTTTATATTTATAAATAAGTACGTTAGAATAACCTAAACAGTTTTTAGCCTGCAAGACTGTATAGAACCTACAAGATTATTCTTTTGAATTCGTATCTTGAAAAAGGTTACAAGACCCATTCTTGTTGGAATTCAGTTTTGTAACAGTTCGGGTACATACTAGGTTATTACTTAGATATTGATTTGTGAGATCGTCCAAGTTAAACTTGTCTTGATATCAGGTACCAAATCCCTTGTTGATTTGTGCTACTGATTATGGAAATTTTTTCCATACAAGTTTCTGTATTAAAATTTGGTTGTGTACTTGATACCCCCTGGGAAGGAGAGGGTACCAAGAATACCACCAACTTTTTAGTTCGGCAACCTGAATGGACAAAACCTAATACGTTTGCAAGTAGACCAACTTAATGATCCTTGACAATATGTATGTAGAGTTTATTCTCCACCTCTTCTCAATCAGAAAGTCTAGACAATGTAGTTCATGAACCTGATTGTCAAGAAGAGTACTTAGACGATCCAAAAAATCAATATCTAAGATCAATCTAGTCGCACCCAAATATTCAGATTCGAATTCTACCAAGTATGAGACTTGTTATTTATTTTTCAAAATACGAATTCTACAAGAAACAAGTCTTGTAACCAATCTTAATTATATAGACGTATCTACTAGATTTGAATATGTACCACTTGTGTAAATCCTAATATAAAGATAAATAATATAATGTAGAAAAGAAAAAACACATGACACCAGAAGTTTTGTTAACGAGGAAACCGCAATCGCAGAAAAACCCCAGGACCTCATCCAGATACAAACACCAAACTGGATTAAGCCGCTAGACAATAGACCAACATCAGACCAAAGATTGGTATGTAGTTGAGATCGAATCCACCCTCCAAGTGATTCGATTACAGTCATGCTCCTTTTGTCTCTTGAAACTCGCAAGGCTCCACGCAATTGATTCCCTTAGCTGACGTCCTTTACAACCTAAGAGTTATTTCATCCTAAGTGGAGATATTGGATACCAATTTGCCTCTAAGATACAAGTCTATTTGATTTTTCTTTATATCAAAAATCAAGGCTTGGAAATCTGTTTGCATTAGACAAAGGTAGCAAACCTCACAAATCTGGAACACTTACACTCAGTTAGCTGAGAAGTCTGGATTCTTAACCACCTCTCAAGAACAATCTTGAACTAATCAATTAAAAATATTATTCAGATATCTATCATGAGAAATCACAAAGTCTGAGACGAAGAGAACTTTGTGATTTCTATCAATCTTGCCCAAAAGAGATTACGAGAAACTTGATAACAGAAAATCAAGATCAGGGTACACGAACTATGAAGGTAAATATATTCGGACATGGCTTCGTGAATCCCTTAATAGAGTCTTTAAATCGTAGACCCAATTATATTTCTTAGAGGAAACATAGGTCGATAAAGGATTACTCTAGCAATCAACTAGGACACAGAAGTGTCAGGAATTAATTTTCCCAATTGAAAGAGCATCTCTATTTATAAATGTTCAAGATTGAGGGTTTGTTAGAATTCAAGCTAAGATAACTTCAGATTCAAGCAAACACTTTTTCTGTTTAGATGAAACTCGAATTAGGGTTTCAAGTAATCATGTGAGAAGTTAGTTTTGAAATCATATAAAAGAATATACACAGTGGTCTGGTTACATAACCGTGTAAATATACCTTATGAACTAAAGCAATATGATGTGCATTCAAATACTTAAAAATTTAATCATGATCCTCATGCACAAGGTGATTTAGTGATCAATGATGTCTTAGAGGTATTTATGAGAGTCATAACAATGTTAAACATATTTAAAAAAATAAGTATTTGAGCACCTGCTAAACATTCATTGAGACTGTTGGTGAAATGTTTCGTGAACCGTATAGGTTTTTCATGAAACGCGAGCGCAACAGTTCGTGAACCGGGTTTGGACAACTGTTCTGCGGCTCGTGAACTCAGATGACAACAGTTTGCAAACCGGTTTTGCCAACCGTTAGCCTATTATCAAACTCAGATCATAACAGTTCGTGAACCGGGTTGGTGAATTGTCACCTTCTGAACTGTAAGGTTTTGCAACCTGGTTCCCTAACCTTCCTGTATTCTAGAAACTCATATATCTAGGGGTTTGCAAGATGGTTCATCAACCTACCATGAGCCAACATTTCTGAATTTCTCTCTTTGATGTTTGAAACATTCCCAGATGATAAAATCATTGCTTGGGAAATTTTTAAATGATCCACAAAATTAATTTTAGAACAATAATTTTTTTTGAACTAATATTGTTAAGGACTTTTGAACATCCAATGCTTGAATCATATTTCGAGATGTTTAACAAGACAAACTTGACTCAAAATTTCTTCTTTGCAATAAATCTATTGAAGTCATGCGACATAGTCTCAAATCGAGTGAATGATAAAGCTTGTGAGTAAGTAAAATGGTTAAGTCTTCACATACCTTGTCGATGAAGTTTTCCAAATATTTTTGTCGATCTTCAATCTTCGATGTGATGTCTGATACTCAACTACCAACTTTTATACCTAGTCCGAGATTTGACTTAGTATACTAGAAATCAAGATATAGTTTTGTTCATCTAACATTGACAACAAGATTGAGATGCCAAAACTTGTGGGTTCAACCCAAACATTGCTATACAACCCCTCCTTTTCAATTGGTATCAGAGCATAAAAACACCAGAAAGGCGTAACAGTATGTGTTTGAAATAATCCGAACAACGGGTAGGGAGTTCTATCTCCATTAACGTACCACCATCCTTTGATGGAACAAATTACTTATGGTAGAAAAATAGTTATTCATTCGGTCTTACAAGCCCGTGATTTTGCTACATGGGTAAAGGTTGTCAAATGATACGTACATCCAACAGTTTTTGTAAATGACGTAACCGGTACAAGGATATTATATGAACTTGATGAAATCATTGCTGCAAAGAAAAAATATGATGAATTGAATGATATTATCCATGCCAGAAGCTTAGATCTTCAACATCATGTGTCAACATGTGAAACGTCGAAGCTAGCCTGTGATATTTTTAGAAACATTATTTGAAGGAAATGCTTTATAGAAAGAAGCACGGGTTCAAAACCTAACTTCTGACTGTGAAAACCTTTTTATGGCTAAGAAAGACTCGTTTGAGAAACTTAATCACAAACTCTGCGAAATAGTGAATGCCTCACATGTGTTAGGAAAAACTATTTCAAAAATGGATATTGTGTTGAAGATTATGAGATCCTTACCAGCTCGATACGAGTCTAAGAAACATGCCATCACAAAAGGAAATGATCTTTCAATCCTTTCAAGAAGTGACCTTGTTGGAAAATTTAAAATATTTGATCATGGACATTTTTCGTAGAAAAGCTTGTTGCTTCCAAGAAAATTGCTAGAACCTCATTATTCTAACTCATGGGAAGACGAATGCTGAGATGATCATGTTAAAATTCATATATATACTTATATGTCTTTTATAACTTAACATGTTGGCTAAACTATGGAGAAAAAAGATACAAACGCTTTGGAAAAAGATTTGTCCATAAATCTTTGCCCCTTAATGAAGAAGATGAGTTTCAAGATTTGAAAGACATTTGATCCTTTAACTGCCGTGGTTTTGGACATATGTTAAGAGTTTGTCCTAGCATGAAATATTATCAAGGAAATAAATCTTTTGCAACATCCCTTGACGATATGCCTGATGAACATTTCTTCGAAAATGAAACGGATAATTCAGCATCTGTTGCAGAAAAAAATGTAGACTGTAGTCATGATTCAGATGATGATGAATCAGATGATCTAATTCTTAATTTCTATAGCAAAAGTGAGGTGTTGCTTCAAGAAAATCTTCAATTGAAGAAAGAATTAGATAAGGCAAAAAAAATCTCTTTCCGAGAAAACTCATGAGAATAATTTTTTTTGTGAGGATTACTCAAGAATTTTTTTCCTTACAGATGAGGAGATTAATACCCTGAAAAATGATCTCCAAAGGCTTTCTCAAAGTTCTGATAAAATCTCAGCCATGCACTTTGGCAGAAGTCCTTTATAATTATCAAATGCATCATGTACCAAGAATAACACTTTTATTCTTGCAGGAACTTCAAAATAAGTAGATAGTTCCAACACTATTTTAAAGGAGCCAAATCTCAAAAAGAAAAATCGCTTAAACGCTGTTCTTTATGTGGCAAATTTGGACATGCTCAAAAACGATATCGAAGCTTCAAGAAAAACAATACTCTTACTACAAAGCTTCAAAATGATATGCATACAATGGATTTAACTTTGAAGATCTCTATGAAGGAATTTTTATATAGTCACATCCAAAGTAAGACGACAAGAAAAATGGTGATAAACAAACTCTCATTTGTAACTCAAATAACCTTAGAACGTCTTCTGGTGTCACCAGTGATAAGTCATGCACATATATTGGTGACGCCAGTGTAGACAATACTCATCACTACTTAATTGTAGTAATGGGCGCATCTCTATTATTAACTTGGGAATACGGAGACTGCACAAAATATCATAAGATTCAATTTTCTGATATTAAATTTGCTCAAGTAAAAACCATCAAAGCGTCAACACAACCACAAATAACCAAAATCACTATCCTTATGACACCTTTTAAATTAACCTTTGATAAAAACCAAATAATATTTACAATTCCGTCCATAATAGTCTTTTCCTCAATAAATCCTCGTTACCAAAATAAAAATAAGGAAGAATCCCCTCACACTCTTATTTTTACACAATTTCACACTTTGAGAGACATTTTTCCTAATAAAACTTAAAAGCCAACATGGCTGAAGCTAATATTTTGGAGATATGCTCGTCTTACAAAGCTCTATATATACCCATAAAAAACGAGCACATTCCGAAATACCAAACCTCACCATATGCCAATCTTAATTTTAATGCTTGAAAATTTATTGGTTTTAAAGTCGTAGATCGCGGAGTTATACATTTCGGAATGTGCTCATTTTTGTGAGTAAATAGAGCTTTGTAAGAAATAGTGTACCATTTAGTATTAGGTTCAAATACTCTACCATTTAATATTCGTAAAAGAAAAAAATAGTGTTCAAAATGTGAAATAGTTTGAGAATAGGAGGGTGAGGGGATCCTCCCTCATTTATAATTAACATAAAAAAGGAGATGCCTTTATAGCGCGTTTGGATACAAATCTATTTCTGACTTCTGCTTTTTCAGAAGTCGAAGCCAAAAGCAGAAATATTTTGCTTCACAAAAAGTTAGCTTTTTAATTTCTAAAAATCATTTTGAAATTTGACACCCAAATTGAATTATGACTTTTTGACTCCTGGAATTCGAAAACTATTTCAGATGTGCTATCAAAATGTGCTATTAATCTATCCAAATGTGCTATTAATCTTGGAATCAAAGGCAATTCTAGTCCAACTGGGGGTAAAGTCGCCCACCAGTATGCGCCATCCACGACGATCACCAGAAGCAGCGAAAGATATCGAGCGGCCACCCAGATAGGCTGGAAGAAAGATAGAGGTTTTAGTATTTATCCGTGTTTTACCATGTTTTGACGATCCTAGAGAGCTAAAATCAACCAATCAGAAGAAAGCACTCGGATCGCTGCTCATTCACTTCGTCTATTATAAATACCCCCGAATATTTCTTCCTCATTCTCATCATCTCTTTATAGTTTATTCCAAACAGATTCCTTACTCTTCTTTCGTTCAGGTAAAGCTAGAAACCCTAACCCTAGTTTTTCAATTTTCATCTTCTTCATCATCTAATGGCATTAGCTTAGTGTTGTCAAGTTCTTGATTTATTCTCTATTTTTTCTGATTACAGTTCGTTTTGATTTGTAGATCAATTTGAAGTAATGGCTCGTACCAAGCAAACTGCTCGCAAATCTACAGGAGGGAAAGCTCCAAGGAAACAGTTAGCAACTAAGGTGTGTTTTGATTATAACATAATGTTTCGTATGACCGATTTTTTAGCATCGCATTTTCTTCTCCGATTGTATGTGGTTCTCTCCCATTTCTAGATTCTAGGGTTTTGAAAATTTTGTGCCCGATTTGATAATTTGTAATATAAGTCTGATCTGAATGATTTTTTCGTTAATTTGATGATGGGTTTGGTCTTATTACTGTAATCAAGGATAAAATTTTAGTTGAAATTAGACAATTCTCAACTATCTAGTAACGTTTGTTTTGGTTTGTTTTCTTGAAGGCTGCAAGAAAGTCTGCACCAACCACTGGTGGAGTGAAGAAGCCTCATCGTTACCGCCCTGGTACTGTTGCTCTAAGGTATGTAAATTGCTATGTTTATCTTATTTGTCAACCCATGTTTTTGATTAAAAACCGAACTCCGACTAATTTCTTTGTGTATTGGACTATTATCAGGGAAATCAGGAAGTACCAGAAAAGCACTGAGCTCTTGATACGTAAGCTTCCATTTCAACGCCTTGTTCGTGAAATTGCTCAAGATTTCAAGGTAACTTTTTAGTCTCTCCATTAATGTCTGAAATATGGATTTGTGTTTTGACTTCTTTCCGAGACTAACAGTTCTGTCTATGTTTGTATGTATAGACTGATTTGAGGTTCCAGAGTCATGCTGTCCTTGCACTTCAGGAGGCTGCTGAGGCTTACCTTGTGGGACTTTTTGAAGATACCAACTTATGTGCTATTCATGCCAAGAGGGTCACCATAATGCCTAAAGACATCCAACTTGCAAGGCGTATTCGTGGAGAACGTGCATAGGTTGTCAATTAATCTTTTGATTTCCTGTATGCCATATTGTTAACTTTCCTTTTTGTTCCGACTGTGTTAATATAAGCACGTTTTAGTTTCTATGATGCAAAGACAAACAATTTCAAACTGAATGGATCATTATCTTTCACAACTATTTCATTGAAATAAATATTTCTCTTTCTTTTCTTTTTTGTGGGAATGGGAATTAATGAATGAAGCAGATCCTTTCTTTCATCTTTTGGTGGGAATGGGAATTAATGAATGAAGCAGATCATTCCCTTTCTTTTATCTTTTAGTTTTATGTGTTGTTAATGCGACTATGAGATCAATTTTATCCATGCTAAAGTTTGTAGGTGGAAAGCTGTTAATCCCAATTGTATACTTGGTATCTGTCATAGAACTGTTTTGAAGAATTAGAATAGCAGCTTCATGGAACTCACTTCTGCATTTCCATTTGGCTTAACTTTTTATATGAATGCACTGTTTTGGAGTATTAGAATAGGTAGCACTGTTAGTATGAACTGTTCCTAGGTTTACTAATTTTGTTTGTGTGTTTTGGTTTAGGTTTCTGCATACCTCATATTTCCTTACAGTACTTGCAACTGTCCTTGTAGTTGGTCTATCTTTCTCTCTCACAAGAGTGCTTTTGTTATAATCCTCATATAATTGTATATGTACTATTATTGTCTAGCCTGTTGTCTTAAATTCTGGTTTATTTACTGTCTGTCTAAGTGATTTTTTTCTCAGCTTTTAAACCTTCTAATAACCTGCATTGTTCTCTGTACCCTCTGATATCTCTTTTCAGATTTTTTTTCAGCTTTTGATATCTCTTTAACCCACTGACTGCTTCATAGTTATTAGGTTTGTGGTTTTCTGCACTGACTGCTTCCGATCAACTATAGGTGTAGTTCTGTGATGACTGCTGTGTTTAGTCTGTGTTTAACCCTAATAACTTCTCTAGTCTACCTTTTTGCTTTTGCTTTTGCTTTTGATCCTGTTCTGTTCTTGTTCATTGTGACTATTAATCATCTGACTGCTTCATTAGTTTGCTTTTATAAATGTTTGCATTAGCTCTGCACAATAAACCATTTGCTATCATCGCATCCAGTGATTCAGTCCTTTCCCATCTTTGTTATATTTGGGCAATCTTCTGCTAAACCCAATCCTAAAAACCCAATTCAAGTTTATTCTCACTGAAGCCCATTAACAGAACCATTGTGAAAAGCCCATTCCCTACCTTAGCAACTACCAAGTACCAACCTTCCGTTCGCCTATGCACTAAATTAATCCTAAGATTGGTAGAAAAGGAGGAATGTGTTTAATGTGGAAAAGCAACCTCAAACATCCGGGTAATCCTCTAATCTCAAAGTTACATTCATGCTATTATCACTCCTCCAGCTTCAGGTCAACCATGGATCTCCAACACCATCAATAACCCTATTCGGCTTCAACCTATGATATTTGTGGCTTGCTAGAAATTCACCATCAAAAATCTACAAAGTAAAAACATAAACTACACCGCAACAAATTGTCCAATTAACCTTGCTAGTTGCTAATGTAGAACCATTTTTTTTGGGACCATGACTTTTTTGAGGGGACCATGATTTGATTAAGCCACCTTCCTATGATTATAGGGGGTGACCTAAAAGGTAGAGATGACTATGTTACTCTTTAATTAATTAAATAAAAATTTTAATTTTAATTTTAATTTTAATTTTTTTTTTTGTATATTTTTGTATGTGGTTCGGTTAGGGGGAAAATAAGGAATCTAGTCGAACTTAAAGTTCGCTAAGAGAAAATATATAAAAGTTTTTTTGGATAGGAGTTCGATTAAGTAAAAAATTTCTAAAACTTTTGCGAACGAACAAAACTTTCAGTTCGGTTTGCAAAGATTTTTATGAATATAACCGAACCCTGTTCAGTGTATTTTCAGATAGGAGTTCGGTTAAGTAAAAAATTGTGAATGGACCGAACTCAAAGTTCGGTTAGGTACAAAATTTCTAAAACTTTTGCGAACGCACCGAACTTTCAGTTCGGTTTGCAAAGATTTATATGAATATAACCGAACCCTATTCAGTGTATTTTCAGATAGGAGTTCGGTTAAGTAAAAAATTGCGAACGGGCCGAACTCAAAGTTCGATTAGGTACAAAATTTCTAAAACTTTTGCGAACGCACAGAACTATGAGTTCGGGTTGCAAGGAAATTTTTCGTTCTAACCGACGTGTTCTTGGTGTTCTATGTTTCAGGAAGTTCGGTTAGAAAACTAGAGTTTTTTTAAAGGTTTTACCTATTTCCCATCCCCACTTTCCCTAAATCCTATCCTAGTTATGGAAATCAGATTTTGTTAGACTCTTCCTAGATTGGGTAAACGATACTTACTCTATAGAAAACTCTCATCTTCCCCAACTACTTTCGTCTTTCTTTTTCCTCCATCTCAAAAATAATCTTAAACTAGTAATCTACCACTACTATCCTGAACTATAATTGCCACCACACCCGTGTTGTTCATGGGCAAGATCTGATAATGCATTGTATGCAAAATAAGAAAAACGGGAAATGTAGTTAACATGAGTTTAGGTAATTAAGTTTTTCTTCCTCTATGGGACTTCGATTTTTGATTTAATGAATTTGATTTGATGCGTTTAAATAAACTAAAATTGATAAACAAAAGAAAACATATAATTTTCGATGATATTTACTATTGCAATTAGGTTTTTATCGTATTCAATATCCCCAAATTTAAAAAATTTATCGTTTTCATTAGATGGCTAGCTACCCTATCATACGATGCATAGATATGATTCATACGAAAATAAGTTTTGCTATTTGATCTTAAACCTGATTAAGAGGGTGATTTAATAGTCAATTTCTAAACCCGATCAATTTGGGGGGAATGGTGATGAGAGTTCAGGCTAACTATTGAAAATAATAGTGAGTTTTGTTTACTCACTCTAAAAAGAGTTATAAAAAGCTAATTTTTGTAGCTGAGATGGGATTTAGGAAAAATGAGGATGGGAAATAGGTAAAACCTTTTTAAACTACTCCTAACCGAACAATACTCTGTAACTAACATTTCAAAACTAATTTGATGATTTCTAATCAATTTTTTCAATCAAAAACAAATTAAAAGCAATGAGTTTGCGGGAAAATGCCTACGAATTTGCATATCGCTAAAGAGCTTGCGAGAAAAATACTTGCGAATTTGTACTTGTTAAACCAAAGCTAATTAGAAAAAAAGAAAAATAAAATAAAATTTTGAAAAAAAAATTGGAAAAAAAATATTTTTTAAAAAATATAAATTTTTATGTTGAAAAAAATAATTTTTCAAATAATTTTATTTTAAAAAAATACAAATAAAGTAATATAAGGGTATTTTGGTCATTAACTAAAATATGTGGATAAGGGGTGGCTTCACTTTACTTCTAAATGTCCTCATAAAATTGAAACCATGATCCCTTCAAAAAAAAAAACCATGGTCCCCAAAAATTGGTTCATTCACAAGCGTTACTCTACCATCTCCAATAGCGAGGAAGCACCACATAAGACATGAATGGACACATGATCAATAGGCGTAGACATCATTTGCAGGCCAGGTGCTATAAACAATACGCCACTTATGGGTTATTCAACCCTAATATCAGAAACATGAGCCCTCTTAAAAGTCGCAAGAAGTCAAGAACTTTGTTCTCAACACCAATGCAACAAGATCTGATTTAAAACCGACTCATGCACTTTAGTTTTCATAAAGAAAAAATTATACCGTTGTTATCCACACAACTGCAATTATCAAAACCGAAAAAGATAAGAGACAGTACAATAAATGTTGAGGGTATTTCAGTCAAAATTTCCATTTGAATTTTGTTGTCAGAAAACAGACAAAAATTTCAAATTCTCCATGCCACTTCCGTAAATAACTCCAGAAACCAGAGCCAGCTTTGTCCATTTTCATATTCTTCCTTGCCTTTTTCTCAAAAACCGTAACTATAAAGTCAAAAAATATTATAAAAAAACTCACCATTTCCCCAAGTTACCCCTACTTTCACTCTATAATTACATCTTGAACCAGTTCACTAAATACTCAACGGATGCTAGTTCACTTCCCAACACCAACAACAGCAAAAACAAAGACTCTCCATTTCCATTTCCATCTTCAGAAAAATACAGAGATTGAAGAGATGAATCGAAGTTTCATCAGGCCAACACAACAGGAAAATCAAACAATGAGGAACAATTTCGGAAACAATAATAACACTGTGATGATGATAAAGAAGAAGAAGGAGAACAACGAAGAAGAACTTGCTTTGTTCCTCGAGATGCGTAAACGAGAGAAAGATCGAAGCAATCTTCTCAACTCTGGTGGTGATTCACTGGAAGCTCAATCTCTAGGTAAAATGATTCTACTAATAGCTTTCATTTGTCGTCGTTAATCGAAAAATTTCATTGCATTGACTGTGAATTTGATTTTGCCATGGGTGGGGTGTAGGGTCTAAACTTGAAAACTCACCGATATACAAGATTGTGTCATCTACACGGCCACGAAAAGCTGACGAATTTCTGAACTCGGAGAATGATAAGAACGATTATGATTGGTAATGCTGAAACTAATTAATGTCTTTTATTAATTTAGAAAAAATGGATTTTTTTTTTTTTTTTGATTAAATTTTTTGTCTTTTGATTTGAAGGCTTATTACACCTCCTCGCACTCCTCTTTTTCCTTCATTGGAGATGGACTCGGAGAGAAATGCGATAAATCGGCTCGGACTCGGCACTCCCAAGGCTCGTCAAACTTCATTGAAGTCTAAGGTAATGCAATTTTAGCTTCTTCACTTTCAGAGAGTTGATTGCTGAGTGTATGTTTCCAATTTTCAATGATTTTAGCTGTTTTGAGTAATTTGACTGTAATGGGAGTTTGGGGTCATTCATGAAAGTTACTGTTAGAGAAGTATGGATGGTAGTGTGTTTTGTTTGAATTGCCAGCTTCAAGGAAGACAATTATGATGTTGCATTCTAATATTGCCAGTGAGCTGCGAAGTGGCTGAATTTTCGCATTAGATGGGTCAAAAATCATAAATTTCACAATTCTTTTGGTGAATCATTTGGTTGATCAAATGTCAGATACTGTTGGATCCTAATCCTAAGTCTAAGTTTGGAACTTATACTCCCAAGTCTCATATCTGTTGATTTGCAGCTAGCGAACTCCCAGGTGGAGATTGGTGCTAGAGGAAATCCAGCATTCAGGCAGCAACCACCTTCATCCCCTGGCTTGCACTTTTCTGGCGCAGGGACTCGTAGGCCAGCATCATCAGGGGGGAGACTATCAACTGCATCTAGACCTGCAACACCGACGAGACGCCCCACGTTACCTTTAACTGCTAACACTTCGAGACCTTCCACACCTACTTCAAGGCCAACTTTACCAGCCTCAAAGTCAATGGCTCTTTCTGGAAGGTTCACAAACCCTTCTGCCAGATCTTCCACACCTACGTCTAGAATGACAGCACCACCATCCAAATCTGTATCAAGATCAGCAACACCAACTCGAAGACCATCAACCACATCTGTACCAAGATCCATGACCCCAACTCGACGACCGTCAACCCCATCAAAAGTATCCAGTGTGTCAGCTCCTCTTAGAAGGTCTTCTTCTGTTAGCAAATCAGGTCCCACTACAACAAGAAATCCAGTACCAGCAAGGGGAAGTTCACCAACTGTTAAATCCAGATCATGGAAGCTCTTAGAGATGCCTGGTTTCTCACTCGAAGCTCCCCCAAATTTAAGGACTTCACTGCCCGAAAGGCCAGCTTCTGCATCAAGGGGAAGGCCTCAAGCTCCTAATGTTCGATCCTCTGTTGAGTGTGGGTCAAATGGTCGACCAAGAAGACAATCATGTTCTCCTTCGAGAGGCCGAGCTCCAAATAGTGGTATCCACAGCTATGGTAGCTCTGCTCATGCAGTCAGTCAGGCACGTTATAACGGTACTGACAATCCAAACCCAGTTTTGAGTGGAACCAAGATGGTTGATAGAGTAGTGAACATGCGAAGACCGGCACCCCCAAAGCAAGATGATCTGCGCACCAGTAATAATCCAGTTCGAAAGTCATCTCCATCCCTGGATGGCTCAAATTTTGGGAGATCACTTTCGGGTAAATCTTTAGATATGGCGATGAGACATATGGTACGTAATCTTTTTCTTTTATTTGCAACAATTTCCTTTTCAAAGCTAACCTACATTACCAATTCAACTGATGTCATGGGGTTAAAGACACCCTAGTTAGTCCTGTTGGACATCAACATGACACACATGGGTATTAAAGAAGGATCTTTATGGTCAGCAGTTAACCACAGTTTTACATTATGGAAGAGCTCAGTGGTCAAAACTATTGTTACTAACGCCACCAGGCACCAGTTAGAAACTAAAGAGGGTACTAACATAAGTGTGGCCTTGCACCTCTTTATAGTCAAATCATTGGCCGGAATAGTCTGACCCCAACTGACTTGAAGAAATCCATGCATGGTTCCACACAGGATATCCTCTGACCCCAATTGACTTAAACGAAACCATGCATGATCCTGCACAGGATATCCTGGTTAGTCTCACAGATAATTCATTACCTGGGGTCCTAGACCTCATGCTGGAATTGCAGCAACTTTCTTGTGTCAATATTACGCAGTGACATGCTGGGATCTAGTAGCGTTCAATTTATATCTAAATGTACTTGTGTTCGTTTCTCGTAAGTTATGTTTTTATTATTCCTCAATTGCCAGATTCTAATTAATGTACTCTACCTTGAGCAGGACATAAAGCGAAGTGTTTCAGGTAGTAGCTTACGCCCAAAAATGACAAATATCCCAGCATCATCTTTATACAGCGTAAGATCAGGACCAGCAAGGACCAGGACTCTTAGTATGTCAAACTCTCCTATTACCACATGCAGTACTGCTAGTTCTGAGCAGAGTGTCAACAATACTGCATTTTGCCTGTATGATAGTGAACTAGAAGATGATCTTAATAGTGAAAGAGGAGGGCGATTCTACGCAGCCAGCGTGCAAGGTAGATGATCTAAGGGGATGGAGGGGGGTTGTATTCCGATATCGAATTTTGTTTGTACTTCCTCTGAGGCATCTCTTGTAGTTATCTCTTGTAACTTGGGAGAGAACCTGTTCCTTAAAAGCTGATGGGCACGTAATAGTCTGTAACGTTTATGGGATAGGCTGGGTAAATGCCAAGCCTTCTTTTCTTTTGCACCCAATTTATTACACCCAATTTATTACATTTGAAAACTTGTGACCAGAGATCAAAAACACTGACCCTCCTACCCCCACGAGCCATATGCTATAGTCTTCATAGAACTCTAGATAAGAATAGCTCCACGAAGGCTAAATACTATTCCAGGTTTTTAGCATGCCCAATTCATTCATCTCCGACGTTCTCTGAAAGAAGAAGAAGCCGTGGCAACAATGTCAAGCATTCCCGAAGAGATCTACATACAAATCTTTGTAAGAGTACCGGTGAAATCAATTTTCATATGCAAGTGTGTTTGCAAGACTTGGTATGCCCCAATCTCTACCTCTGCTTTTGTTAAATGGCATCTTAATCGGAAAAACAACCCCAAACTCATAGGTAAAATGTTAGGGTTCTAAACCTTTTAACACTGGAGAAGCTGTGAAGATAGGCTTCACAGGAGAAAAGTTGTGAAGAAAGTCTTCACAGGACAATATTCTAACGTAAAAGAAGAAAAAGAACTGGATAAACCCTTTGAATTGGGGGTTAGCCACCAGCTCTGAGAAGGAAAACTAAATAAACTGTTTTGTTATAGGGAAAAAAACGGTTCAGTCCAAAACCGCACATAATAATATGCTTTAGTCCAGACCTAGTTGACTAGGTACACTTTAATCCACAAATTGTATAAAGACGCTGCTACCCTTCGCACGCTTATAATAAAGCACACGTGCAATGAATTGAATCAGTTTTGTAACTGACACAATGAACGTGGTTGCGACACGTTATCCTTAAATTAAAAACTTATTAAAACTGCGGCGTAACGGACAAATTCACTAACTGCACCATTTTGCTTTATCGAAACTTGAAGAAAAAAATCAAAAAAAAAAATTAGAAAAACTTTTGCAGACACCTAGAAAATTTACGAGACTAAAACCCTAAAACACATAGATGTTTGAAGTATCAAGTAAAATCATGGTGAAAGGAAATAAGGTAGTTTCAAAGAAGAATGCACCAACAATTGAGGATGGAACATCATCCGAAGAAGAAAATCAATCGGTTAGAGAAGAAAATCGTAAATCAACATCACCAACGACGAGATCAAAGTCAAGCATCAAAAGATTCATCCCCAACTCCATCGGTTGCGACAGAAAAAAATTCGAAAATCAACAGGACCAAAGACTAGATCTAAGAGAGGATTAGGAGATTCAACATCAATTTCAGTACCAGAAACTTCAAAAACTACAAAGCCTACATCACCAGTTAAGAAGAAATTAAAGACTACAAAGCCTTCAACATCAATTTCAGTACCAGAAACTTCAAAAACATCACCAGCTAAGAACAAATCAAAGTCTTCAAAGCCTTCAACATCCGTTCAAAGAAAAAGAGGTAACAATTCAAGTCCATTAATGTCAGTTTTTGAGCAATTTTTGTGTTATTTGTTCTTTGGTGTGTATGAGATCGTACACCAAAGCATGGTGTTGTAGTGATTCATAATCCATTAATGTCGAGTTTTGAGCAATTTTTGTGTTATTTGTTGATGGTGTGTACATACTAGTACACCAAAGCATGGTGTTGCGGTGATTCACAATCCATTAATGTACTGTTTTTGAGCAATTTTTGTGTTATTTGTTCTTTGGTGTGTATAGATTTGTAAACCAAACATGTCATGTTATGTGAGTTTGTGAGTGGTTTTATGGTTAATGGCATGTTATATGTGTTATGGAGTTGTTTATTTCGATTGTGTGTACAAATGCTACAAGCATTGTATTGCGGTGATTCAAGGCATGTTGTGATTGTTTTAAAGATTTTTCTCGTAGGAGTGTACGAGTTTTTACACCATCATGGTGTTATAGTGATATATGGCCTGTTGTATGGGAATTATTGTTGCTCTTGTTATATTTATGTACCGATTGTCTTGTTTTGTACACCAGAATTTTTGTATGAGTATCGGGGGAAGTATGTATGTTTTGTATCAATTTTTGTGAGAATTGTTGTTGTGGTGTAAATACTTTTGGTACACCAAAGCATGTTGTTGCGGTGCTTCGTGTCTAGTCCCGCCTATTTTGTAGCAATTTTTATGATATTTCTTAATCGTGTGTAAATAATGGTACACCAAACATGTTGTATGCTCATATCTGTACCGAGTGTCTTGGTTTGTACACCAAACATTTTGCGTCTGCTCTGTCTGTTTTTTTCTCACTATCTGTAACAGTGTACTTGTTTGTACACCAGCATTTTTGTATGAGTATCATGTGCTATGCTTCTCGTTTCTTATTCTCATTCGTCAATTTTCGTAGATACAAACAAACTATATAGAGCAGGTTTTAATGCAATCAGTGAGTTTGTGAACAAGCACTTTGAAAAGGATGGAGAAGTACGTAAAAAGAATCGTGACAAAGTCTGGTTCCACGAATTTCGATTAGAGAAGCAAAAAGAGAGCCCTTTCGGCTTTGTAGTAGATGCCTTTATTAACAAGAAAGTTGAAAAGGAGGAGGAGGAAAACTCGAGAAAAGAAAAAGGAGAAGAAGAGAGATGATGTTTGGTTCAAGAGTCCAGGAATCAATCTTGAAGATTATGCAAAATTTCCGCCATGATCACGAGAAAGAAATGTCTTTATGTTCAATACCGCGAAGAGAAAAACTTTGTGGAAGTAGAGACCATGCCGAAGATTTGTTCTTCATTTTTGAATTAGAAATGGTGGGATCGGAACCCGATGAAGGAGAATGTGCCAAAACTAGAGTTTGAGCAAACATACGGTCCACTAATAAACCGAATAAATCGGAAGCGAAATCTAAGTTGGGGAAACTTGATGTGGAGAGTGAAATCTTGCGTATAATGAAGCTAAAATCAAAGTTGGATAAGGAGATTGAGAGAAATGCTGAGGACTTGGTAGTGTTGTTTGCGATGTATCCGTGCATCATCATTTTTTTTACCACAAACAAATGGAAGCGGGATTACGAAGAGCAAATTTGCTCCCTACTTTGAATCATTTGAAAGAATGAAGAAAACCAAGCGGCCGGTGCATATACATAAATATTTAATGGATAGCATAAGGAAAAATGTTGGTGATCCACTTAAAGTTAATGGTTGTACGGTGTACATTGTTGGTGAGTACATTACAGATAGTATGTGTACATTGTTTTACACAAGTATTAAGTTGTACCAATTTACATGCTTTTGTTCACTGTATTTGTTGGGTCCTAAGATTTCTAACTCTTTAACTTTTTGTCAATGCAGTATTGGTTTGCTGAACATAACAACAGCATGACACCAAACAACGAACAAGGTTTCCCTAGATTTCTAAGGTGGGTAATAAGTGACATCAGCAATACAATAGAGAAATATATTAATGAAGCCATGTAAAAGGTAACTTCATAACTTTCTTTATGATAGTGATTTCTTCCTATATGTGTACAACAATATACACCTTGAAAATGGTGAGAAAATGTTGTCATGTGCACAACAATATACACCTGTAACACAGGTGTAAAAAGATGTACACCTGTTATACATATTGACACTTTGGCATGTTTTCAGATGCAACCCGGATGGGTAAAAGCTTGGAGTAATGAACAGCAACAGATTCTGGAAGAGTACAGCAAGAGCAGGGGAGAAAATAGCAGAGATGTACTGAAAGAAAAGCTGTACATAACAGAACAGCAAAGAGATGAAGCATTGGAAGAGCTTTCTGAGATGCAGCTTAAACATCAAAAGCTTGTTAGCTTCATTGAAGAAAAAGCCAAGATACTTTATTGACTAATCAAGACCGTGGAAAAAGATCGGGATCTTTGTTGATTTAATTCTTTGAGACCTTGCAAGAAATCATTTCATTGAACAAAAAGTTACAAAGTGAGGAAGAGGATGATGAGGAGGAGGAGTTGGAGGTTGAGGAAGAGGATGATGAGGAGGAGGAAGAGGTTGAGGAGAAACAGGAAAATGAGAAGAAGGAGTACGATGATGGTGGCAAAGGTGGTGATATGCAGGGTGGTGCTGGCGAAGGTGGTGATATGCATGATCATGATGACCAAGGTGGCAAAGGTGGTGATATGCAGGGTGGTGCTGGCGAAGGTGGTGATATGCATGATCATGATGACCAAGGTGGCAAAGGTGGTGATATGCATGGTGGTGATGACGAGGGTGCCAATTACGAAAGCGAAGGTATAAAATCACTCTTACTAAATGTGGCAGTCATTTGTTTTTATGTGTGTAGATAGTTGTACACCAGTATGCTATAACTCATACCTTTTCTCTAAACTTGCATCTTTTAGCTCCCCTTCATCAAAGACCAATAATGGTAATGAAGCAAAAGATATGGATGATGGAAGTGAATATGACAAAGGAGTTGAGTCTCGAAAGCGCTAACAAGCCGAGGTATGGTATCAACATACTTGTATCATGTATGTTGTATGATGTACATACTTGTACACCACTGATGAAATTCAATCAAAATTATATTTTTCAGCAGGCCTCTGTCAAAGTCAAATGAAGAAGAGGATGGAACAAGGCTTGAAGTTGAGTCTGAAAATGCTAACAAACCGAGGTATAAAAAAATATTTTTTGTTAGGCTCGCAGTTGTTTTCATTTTTATATGTGTACCAAGTTGTACACCTTAGTGATTTCTTATGTATATGTGTGTGTACAAAGATGTACACTTTTGTAGAACCTAACAAAAATTTCATTTTTTCAAGCACTTCTCTGCGAGAGACATCCGCATATAAAGAAGACCAGGTTGCAACTCAAACAATTTGAAATTGATGAGGCTTCAATCATCGCATTTGAAGCCTTAGCTCAATTTGGACCCTAAAGGCATCTTTTAGGTTGAAGGAGATGTGCTTTTACTCACTCAAGGAGAAGATCAACTGGATGATCCTTATTCAACAATTGAGGAACTTCTAGACAACTTGTCCGAAAGTGTCTTCATAAAGCTTGAAAAAGGTTGTTCTGAGAATGGCAACGTCGACGTGAAGGAAAAGATGGCAACCGTGATCAATGAATGTCCAAGCTTTCAATTGTTGAGCCAAGAAGATCCTAAAGAAGAGTCGTCCCGAGAGATCATTATTCAAAGAAGACATAAGAGAATTGATTGTTCTTTGAAGCAAATGCAATTCATCCAACAACATGGAGATGAATTTTTTAGCGAGTCAAGAAGAGCGAGAAGGCACCACCAAGCAAAGACAAGAGTCGGGAGGATGAAGGAAGCATAAATGTTGAAGACAAGAGCTGCTGGCGGGGTGTCCAAGACACCACCAAAGAGAGTTGCAAAGAAAAAACTTGACGCCGATTTCATCGCTGCGAGGGCAAAAGCAGGACAAGTTAGGCCGAAAATGGATGTCAAAAGAGTTGAAAAGGGAAAGAGGATCCAACTTGAGGACGAAGAACAAACACTCTATCCCGCTCGAAAAAGAGAAAGGACAATGAGTATCATCCTTATCGCCCACCGCGGATATCCGTCAATCACCACTTTACCATGCCATGGACACATGACCAGGACAAGAAAAGGGTACAGAAATTCTTCGATTATGCAAGCCTCGACGTAAGTTCACAAAACAATACCTCGTACTATATGAATGATTGAATCTTATTGAAAAAAGCTTATGTGCACCACTATGTACACCATGTTAACATTTCCTTTATGATTCTGCATCTCTGTAGCTTGGGAACTAACAAGGCTCCAAGATCCAACAGTCAAGGAAGATTTTATGATTGTGGGGAAAGTACTTTGTGAACTGATGTTCAACAAGTATTTGGATCAAGCGCTGCTCGCAGTTTTACATCCATCGACGTTGCAATGCAATGGTCGGAGATGAATCCGTCATCCCGATGACCGAAGTACATGAGATGCGAAATTATGAGTCCTCGCATGTGTAAGTTTCTCAAAAAAACAAATAAAAAATGTCATATATAGATAATTTAATGATGTGTACATACTAGTACACATGATTGACATAGATATATACACCAGTATGCCTTTGTAGATTTATTTTTAGGAGTGGACATAGATATACACTAGTATGCCATATGATTGACGAATGCTATATTAAGTGTTTGCATGAATGTTTGATTGATAGATTTTATATAGGTATGATTTAGGTGTACCTTATTTTCCAACAAATTATTGATTGCGGTACTATGTGAAGAACAACAACATCGAGTGAGACACAAAGGCTTGTGGTAGATTTCATACGGGACATGCCGACGATTTGGAAGTTCTTCTAATCCCCTCAATCACTCTACAATACAAAATGCGGTGGGGCTTCTTTGGTCGCTTTTGAAGTTTGATTTCATACCGAGGAGTGGAAGTGGTACAACTCGCTGCACTCAAATGAGCACTACAAAAATGATGCACAACAACCGGCAAATGTGGTGCGGTTAGAACTCAACAAAAGAGAGTGCTAAAGGGTGATGCGCCTATAGAACCGCATGAGATAAACATCATGCAGTGTCCTTCTCAAGGTACCAATCCGGATTGCTTTGTATACTTGCTACTTTATAAAACGAGGTATGAAGAAGAGAAAGAGTATGGAAAGAGATCACAGAGGGCTGAAAAAATCATCAGGATATGAGAGAGAGCGACATTGGTGGCAAAGATCTTGAAAAAGTCGGACACTATGAACAGGTGTGGGATGTAGCAACTGATGAAGCGCACAAGCAGTGGCGCTGAGTATGGAAAAGAATCCATTGAGGAGGAAGAAGAGTTTATTTTCCTAATTCATTATCCAAGATCAATTTGTGAATTGCTTGCTTCTAAACATTTTCTATCTTTGGGACAACGAATCAAGTGTCTTTTTTGATTTTCTTTGTTTATGACTATTCAAGACCTTGAATTAATATTTTTATTAGTTGGAAATTTGTTGGTTTGAAATCTTATTAGTTTTCAATATTGATGTTATTGATGTTACAAATTTATGACTTGTCACTACCATTTGAAATGTATATTTCAGGTTTTGAAATCTGAAGGTCTACTTGATTGTACACAGGTACTGACATAGCAGAACCTGTTCATAAGGTGTACATAAAGGTACACATGTTCTGATTTTCATACTTAATCAAAAGTATAAAAATGAGAGACATAAGTATATTACTAAAAAATTTATATCATGCAGAACTGAAAAATTGAACATAACAAAAGTAATAAGTAATTACTAAACAAAATAGACTAGTAGCATCCATTGTACACCAAGGTGTACATAGTGGTACACATGTAAAAAGACAGAAATAAAAGCGAAGTTCACGGGAAGGTGTACGAGAATGGTACACATGTCCGGCACTTATTATCCACGCCAAAGAAAATCGAAAAGACATTACCAAAAGTAAATACCAAACACATAGAATCTTTTGAAAAAAATGAAACATAGAAAAAGTCATCAAATCATGGGGCGGAGTAGCTCTGTTGTGGTGACCAAGTGTGAAGCACTTTGTGCACATCATTTTCCTCTTTTGCTTCTCATAAGGATGCCTGATTCGTTGTGTTCTTCGCCTACCTGGTGGAGGAACAGGAATAGGAACAATAACCCTATCACTAGGATCATAAGTCTGCGGCTTGTCATAATTGGGGATTGGCAAGATGATCTCCTGGTATGTCCTGTTATACCACTCGGTGGTGAAGTATGGCTCAACAAAATCATAGATGTCTTCTCTAGTAGCTTGAATTGCAGCACAAGCATGTGCACAAGGAAAACCATTAACTCGCCACCTGTGACATGTACAAGTTTTCTGCAATAGATCTACAGAATGAGTCCGGGGAGACCTGACTTCATACAATCTTTCCATGGACTGAACAACGGTCCAAGTACGACCAATGTCGATGTTTTCCTTTAGTAAAGCCTCATATTCAGGAGTGAGCCTAGTGTTGAATGTTTCCAGACCTAGTATCCTTCTCTGAGACATTTTGTCCATAACCTTCAAACTGACATGAAAAAAACACAAACCATAAAATCAAAAACATGTGTACAACAAAAAGGAATACAGATAAAACATGTGTACAACAATGTACACATCAAGGAAATCAATGTGTACAACAATGTACACACAGTTGGATACATGTATCTACATATCAAAGCAAACACATGTATGCAAAACAATGTAGACATAGTTGCATAAATAAAAAACTAAACATAAAACTCACCGTATCGCATCGAGAAGAACAAATGCAGGCAACTTTTTAAAAGGAAGAACCCAGTTGTTGAAGGACTCAGCAAGAGTTGAAGAGTGAGCACCATATCTGCATACAGGGAAAAACGCATTTGCCCATTTCTCCTTTGGAATAGTCCTGATATAGTTAGCAACATGCCCAGCTCAATTGCATGCATTGACTTCAAAGCTTCTTCAAAGTTTCTTTGGTGTGTAAGAGTACGTGACTTTGTAAAACAAATCAAGAACGGGCTTCGAATTCGCATCACCTGATCCAATGGGGAGATTGCATTTGATGTGATAAAAGCAATAGCTGTGATGTGAATTAGGAAAATATTTTGGAATGCCCTGCAAGAGTCCTTCTCCACGATCACTAAGGAAAACAATCGGACGATCATCGACCATCGACAATAGTTTTTGAAGATTCTCCAGAAACCAAAACCAATTATCTTTGTTTTCAGACTGTACAATGGCAAAAGCAAATGGGTAAAACTCATTGTTTCCGTTGATACATGTTGCAGCCATAAGAGTACCCCTGTATCTACCAGTAAGAAAAGTAGCGTCCAAGTAAATCATGGGCCTGAGATACTTATAGCTATGCTTGCAAGCACCGTAACAAACAAATATCCTCTGAAATCTATTTGTTCCATTCTCAACTTCAAACTTCACATAGCTATCGGGATTAGTTTCCTCAATTGCTTTGACATACCAAGTAAAATCACTATACGACTTCTCATCATCGCCATACTGTTCTTCAAATACTGACTTCTTTCCCTCTACGGGCATGGTGATACTTAATATTGGACCCATAAGTTTTCTTGAAAAGTGATATGATCGATTGGGTTTTAAGCTAGGATCACTTTGTAAATTGTCAGCGATCAAATGCTTGATTAACTTGGTTGTCACCGCAGGACTCTTCAACCTCAAACCAACACCACAACTACACAAAAATAAATAAAATGGAATAAGTAATGTGCACCACAATTCACACCTAATAAGATTTCAAAAACAACAATATGAACATAAACAAAAACCAAGCAAGAACATGTATTTTAAGAGTACAACAAGTACAGTGCACCACAATGTACACCTAAAACAAATCAACATAAAAACTACAAACTAATAAGGTACACCACAATGTACACCACGGGACTAAGGAGTGGGTGACTCGTAGATTTCATGTGTTGGTACTTCAAAGACTGACTCCAACATCAAATGGATACATTGTTGAAAAGTTTGGCATGGACAAGAAGAGTACACCTAAAACAAATCAACATAAAAACTAACTAGAGCAAGATCTAAGACTCGTAGCGAGTGCACCACATATACTTGTTACAAGTACCAACAAGATCTACATGTGTTGGTACTTTAGCACTCTACTCGTAGCAGTGTACCACAATGTACACCTACAACAAATCAACATAAAAACTAACCGAGCAAGTAAACTAACTATTTCAAGCAATGTGGACTAGTATGAAAACCACTAACCTCGTGAGCGTTAGAATCTTTCAAGCACGAACCGAGAAGTATCACCATTCACGGGCCCAAAATGAATCCTCCAAGCACAACCATCTTCTTCACATTTTGCAAGAAAACGAGTCCTATCATTTTTAAGAATAATAGGCTTGTGACCATTAGCCATCTTGTATTCATCAAGAGCAATCCTAACGACTTTAACACCACCCACGAATTCTCTACCAATCTCGTCAAATATATAATTCCATTCATCGATAACAAGAGGCTTACCCTTGTCTGCATCATGATCTAACACCCTTACCATCTTAGGACTTTCGGTTACACAAGCGGACTTAGAACAAGAAGCAGTAACTACTGCTGCAAACGGACTTAGAACTTAACTACTGCTATCGCTACTACCATACTTAGAACGAGAAGTATGATTCGGAATTATTCCCACACGTAAATACACATCTTCGTTATCGATAAGAATCATGAAACCAATTAAGCTTTGAAGTTGTATATCACCTGTCACATAAACTACTTGAGCATTGTCCATATAACTGAAACATATACTCCCAGGAGACAAAGACCTCCAGTGCTTGCATGTTAAATGCTTAAATTCTTCTACGGTTATTTTAGTATTAACACGAAAAACAGCAGAATGCTCACCATGATTCAAAACAGTATTAATGAACTTGTCAGGCTTATTTGGAACCCCTACATATTACAAAAGAAATGATAATAAAACATCTGAAGCTTCAAAATTCATAAAACATAAAAAATAAACGGTGTACATGAAAGTACACATTTAAAAAAATGCCAAAAACATCAACTAACGTTAAACCTAGATAAAAGTACTCCATCAATTAAGATCCGAATCTTAATGGAACAAAAAATAGAAGACTAGGATATAGTATCACCCGTCGATTTCTTATCATGCATCATAAAACTAAAAAAATCAACATCAAGTAACAAAAATCGAATTTATCTAGTATTTACGGTAAATCATCATCATCAAGAGAATCAAAAAGCTAGTATATAACAAAATATCAACTCAAGATTATACAAATTGATATCATCAACTCATAAACTCGTAAACTCGGAAAAACTAAAAATCGAAACAAAACACGAAAATTAGATGAAATACAACCAAAAGAAAACTAACCTGAAGTTGAATTCTGCTCCATTAGAAATCAAAATCCAATCTAATCCTGGATCGATCTATCTCTCACTCTGTGGTTTCTTCAAACCCGAGATTAAGAATTTTGGACTATAGAACAAACAAATCTCTCTCAAAATCTGTTAAAGTTCTTGGACTAAGAACGTATTCTCGAGTTGAAGTATGATGAAGAAACGATCAAAATCTCTCTCAAAGCTGTTAAATCGCCTCACAAATCATCTCCGAGCTGCATCTGTTTTGAATTGAAGTTTGAGATCCAAAAGTTTCGATTTCAAAATCACAGGTTTATATGGAAGGAATCGTTCGAGGTTAATTATGGTATATCCAAAACTCGGAAACTCGGGACTCGTGACGCGGTTTTGGACTAAATCGTCCAAGTTTGGACTAAAACTGTTCAGGCGGGTTTTTTTGGATTAAATTGTACTGGGATTCAGATGGATGGACTAAAGCGTCCTAAGCCCAGTAACTTTGGGACTAAACGTCAATTTCTACTTTGTTATATTGATTGATGATTAATACAACTCAGAGTTACGTATTTATAATCTACTAAACTTGATACTCAAGCAATAAAGATGCTGAGTTTAAGAAGTTCATCTAAGAAGGGAAACTGACTTAAATAAGGAAGCTAAATAAGAGAACCTAAACAAACTAAAAAGGGAAATAAAGGCAGATGGTGTTGGCGTCGTAACATCCCACCCTCCTGGAAAAACGGCTTGAGGAAAAACGCATGAAAATGTCATCTGCATCTTCCCATGTTGCTTCATCTTTAGGATGTCCTTTCCACTGAACTTATCACTTGGTACCAGCCAAATTATTTTTCTTGTACATCTGACGCTCCAAAACAAGTTCAGGTTCCCATTTCTCATAATCAATTATACTGGGTAAAGTTTGTTCAACACTAGCAGTAACACCAAGTTTCAGTTTAAGCTGTGAAACATGAAAAATTGGATGTATACGGCTTATAGTAGGTAACTCCAGTTTGTACGCAACTGCTCAAATCTTCTCAATGACGCGAAAAGGACCATAGAATTTAGGAGAGAGTTTTGAGAAAGACTGAGTAGCAACTGATGATTGTCTGTATGGTTGAAGACGTAAAAGTACCCAATCATTGACCTCAAACTTTCTTTCAGTACGATGTGCATCAGCATTATTCTTCATTCGTATTTGGGCATCCTCAAGATGAAACTTCAAGATCTTCAATGTATGGTCTCTAGCTCTCATATTGACATCAACATCATTCACAACCGTAGAACCAGGAAGATAACTAGAAATTGTTGGAGGAGTTCTGCGATAAACAACTTGATATGGTGTTATGTTAATAGCAGAATGATGACTGGTGTTGTACCACCATTCTGCCCATGGTAGCCATTTAACCCATTCAGTTGGTTTCATACCTGCAAAACAATGAAGATAACATTCGAGAGTCTTATTTGTCACCTCTGTTTGCCCATCAGATTGTGGATGATATGCAGTGCTACGACATAGTTTAATATTATGTAGTGCAAAAAATGCTTCCCAAAAATTGCTGATAAAAATTGGGTCTCTGTCACTCACTATACTTTTAGGCATGCCATGAAGTCTTACAAACTCACGCACAAAAACTTCAGCTACAGAACTTGCAATATATGGATGAGAAAGAGGTATAAAATGAGCATACTTGCATAGTCTGTCGACAATGACCAAAATAGAGTTCTTCTGACTAGAAGTTGGAAATCTATCAAGGAAGTCTAATGAAATGTCCATCCAAATATCAGTTGGAATTGGAAGAGGACTTAAAAGCCCTGGTGGAGATAATGCCTCAGACTTATTACGTTGACATGTATCACAATAAGAAACAAATTCTTTAACTGAATTTTTATTCCTCTCCAATAAATTTTTTGCTGCAAACGCTTGTAAGTCCTTAAGTATCCAAGTGCCCTCCAATCGGGTTAGAATGAAATTCTTCAAGTAATTTTGTGCACCAAGTAGAATTTGAAGGTACAACTATGCGACCTTTAAGACGTAATATACCACCAGTATAGGAGAAATATACCTTACAAGTCGTATCTTGCAGCAATTGTTGTATAATGACTCCCAATTCAGCATCATCATGGCATTCTTTACTAATGTCATTAACTCCAGAGAAGACAAGTGTAGAAATATGAAAATTAGAGCCAACATTTCTTGATAATGCATCAGCTGCAATATTTTCTTTGCCATGACGAAAAATGATTTCATAATCGTAGCCTAACAACTTAGATAACCACTTCTATTGCTCCATTGAAGATAATTTCTGATCAAGAAAGAATATGAGACTGCGATGATCAGTAAAAATCTTAAAGTGTCTGCCAAGTAAGTAAGGAGGCCATTTTTGTATTGCTGAAATAATGGAAAGCATCTCTTTATCATAAATAGAGAGATTAAGATTCTTCCCAGAAAGAGATTTACTATAGAATGCAATTGGACGTTGTTGTTGAGTTAAAACAGCACCAATGCCATTTCCAGAAGCATCACATTCCAAAGTAAATTCTTTTGTTAAATCTGGCAGCTGTAATACTGGAGTTGTAGTGAGAGCTTTTTGAAATAATCTGAATGGCGTAGTTGCCTTTTCAGTCCATAAAAAGCATCTTTTTTGAGCAATTGCGTCAATGGAGCACTGATCTTTCCATAATCTTTGACAAACTTTCGATAATAACCAGCTAGTCCAACAAAACCTCTCAATTCCTTTATTGTAGAAGGAATTTTCCATTAAAGTATGCATTGAATTTTGTCATTCTCCACTGAGACCCCCTTAGCAGAAATTACATGACCAAGATAGCCAACTGTTGATTGTGCAAAAGTACTCTTTGATTCTTTGACGAATAGAGTATTAGTTCTTAATATATCAAACACAATAGACAAGTGTTCAATATGCTCCTTCATATTCTTACTATAAACTAATATATCATCAAAGAATACAAGAACAAACCTTCTCAAATGTGGCCTGAAAATATGGTTCATCAAACTCTGAAATGTAGCAGGAGCATTTGATAAACCAAAGGGCATAACTAAGAATTCAAAATGACCATCATGTGTTCTGAATGCAGTTTTTGAAATATCTTGTCCATGAAGTCGAATTTCATAATACCTTGATCGTAAATCCAATTTTGTAAAAACAGTTGCGCCAAATAACTCATCTAGCAATTCATCTACCATTGGAATAGGAAAACGATCTTTGATGGTGACTTTGTTTAAAGCTCTATAGTCTACACACATACGCCAAGAACCATCTTTTTTGCGTACCATAAGTATGGGAGAAGAGTAAGGACTGGAGCTTGGCCGTATAAATCCAGCTTGTTGAAGTTCTTGAACTATCATCTCGATTTCATCCTTCTGAAAATGGGGATATCTATAAGGTCTCACATTGACAGGAGCAGTACCAGGTAGTAATGGAATTTTATGATCATGAATCCGTTCTGGTGGAAGAGTTATAGGAGTTTGGAAAATGTCAGCATACTATGAAAGTAATGTTGAAATTGCAGGTGGCAGATCTGAGCCAGGAGATAGGATTGTAGTTGTAGTTAATGAAGTATTTATTGCAGATAGTTGAAAAAAATCTGCATAGGTTTCAGTGCATAATAAACGCTTCATTGAATCTGCTTCCATAATCATTACAGATGAGTGTTATCTCCAATTAATGAAATAACTGTGAAAAGGCGAGGGTACCCAAATATACCTCAAGCTAAAACTTTTCCTACTTATAAGTCCTTTCTCCGAAAGTGATTGTCTATGGACTGAGTCGAGACAATACAACTAATCGGTTCACACTTCGTGTGATCTCTATGGATACGAGATCGAGACAATACAACAACGAAGTATGTTACTTGATAAAAAGGTTCAGACTTAACCAAACACAATAGGATTCACTTATCAAGTAAATAGGAATTAACGTTTGTGTGATTTACTTTAATTATAATAAAATAATTATAATGCGGAAATATAAAGTAAATGACACAGCAAGATTTTGTTAACGAGGAAACCGTAAATGCAGAAAAACCCCGTGACCTTGTCCAGAATTGAATACTCTCAGGATTAAGACGCTACACAAAATTACACCTAACTTCGTATAGTTGAGACCAAGCAACTAAACCTATAGTCACCTAGTTCCGTCTGTATTCCCACGCCTCTAACTTATAAATAAGTCACGTACTTGGAATAATTCCTTTGGTTCGTATTCCAAACGGTAAAGGAACAACAAATATGTTTGGTATCAACTCTCTTCAACCAAGTGATATGAGTCGGACAAAGGCTCTTCCGTTTATCTTAACATAAACTCCTTCGTCGGGTCCTTAGATCTATCTTATGTTCAATTAGGAGTAATCGTTTAAGATTAAGCCAACAACACTCTTAATCTAAATAATTATGTTGAGGCCGATCTACTCAATTAATCAATCCAATCTACCACAAGGATAAACCGGATCTTCTTTTACCGAAACAAGTATTGTGCACACCAAAGATTATAAACCCAAGTCAGATCTTCAATATCTTATTTGTCTTCAAGTCTTCTTAAATCTTCAATAAAAACCTGCACACAATCACTTAAATCTCTTGTGATCAATCACGCACAAAACGGAGTCTCTTAATAATGGATTATCACAAGATCATCTTTAGAACTAACAACAGTCTAAAGATCCCTGTCGAAACTGTGAACTAGTTTGAGTGAATCTTATATCAGAAGAGAAGATTCTCAAGCATAAACAAACTAGGTGCAATCAGATTTCAACCACCGTTAGTCAATCAAATCAATCGAAAACAAAAGATAAACCACAATTATCTAGTTTCCCACCAACGGTACACGCTAGAGCTTCTCAATCCCAAAGAATACTTTAAACTGAGCGGCCGTAAGAAGAGATTTCTCCCAATTAGGTTACTCTCCTCTCCGAATAGGCGGCTTCACCAGTAACAACCACAAAAGAGGAAGTCTGTTGTTACGGAGGATTAGTTTGCTGGAAAGGCAAACTTTAAGTATTTATAGACAAGGAAGTTTGGACACCAAGGAATTTCCAAAACCGAAAATATTCTCAAGATATTCATTAAAGCACAAATTCGGTTTCCATAATTCCGGAAATGCTCTCATCCAAAAATAATGATCGAAATCTCTCGGAAAATCTAACTTTGAACAATTAAAGAAATAAACATTCATAGCACGTGCTCAAAGTATGTCGACATCCTTACTTTGTATGTTCTCTTTCACACTTACAACCTTGAAACCGATTTGCCACACTTCCAAACAAGTTTAGAATTGGTTCATCTGACTTTCAAGAACTACGCGATTGATCAAACAAACATTCAATCACAATCATGGTTTAACGGTTATACCAAAACAAGTTTCGGTTCTACCTTCCATGTGAGTACTATGCATAGTCACACTAGCTTTCCAAAATTCAGTTGACTAGGTACTAGGATCGGTTCCCACATATATATGGTATCTAACTTATATGTGTTTCACATGTCCATAGGATCGGTTCCCCTTTGCCTAAAAACGTGTTGCACATGTCCATAGGATCGGTTCCCCTTTCTGCTATAAACCTTGCTGCACCCCATACAAGGATCGGTTCCCCTTTCCCATATATACTGCACCTCTTACTATGATCGGCTCCCCTTTCCCATATTTAGTCAGACATAAAATCACAAACTCGATCATACCATCTTAGGTGATTACTTGAGACCGGTTTCACTAATAAAAGTCATACCAATACATAAATCAGGCCTTTGTGAATAGTTCTAGCAAGAACACAAACAAGTTGTGAGCGGTTATACTCAATCACACAAATTGGTTGTTCATAAGATATGCAATGAATAACAAAACCAATAACACCTGGCAATTTCCTTTTCGGTTCACAAACAAGTTTATGAACTTACTTCCTTAGAACACATGTAAAACATTGTTCCCTAGGATGAAAACCTCACCTCATACCCATACATAATCACAATAGCATTCAAATGATTATGGCGATGTCTTATCTACAAAGTTTAATGGTTAAGCAATAAACCTCGTATTGTATTCCTTAATACTATGTCTATATAGAGTTCAAATATGCTTCGCAGTTTTGTTTTCAATATGCACGACTTGGAAGATATGTTAGGGAATGAAGCAGTTCAAGTCAAATATCACTAACCTCAAGTGGAAGGATGATTGTTGTCGTTGTAGATCCTTGCTTCTTCACATCTTCAAGACTTCGCAATACCTGTAATGTCTCATATCCTAATACTTTCAAGCTAACCTATACGAAGTTGGATCTAGTACATAATCAAGCGACTCTTAACATGATTTTTGATTTACTAAAATATGACAACCAAACTTGACATACCAACGCTTGGTGGGTTCAACCGAGCCATGCTCTAACAAGCTGCACCATCAATGTGAAACTGCATGGTCAACTTTGCAAAATCCCATTTAATTTGTCCTAAAGTTTGCAGGCATTGAACCCCTAAAACTGCATCACATCCACTAATATCAAGTAGATGAAAATATGTTGTAAAACTTTGCTTTTGAAAAAAAAAAGGAACATTAAGACAAACTCCCCGAGTATCCGATTTACCACCATCTCCAACAGTCACACTAAGTGGTAGATCCTTGGATTGAATTGAATAACCACATTGTTTGGCTAAAGAAGGATGAAGAAAATTGTGTGTGGAGCCTGAATCAATTAGCACTGTAATAGGTTGTGCTTTAGTGTAACCAGTAACCCTCATTGTTCTAGGAAAGGGAGATCCCATCAATGAATGCAAGGAAATAGTAGGGCTGGATTCAGATATCTCCACATTATCAAAGGCAGTTGTCTCCTCAGTTTGTGCAGCAGTAGCATCAATAATATCCTCATCAACATCCAATAAAATTAATCTAGGATTCACACAAACATGATTGGGTGTGAATAATTGATCATAGTTAAAGCAAAGACCATGAGCTCGTCTCTCTCTTTGTTCAGCTGGTGACAATCGTCTCGCTCCTGGAGGTAAAGAAGATTTATTGTATGGAGTAGGATGTATAGTACCACCAGGTCTGAGTGGAGGAGGACGATAAGGTTGTCATGAAACAGCCTTATTCACAGCTGCATAAGCTTCTTCTTGATGAAGTGCTTTAGTAAATGCCTGAATTAAGGTTTGTGGTGCCAACAATTTAACCGTAGTACCAATATGTGGTTTCAGAGAGCGAATAAAACAGCTGATCAAGATATCCTCAGGAAAATCAACAAAGTTCAATAGATGCTCAAACTTAGGAATATGGTCACGTACAATACCTTTATGTTCAATGGTGCTAATAGCTAGCCTAACATCCACAAATTTTTCTGGAGCGAATCTTCCACGAACCAAGGAGCAAAATTGTTCCCATGTAGTAACTTCAGTTTTGGTTCTTCTCCATCTAAACCATTGATTTGCCTCTCCTTTAAGATGTGCAGCAGCTACAATAATTTTAAGAGCATCAGAAGTATTGTAAACACTAAAATATCGATATACATTAAAGATCCAGCCGTCGGGATCTTCTCCAGCAAAATTGGGAAATTTGATATTAGGGCGCAACAACTGTTGTGGTTGACCATGATTAGGTTGAAGTGGTGGTGGAGGTGGTGGAGGAGGTTGTGCAGCACCAGGTCGTTGTTGTATCTGAGGTAAAAACTCTCTAAGTATGTTGCGTAAAAGAGGTTTCCATCATGTTATTGAGTGCTGTAGTAAGCTGTGTGACGAGGGCAGTACGTTGTTGTTCACGTAGTGTGGATGGGGAAAAACGGTTCGCTGGTTTTTTGGGGAAGTGAAGAGTCGAGCGTGTCGAGACTCCTCGAACCGATCAAGGTGCTAAACCTCACACAGATGCACCGCTGCAAAGGGGGTGCTTAGATTCGAGAGATTAATCTGTAGGACTCCCACCTAAACCAAGACAATGGCCGTTCCAGAGTCAATTCGGTCGCAAAGAGGGAGATGGGTTGATCTGTAGGAGGGAAGCTGAGAATTGTGTGGGGATCAGTGATGATCAAGGGTTGTGGGTGTGTTGAAGGTTTCTGCAATATTTCTGAACTGCTGAAGTTGAGTTCTGTGAATAAGTTTGTATCGAGTTGTTGACGGATAATGATGATGCTGATGGATTGATGAATTCTTGAGAGTAGTTACTCGAGAAATTATAGATGATTGCCGATAGCTAGTGATCATTCGTTGTCCTCAATCATGGATTCAGAGACTTATTTATATTGTCAGAGTTGTGACACCTTGATCCCTTTAAGAGTGACGGTTTCATGAGTGGGCAAGTGGAAGATCGTGGTAAAGTCAGTTCCATGTCGTGTGGAGACTTGACGGATCGTGCACCCACTACTTTGCTAACTCCTTCAACCGTTTACACAACTTATGCACATTTCTCGTTGTGGATGAAATCCACGTGCTGTAGGCCGCCAGACCAAAACCCTAGTTTTTATCCCCCAATTTGACGTGATTTATGTCTCACGAATCGTGGAGTCTGCATGACAGACGTGTATTTAGTTTGTCAGTTGTTGACTGATTAGACAATGAGCCTAGTTTTGTTGAATCGAGCATGTTAATGCTCAGCCGATTCATGAATGTTAATGTTGCTCGTCCGAGCAAATATTGTAAATTCGACGAGTTGTTGAATATTGATGAGTTATCGAATATATGTGGATTATTCGATCAATCGAGCAAGTATTGCTCGATTCGAATGGCATCTTGATAAATTATCGAATATTGATAGTTTGGATCAATATTCGTTAAATCGAGCAAGTATTGCTCAATTCGACGAATTATCAATATTGAGAATATGACATGCAATTGAGCAAGTATTGCCCTATTCGACAAATTAACGAATGTTGATAATTTGACGTGCAATTGAGCAAGTGTTGCTCAACTCGACAAATTACTAACAATTTATTAAATATTGATAATTTGAATCAATATTTGAGTGACTGAGCAAAGTTGCTCAATTTGACGAAATATTTATTGGTGACGCAACCCAATAAAATATAAAAATATTGGTAGCTTACCAGATATTATAATTAATCCCCGTGGATCAACATAAATTTATTTGGTGTTTGAACTTGCTCAGAATAATGATTTCTTTCGAGCGTTTGTTCGAAAACCCTAATTTTTGATGAATTGCTCATTAGTCGACGAATTGTTGAAAATAGGTCATGAGAAAAGGAGGGACCGATCACATGAGCCCATGGACGTCCATGTGATGCCCAATTGCTCGAGTGAGCGTGCACCAGGGTTCTCAGTTGGAGAGTTGGTGAAAGAATGATGATTATGTGCCGGCTTCATCATTTACTGAAATACAGCTGGGTTCAGCATTAGATGATAAAACCTAAGTATGAAAGATGGGACCGACCAAGAGAGCATGGGACCGGCTCTCGGTGGTCACGGGACCAGCTGTTGTCCGTTTGAGCAATCCCCAGGTTGGTTGGAGAGAGTTTGGGCCCAATATGAGCAATTGAGCAAATTAGGTCAGAATTATGAAAACATGTGGGACCGGATTTGTGCAATCCCTAGGAATGACTCTGGTCGGTAATTAAGGGCATGCTCGTGTTACCACGGTGTCCGTGTCTCCGTACTGAGAGTTCCAGTATTTTATGATGTGCGTTCGAGCAACATTGTGAATTTTCAGAAGAGTTTATCTTGACTGAAATTCTTGATTTTTGTTGGAATGAGCATGTATGATCAATTGATCAGTACTTTGTAAATATTAAAATAATAATATTTTAACATTCAAAATTGCCGTGATAGGCTAGCCGGTCATGCGACCATGTTGGCTTTTGAATTTTCATGATTTGAGCAAAATTTGAGAAATTATGAAGAAATCATGATTTTTGCTCAAACCAAGGAGTTTCATGAATTTGAGGAAAATAAAAATTATAAAAGACTAGGGATTGCAGGGTATGGGACCGACCACGGCTAGGGCATGGCCGGCCGGCTATGTTTTTCGTGGCCCGCACTCCTTTCCCTATTTTATAATATTATTTTTCATGAATCCGTGATGTTATGGAGAATCCACGAGTTTTTGTTGAAACAGAGGAGTTTCATGAATTTAGGGAATAATAATTATAAAAAGCTAGGGATTGTGAGGTGTGGGACCGACCACGGCTTGGGCATGGCCGGCCGGCTATGTTGCTCGGTCCCGCACACCTTTCCCTATTTTATAATATTATTTTTCATGAATCCATGAAGTTATGGAGAATTCATGAATTTTGCAAAAACAAGGAAAGTTGCTAAAATCAAGGAGTTTTTCATGAGTTCATGAAAATAACAAAATAGGGCAAAATAATGGAAGGGGACCGGCCACGGCTTAGGGCATGGCCGCCGGCGGTGGGGCCCTACCGGGCGCTCCTTATTATTTTATTAATATTTGTTGTTTTCTCCTGTTTTGCGTAGGATTCCTCATCTGACCATATTTTTGGATGCTCGTTCTTGCATCCGGGTGCTCAGTCGTGCATCATTGTCGAGTACACTTACACCATTTTGTAGGGCTTACTCAGTGATGATCCAGATGCCCGGTTATTGAGTATTTATTGTTATCCATGAAATTCAGTGTTGAATAATTCATGAAATTGAACAATAAGAATGAGTAGTTATTTATTATCAATTCATAGGATCAGTTGTGGATTCGACCATGAATTCGAAATAATAAAACATGCATTACCATTCCATGGGATCGTGGATTCGACCATAAAATCGGAGTAATAAAGTTATCTATTACCATTCCATAGGATTTATGAAATCGGAGTAATGAGATAATACGGTTGTTTATTGCCATTCTATGAGATCAAGCCTTGGATTCGATCATAGAATCGGAACAATTGTTATTGACATTCCATGGGATCAGGCCGTGGATTCGACCATGGAATAGGAGCAATTGTTATTGCAATTCCATGGGATCATGTCCTGGATTCTACCATGGAATAGGAGCGATAATAGATCATTCTGGGAATTCAATGGTGAATGTCACGGCAGAATTAATCTATGTGTATAGTCAGGAGACGGCTAATATCCCGAAGTCATTCTCAAATCTTACGAGAATGCCCGAGTCTATATATGTCGCCCTACATAGTTAGGATCAGTGAGTGTTACTGTCCTGAAGGCGTTGTTGATCTCAATCTTACGGAGAACCACCCAATCATTCTTCTATGTAGAGGGGGGGTCGCTCTCATGTAGTCAGGGAACAGTGAGTATCACCGACGTCCTTAAGGCGTTAAGCCCTCTCAACAAATAATTATATAGGAGGACCGCCAAATTTTATTATTCTATATAGAGGGCACAATGAAATGCCAGGGATCGAACGCTCAGCTAGTGGAGGCTTTTCGAAAGACATGTTCATCATGGCTTCGTAAAATATGAATCGTCACATGCCTGAAGCCGTATCAGAAACATGCGGTATCATGATTTTACGGTGTTTTGACCTTTGTTGAAAATCCACCATCAATATTAAGTCCCCTGCTTAGTGAGGAACAGTCATGTTCCGCAGTAAGCATTAGATGGTGATTTTCGATCGACGAGATCGTGGTTGAACTCGGTCTACAAAGGTAGTTTCGTAATCCTCGATTTGCTCCAATGGTGTCATGTACGAGCAAATGTTCAGGTGAGGACCCTGATAGCGTGATAAAGTGCGATTCCGTGAGCATTGAGGAATTGAGCATCACTGATTTGGTCAGTCAAAAATCCAGTTCTAGTTGATTTAGGATTTGCGGGCCCGAGCCCAAAAAGGAAACCCGTGTTTTATTAGGTTTTGGAAATAAAATTAATATAAAAGGGTGAAGCCCTAATATTTTGTTTTTATTGACCAAGCATCTTCATCCCTTCACCACCTTCACGTGAGCAGCAGTAGGAGAGGAAGGAAATTCGCCGGACATCACCCGTCGCCGATCACCGTTCGACGAGATTCACTCCAGGGCGGCGCCGACCAGGTAAGTCCGTTCGACCCAATATTTTTTTATTTTTTTTTTGCTGCGTGTTTTATGATTTTATGAATTGTTCATAAAACAAAACTCCCATAGTTGTATGTATGCGTAGGATTTATGAAGAATTTGTTTTTAGAGAACGTATGAATGCCCGTTTTTCTCGTTAGTTTAGGAAACGAACAAAAATTCCTAATATGGAAGAGATACATAAAATTTTGCATAGACATGGTATAGTTGTAGTAGTAAAAGTTTTGTTTATTAGGTTTCATGAAAACCCAAGTTTGTTTTCAAAGCATGGACTTTGCAAATACTTTTAAGAACGTAGGATTGTTCGTAATAAAAGTAGTAAATAATAATCCTTAGAGTTAAAGGAAATTTTTGAAAAGACCTGGAGTTCATGATAAAGTTTATTCGTAAACTTTCAAAATTTTGTTTGGAACATGTGGACTTTTACAAAAATAGAAAAGACCTTGGTTTCGTAGACAAATGCTCGTTTAAGCAAAAAAAGGTTTTTTTTTTTTTTTTTGCGTGAGTTATTAAGCTCACGATTTTTATTTTTTTTAAATACGTGATATGTTCACGATTTTTTTTTTTTAAAAGAAAATCAGATTTTGATTTATGGGAAATTGTTGAAAGCAAACAATGTTTCCATGAGTTGATGAATTCGTAGTGTATGTGCAAGTTTGGTGATTTTATAGTGTATGTACACGTAAAAATCAGCGAATATTCACATGGAAGGTTGTGTGAATTATTCATAGTTTCATGAAAAGCAAATGTTGACTTTAAATAATAATTTTTTTGCTCGGCTTTGCAGATTTGAAAGAACGAACAATTTTTTTGAGGTTTTACGCTGTTATCACTAAGTTCGTGAAATAGTAAACAGGTAAGAGTTAAGGATTACCATTTTGCAGATTTACCGATTGTGAGCATCGTAATTGTTTGATTGCTTTAATTCCATTGTCTGATGAAACTCGTGTGGAATGTTGTAGTTATTTGCGTAGATGACTCGATTCGGTAATGATCCGAAAGTGACGTTTCCAGAGACACACTCGGAGATGATGTTTCCACAGATGCATCTTCTAGAGATGATGATTGCTCCAGGGGATGGCGATTCCGGAATTTCTCGGGGAAGGAGGAGATTCCCAAACCCAAGAACATTCCAAGCATCGAAGACAAGTTCTTTGAATATTTGTATAGGCTTTAAAACGCCCTTTAGGTTCTTCGTTTTTGGTTGCTCATAAATCCCAGGACTACTTCTCAGAATAAGTTGGTGTCTCCTTCAACAATAATTCGGTTCTGTTTAGAAGGGAAACATTATTCGACTTCTCATGTGGAACTCAAACTTTCTCGGAAGCCGCTGACATATTTTTAAGGATGGGCAAGGCATATGCTAGGCCACAGCCGTGTGAGGGCCTTGTTGGATAGTGCACAGGTGACGCGAGCCATTCAAGCTGCTGGAGATTTGATCATTAATCATGATATACCAGGTATCGTGGCTTTGCTTGCTCGTTGGTGTATTCCTACTCATACCTTCATATGCAGATGGGGAGAGTTCACAATTACTTTAGAATACGTAGTCGCTTTGTTGCATCTTCCAGTCACCGGAAATTTTCCTAGAGAACTCTCGACAGAGGATAAGTTGATATCTCATACTCTGGAAACTAAAATGCACGAGTTCAATGAGTCTCCCAAATTTTGCTATGCTCAATGGTTGAGATACTCGGTGGCAGAGAGATAGAATTCCTGAAGAACCTGTTGATGGTACCCTATCCATTGTCGCTTTCCAGTGCTTGTAGCTTTCCACAGATGTTCTTGAGGATAGCAGACATTTGTTGAAGCCGCTGGTGATACCTTTTTCTATTAGGATGGATAAAGGTGAGAAACTTCCAATTGGAAGCCTGTTTTTAGGTTCACTGTTTGCCAACTTGGACTCTTTGGTTATTGACTCCAGTGTTTCTAAAGGTTTCATGAAAATTGAGACATATGCTAATACCATGTTCCTCTAAGCTTTGATGTGGGAGCATCTTGAAAATTATGCTCTGATTCCTCGTAGCATTTTGCAAGGGCCTAATGTCGACACTCGCCATGATTTCCTTGAGAAAGACAATGCCAGGATCATGAGGTGGTCTACAAAGCAGCCGCAATACAAGATATGCATTACTGATATTCTGGATATTGAATCTGATTTCAATTTTCGCCCTTGGGTATCGGTCCCTGATCTCTTCTGACAATTGATCACCTTCAACACTGCTGAAGAAAATATCACATTGAAGACTGGTGCTGATTTGAATTATGGAGAGAGATTCTTTATATTAAGTTGCACTCCTGGCCACCTAGTATCAGTAATGCATGGAGAATTCAGAGTAAGGAATACAATATTGACAGGTCAGCTCGGCAAATGGGCGTCGACCAATGTATCCCAGGTCACCGAATGAACAAACCATCAGTTGACTATTTGAAGGCTAATCTGGACTGCACTCACGTGGAGGGGAATGCGTATTTATCCCCATGCTTAGATCGTGCTAGTTTCGTGACTCCGAGTTACATAGACTTCTGGCGTCAGCAACTTGAGCGTTTGTATGCTTTCGTGATGGATGTTAAGTCCCCAGTGAAAGATTTTCCTTCCCTTGACTCCATTAATGCTCGACCAAGACTAAAGTACCTTTCTCGTGGTGACAAGAGGAAGACATCTCCGGAATGTGCACATGTAGGCCTCTTTTCTTTACGATTGGTGAGAGTAAGATAGACGAATTTTTAATCATTCGTTGATTTTGTGTAGGATGGTCGTGGTGTGAGGCCTCGAATATGCGTAAAATTCTTAGACCTTCAAGAAATTCCCCAGGGTGGAGAAAGAAGGAGTAAAACAACTCATAGAATGATACCGAATAAAGTGCAGTCCCCTGCCGCTTCTTTAGTGAGTTGTTAGCATTTCTCTTATCGTTGCAGTTTTCTTGTCCATATAATCAGGATCTTAGAAAAGTATTACTAATTTGTTTCAGAATTTTGATCCATCAGTTATTGACGGTCTTCATCTTTCATCTATACGAACAACTCAGGAATCCAGCGTTGATGGAGAGGTTGATGTGAGTATCCTTTCGTGTAAGTGATTTCGGCATTTCCTTGAATGAAATAATGATGATTATTATTGATAATTCCAGGAGTAAATTGTTGTGGAAATCCAGCATGTTCATGCTATTCATTCGTCTTCGAATAGTAGTGAGAAAGAGAGTCCTCAAGAATCGAGACTGAATGAAGATAATGGTACTTCCAATGTTGATCCGACCCTGTTAACCCCTCGAATGAGTTGGAGACTCCTCAAGTAAGTATCTACTTTGAATTATCTTCATAGAAGTATAATGTTGTTGACTTGTCGATGAATGCATGAGGATCCCGACAAATATATGAGAAATTTTGCCGAAATACGTCATCAGAAAAAATCCAAACCTCAGTTTTTAGTAAAAATGTTGTAGAATCTTCATTCGACATCAGATTTTCGTGATCTACCTATGTATCTTTAATCCCAGGAAATTTCCAAGCTTTATCATGGAAGATTTTTAAGTTTTGAGCACTTTTAGGGGCTGAAATCAACGAAACATTGAACTTTCAGGAGACCTCCAAAAAAATTTCAGTCGGTATGAGGTCCAATGTTTTGGACACAACTCCCTGCTCGTTCATCTGATTGCTATGAATTTTTGATATGTTTTAGATGACATCCATACAAAGATAATGGTATATGACACAACCTTAGATTCCTTACCAATTTCTCCCAGTTCGTCGTCTTATACAGAGTAGTATAAAATTTTCCTGACGGACTTATTGAAAAAACGTGTCTTATGACTTTTATGCTATTTGCTCATGTCTTGGACACATAGTAGAGAACTTAGATAATGTTAGTTCACTTACATGCTGGACTTTATGATTGCGTTGAGTTCCCATGCTTGGACTGCTCTAATCCCGTGTAATTTTCTTATTAGGTGCCAAATGCCGAAGCTGGGAATAATGAGACCAATAATGATGATTCGAGCAATCCCGGCGCTATTGATAGTGAGACAACCATCTCTGCACTTCAAGGCTGTGAGATGGTTGTTGCTGATATTGTTGAGGCGATTGAAACACCAACGGTGATTGCTCCAGGAACATAAGAAGTTGTGCCGAAAGTAGACAATATTGTCCCAGAAGAAGCTGCGCCTATGATTGTTGAAGTTGCTCCTGAGATTGAGAACCGTATAATAGTGCATGAATACTCTACTGCAGGGATTGTTTGTAAGCCTCCATTCGGTGCTTCACTCCCGTATCATGTATTTGTTGGTGGATTCAGCGTCCCCACAGGTATGCCAGCATGTATGAGAAGTTGTGGAAGATGTATGGCCATGTCGTCGTTACAAGAGATCCTGAACGTAGCTACTTCTTGACCATGCAATTAGGAAACATATTGAGTGTCATACATGATATCCGTACCAGGCCCAGCAGTATTGTTACTCGAGATGTACTCTTTGATTGGGAGTACAACTTGGAGAATTCTGAGAGACTTGGCTTTAACCTGAAGTGGCTTCGTCAGAAGATAAACACCATCAAGGATGCAGTAGTGAAGAATATAATTTTTACCAGTGATGCTGTGGTGGAGAAAATGGCTAAGATTCCTAAGTTGACTCAAAAGCTGGAGTTGGAGAAAGCGGCTTTGCAAATCTTTGAGGATGCTGAGAAGCAGAAATCGTACTTTGATGGCTTTCTTTAGTTTTCTTTCCATAATCTCTTGAACTTTGAACTTCTGAGAGATGTGATTTTGATTTTGAATTTCTGGATTGGTTTTGAATTTTGATAGGTTTTGAGTTTTTTAAGTGACTGAGGATTTTCTTTTGGATTTCGGATTTGATAGAGATTTTTCTTAAATAAAGAACTTTGATAAATTGCTGAATTCAAATACTGGATGCAAGTATTGCAAACGTTTTGGAGGAATTGAAATTACAGGTAAAAGAAAATCCTAAGATGCAAACGTCAGATGTTTTGAGCGTTTTTCTTGGACATAAAACACCCACTGTTGAATGCTTCATGCGTCGAAGATCTTGAGCCAATTCTCATGAATTACTGGTATACTTGTATTGCCTCTGATGTCAGCCAATTTGTAGTATCCTCCAGCAACTGACTTAGCAATCATAAAAGGTCCTTCCCAGTTAGAACTCTTCGTGGAATGCAAATTGCGTCTGGTTTCCTTAAGAACCAAATCACCTTCATGAAATTTGTTAGGCCTGGTTGCTCGTGCCTTGAATATCTTCTGCTGGTTCGGAATTCCTCGCATAGTGGGATTCCATGTTGGTGGAGCTTTCCAATTCTGCGGCACATGTGGACACTCGTGCAAAGGAGAGTATTTAGGATATTGATTATAAAACTCAGTCATTATCATAGCAATGACCGTGTTAGTGAGATGATAGACTTGGAGAGGTTCTGCGTCTAACCATTTGGTGAAGTATTGCTGAGGTGAGACTAACCACTCATATCGTTTGGTGATAACTAGGTTTTGAGCAGAACTGAGTCCCCGGACTAGGGTAGCATATTTGAAAGTTGGTAATGCATATACATCATGGGGAATAAGACTTGCCTGAGTGCGGAACCTTTTGACAAATTCATGTGCGATTACTTCGGGTTTTTGTGTGAGTTCCATCAAGGCTTCGGCTTTTCCCAAATGCTCGAAAGGTTGATCATTTTCCGAGTCAGAGCTTTCTTCAATGGAGAATTGTGCAACTGAAGATGAAGATATCGCAGCAACTCTTCCCTCATGAATCCATGCTCGCCCAAGAATCATGTCATATCATGGATCCTCCTTAATCATGAAGAATTTAGTTTCTGTCCAGGTTGAACCATTTCTTATGTTGAGAAAGATGTAACCGTAAGCATCCCTGGAGATTCCCTCATGGTTTCGAGGCGAGATAGGAGCATGAGTTGCTTCTTGTCGAGTGATGCCAGGCGGCCTCGAGGGTTTTCAAAGGGATGATGTTAACGAGTAGTGCCAACGTCGACCAATGCTCGCTTGAATTCATTTCTTTTGAGATAGACCATAGTGAGAAGCTTGATCGTACATCTCCTTGTCTGCATTCGGCGGTTCGAGAGAGTGTCTCTTGAATTTTTAGCCGTTTGTTCGACACGATATGGTTCGATGCAGCAAACATATCATCTCTTTGGGCCTTTGACAAGTACAGCAACTCGCAGACATGTTCAATTAAGGATTGAACTGCTTCCTTGACTGGTTGCTAAGAGATTGCAAAAGTTCTGATTAGGAGAGGATTCTTGTGTACTCCTTTAGTCCCCAGTTGAAGCTATTATGGATCAACCTTCTCTTTGAAGATGTGCTTCAAATATTGCAGTTACTTGTTGGATGATCGATGAACCTATGAAGGCGACAATACCTGGGATTCTCCATTTCTTCTTCAGTTGGCTCTCTCCCGATGAACGACAATTTGATTGCACCATCTTGAACCAGACTTCCAGTAACTCGATCACTCCTTCATGAGAAGAGAGAAGTTTGAGTCTGTCTGATCATTTCCCCGTTCGTTGATGCCGGGTCGAGATTTGTGCATTTCAGGATTGGTTATCTTTTCTTCACGCCTTCAGATGAGCCTGAGATGTTTGTATAAGCGCCCTGATGACGTGTCTCGGCTTTCCTTTCATTCCTTCCGGCAACAATGTTTGTTGAAGGCTGGAGATTGTACCGATTGTTGACTGGGCGTCGACTACTTCGAGGTTCCTCCACCTTGCAGACTTTGTTCTTTACAGTAAAGCAGGTGCAGTAGTTGCTGATCGTTTGGCTGCTTCATAAAGCTCTGAGAAAGTATGAAACCGGAGATTTCCAGCAAGTCTCTGTAGACTGGGATCATTCCATTGATGCACAAGTCCACCAGTTGTTGTTCAGTGACATTCGGGTCATGACAATCCAAAGCTTGGACTTTGAACCTCTTCACATAATCGTTCGGATGTTCATTGCTTTTCTGAGACATTCTTCTTAAGTCGGAGAGAGTAATATGCTCTGAGACGAAGAAGTATTTCCTGTAGAAGGAATTAAACATTTCTCCCCAACTAGCGATGCTCCTAGGTGCAATGTTGTTGTACCATGTGTATGCTCGGCCTGTCAGAGATTTCGATAATTCTTTTAGACGGACGACATGATTTTGTTCGTGCTCTCCTAGTGCCTCCAGGAATCGAGAGATGTGTTCTCAAGGGTTCCCTGTTCCATTGTACAGTGTGAATGTTGGGGAGGTGCAGCCTTTCGGGAGAGGAATTCTTTGTGTAGAAGCAGGATACAAAGGTTGATGACGATGAACAGATGATGCTTTGTCTTTTCCTCGATCCTCCATGAAGCGTTCCAGGTCCTCACGAGTGATGAAGCCTGCAGGTTCCTTTGTTGGTGGATTATCTGCAGCTTTGTGCACCTCATCATCATCTACTACATGGATCAGAGTGACTTCAGGATCAGCAGCCAAAGATGTTTCTTTGGCTTTTCCTTTCTTCTGATCTTGTCAGTGAGAGTTTTGACATAATTTCACGCTCTTTCCATGTGTTAGCCATGTCAATCTGATTCTTGGCAAGAGTTTCTTGCACCTTCATGAGATGACCTATGGTAGGTGGGTTTTCTCTAATTTCTTCTAAGACCGGCCGAAGAGAGGATTGTCTCCAATGTTGGTTTGCGGAGGAGTGGTATCACCAAAGACCGATGTTTAGGAGTAGTTTCTGGAGTACCATCATTGTTGCTAGTGCTAGAATTATTTGTGTTGGGATTGGTGACTGAACCTGACCTAAGATCAACCATTTTGTGAGAGTTTAATATTATAACCGAGAGATTAATCTCCCACTGTGGTCGCCAATCTGTGGATGGGGAAAAACGGTTCGCTGGCTTTTTAGGAAAGTGAAGAGTCGAGCGTGTTGTCGAGACTCCTCAACCGAGCAAACTGCTGAACCTCACACAGATGCACCGCTGCAAAGGGGGTGCTTAGATTCGAGATATTAATCTGTAGGACTCCGGCATAAACCAAGACAATGGCCGTTCCAGAGTCAATTCGGTCACAAAGACGGAGATGGGTTGATCTGTAGGAGGGAAGCTGAGGATTGTGTGGGATCAGTGATGATCAAGGATTATGGGTGTGTTGAAGGTTTGTGCAATATTGCTGAACTGCTGCAGTTGAGTTTTATGAATAAGTTTGTATCGAGTTGTTGACGGATAATTATGATGTTGATCCTGATATTGTCCTCGATTTAGACTTATTTATATTGCAAGAATGATGAACCACTGATCCCCGTAAGTGTGACGGTTTCTTGAGTGAAAGAGTGGGAAAATGGGAGATCGTGGTAAAGTCAGTTCCATGTCGTGTGGAGACTTGATTGATCGTGCACCCACAACTTTGCTAACTCCTTCAACCGTTGACACAACTTACGCACATTTCTCGTCGTGGATGAATCCACGTGTTGTAGGCCGCCAGACCAAAACCCTAGTTGTTATCCCCCAATTTGACATGATTGATGTCTCACGAATCGTGGAGTCTGCATGACAGACATGTGTTTAGTTTGTCAGTTGTTGACTGATTAGGCAATGAGCCTAGGTTTTGTTCAATCGAGCATGTTTGGCAAATGCTCAGCGATTCATGAATGTTAATGTTGTTTGTCTGAGCAAATATTGTAAATTCAACGAGTTGTTAAATATTGATGAGTTAATGAATATATGTGGATTATTCGAGCAACTGAGCAAGTATTGCTCGATTCGACGAAATACTGATAAATTAATGAATATTGATAGTTTGGATCAATATTCGAGCAATTGAGCAAGTATTGCTCAATTCGATTTAATTATCAATATTGAGAATTTGACGTGCAATTGAGCAAGTATTGCCCAATTCGACAAATTAACGAATGTTGATAATTTGACGTGCAATTGAGCAAGTGTTGCTCAATTCGACAAATTACTAACAATTTATTAAATATTGATAGCTGAATCAATATTTGAGCGACTGAGCAAAGTTGCTCAATTCGACGAAATATTTATTGGTGACGCAACCCAATAAAATATAAAAATATTGGTAGATTACCAGATATTATAATTAATCCTCGTGGATCAACATAAACTCATTTGGTATTTCGACTTGCTCGGGATAATGATTTGTTGAGCGTTTGTTCGAAAACCCTAATTTTTGATGAATTGCTCATTAGTCGACGAATTGCTGAAAATAGGTCATGAGAAAAGGAGGGACCGATCACATGATCCCATGGACGTCCATGTGATGCCCAATTGCTCGAGTGAGCGTGCACCGGGGTTCTCAGTTGGAGAGTTGGTGAAAGAATGATTATTATGTGCCGGCTTCATCATTTACTGAAATATGGCTGGGTTCAGCATTAGATGATAAAACCTAAGTATGAAAGATGGGACCGACCAAGAGAGCATGGGACCGGCTCTCGGTGGTCACGAGACCAGCTTTTGTTCGTTTTAGCAATCCCCAGGTTGGTTGGAGAGAGTTTGGGCCCAATATGAGCAATTGAGCAAATTAGGTCAGAATTATGAAAACATGTGGGACTGGCTTTGTGCAATCCCTAGGAATGACTCTGGTCGATCAATAAGGCATTCTCGTGTTACCATGGTGTCCGTGTCTCCGTACTGAGAGTTCCAGTATTTCTGATGTGCGTTCGAGCAACATTGTGAATTTTCAGAAGAGTTTATCTTGACTGAAATTCTTGATTTTTGTTGGAATGAGCATGTATGCTCAATTGATCAGTATTTTGTAAATATTGAAATAAGAATATTTTAACATTCAAAATTGCCGTGAGAGGCTAGCCGGTCATGCGACCATGTTGGCTTTTGAATTTTCATGATTTGAGCAAAATTTGAGAAATTATGAAGAAATCATGATTTTTGCTCAAACCAAGGAGTTTCATGAATTTGGGGAAAATAATAATTATAAAAGACTAGGGATTGCAGGGTGTGTGACCGGCCACGGCTAGGGAATGGCCGGCCGGCTATGTTGCCCGGTCCCTCACTCCTTTCCCTATTTTATAATATTATTTTTCATGAATCCGTGATGTTATGGAGAATCCATGAGTTTTTGTTGAAACGGAGGAGTTTCATGAATTTAGGGAATAATAATTATAAAAAGCTAGGGATTGTGAGGTGTGGGACCGGCCACGACTTGGGCATGGACGGCCGGCTATGTTGCCCGGTCCCCCACACCTTTCCCTATTTTATAATATTATTTTTCATGAATCCATGAAGTTATGGAGAATTCATGAATTTTGCAAAAACAAGGAAAGTTGCTAAAATCAAGGAGTTTTTCATGAGTTCATGAAAATAACAAAATAGGGCAAAATAATGGAAGAAGCATGGGGACCGGCCACGGCTAGGGCATGGCCGGCCGGCCGGTGGGCCCGCCCCCTGGGCGCTCCTTATTATTGTTGTGGGGCTTACTCAGTGATGATCCAGATGCCCGGTTATTGAGTATTTATTGCTAATCCATGAAATTCAGTGTAGAATAATTCATGAAATTGAACAATAAGAATGAGTAGTTATTTATTATCAATTCATAGGATCAGCTGTGGATTCACATGAATTCGTAATAATAAAACAGGCATTACCATTTCATGGGATCGTGGATTCGACCATGAATTCGTAATAATAAAACATGCATTACCATTCCATGGGATCGTGGATTCGACCATAAAATTGGAGTAATAAAGTTATCTATTACCATTCCATAGGATTTATGAAATCGGAGTAATGAGATAATACGGTTGTTTATTGCCATTCTATGAGATCAAGACGTGGATTCGATCATAGAATCGGAACAATTTTTTTTGCGATTCCATGGGATCAGGTCGTGGATTCGACCATGGAATAGGAGCAATTGTTATTGCCATTCCATGGGATTAGGCCGTGGATTCGACCATGGAATAGGAGAAATAATAGATCATTCGGGAATTCGGTGGTGAATGTCACAAATGAATTAATCTATGCGCATAGTCGAGATGGCTAATATCCCGAAGGCGTTCTCAAATCTTACGAGAACGCCCGAGTCTATACACGTCGCCCTACATAGTTAGGATCAGTGAGTGTCGCTGTCCTGAAGGCGTTGTTGCTCTCAATCTTACGGAGAACCGCCCAATCTTTCTTCTATGTAGATGGGGGTCGCTCTCATGTAGTCAGGGAACAGAGAGTATCACCGACGCCATGAAGGCGTTAAGCCCTCTCAACAAACAATTATGTAGGAGGACCGCCCAATTCTATTATTCTACATAGAGGGCACAATGAAATGCCAGGGATCGAACGCTCAGCTAGTGGAGGCTTTTCGAAAGACATGTTCATCATGTCTTTGTAAAATATGAATCGTCACATGCTTGAAGCCGTATCAGAAACATGAAGTATCATGATTTTACGGTTTTGACCTTTGTTGAAAATCCACCATCAACACCTATTTCCACCAAACAACAAGTTTTTGTCAGGAGTATACAACACTCAGAAACCACTTGCTAGCTTTACCATCTGTTAGCTTTCACTTTCTGATACAAGTCAAACAACTACTCTTCCAGTAATCAACTATTCTCGGTCTCAACACTTTCTTCGCTTCCCTCTCTAAAACCAACCCTTCTCCTTCACTTTGTGACCGAAGCAAGTATGGAACGGCCATTTCTTGGTTTAGGCCGGATTTGTACAGATTGATCTCTCGAATCTAAAGTAATCCCTTGCAGTACATTGTTTAGGGTTTAGACTCAGTTTCTCACCCACTCACGCGAAATTACCGAAATCAGCAGAAACCGTTTTCACCCTCAAACAGCGGGTCATCTGGATCAAAAAGTGCTAACCACAAGAAGAGAAAACTGCAACAGACCTCGAAGATATCCAACACACCCTTAGCTATTTTTTTTTGCTTAAGACAACTACATCTAGTTATGGTTCGGGTTCGGTCTCTATAAAAGGGTCTAGGTAAAAAAAAAAATCACCGGCTGGATTTCTTCAAAGGCAGGATCCTGAAGGTCAGGTTGAAGAGTCTGTAAATACTTAACTAAGAACTTAGAAGCACATAACAATAACCTGAATAATTGGGGATCTTGTAAGTCAATCAGATTTGACTCACACGGTTGACCACAATAGTGGTCATTCTTAAGCAAATGCGTCGACCCTAATCTCCTAAAGTAATTAGGTTTAATTTTAAAACTCAATAACCGACACAACTGAAACTCATATGTTCCCACAATTGGAAGAAAAGTTTTTGGTGGGGAAATAAAGTCAATTTTGGTATCATAGCCTAGGTCAACCACATCAACCAGAGGACGGGTTTCTAATAACTAAACTTCTTTATGGACACAACTAGGTTCGGAAAAAAGTATATGAAGATAATCTTTTAAAATGGTTGAGGCACAATATCAAGTCCCAAGTGAGGGAACTTTTTAAGAGTTAAAGGTAATGCACTAGGAAAATGATAATCACCCCCAAACTTAGAGTTTTCGGTGTCTCTAGATAAACTAGTCACAATCCTCATCCTTTTGAATAGATGAATAATCATTAAAATTATAAGAATTTGAACCAGAAATAACAATATCCTTATAAAGCTCATCAAGAGTAACAATTTCCTGGCCACTATGCCTACCTATTTCGATTCTTCATCAAAGACTATCCTTATCATAGGCATTATAACATGAAAGTGGTTGAACCTCATCTAAACAAGTAGTGTTACCAATTCTAACCTCGTCATCTTGATTATGTGAATAAAAACTATCCTTATTTTTAAGGGTGGTATTGGGAACACTATATTGGAAATTAAGATTATCCTGAGCAAATTTTTCCACAATCCTATTTGTACTCTCAATAAATTGCTTTGAGGGACTATTCTAGAGACATCTTAGTTGACTTATCTACGGACTCTTCTGGAAGCGGAATATTATAAGTATCTTTCATAAATAAGTGAAAACTCTGTGTTGACTAATTGAAACTCTTGAGAGACTCTTCTAGAGAAATAGGAGGATCGTTTTGCTCGTATGACTTGTGGGTGTGCGAATAGTAATTAGGCTCACCATGGTATGAGCCATAACCTTCAAAAGGTTGATGTTCCCAACCACTATTCACACTATGGTCAAAGTAGTAATGTCCATTTTGTTCAGTTGGATATTCGTTGTATTGGCTATTGTACATGTTTGACATTCTCAACACAAAATAAAACCCACTGACAGGAGATTCGTGGGTGGATAGAGTCTTACCTCCCGTACCAGATGGGAGACGAACCGTTGAAGCCGACTCAGGACACCGACTCCGATGTCAGTGTACGAACCTGAGGGGCCAAGACAGTATCGTAACTGTCGTCCTTCCCTGCAGCAGTTTTATTTAAATTTTACCCTTCCTTAGGGTTTAAAAATAATAATGTCCAAAAGCCCCAAAAAAATAAAGTTCAAAAAGTGTCCAAAAATAAAAAATTACAAAAAATAAAACCATATTTACAGTTACTAAAATAAAATAAAATAACTATATATAAAATATTCTTCTTCACTCCTTTTGGATTCCTCTTTTCTTTCCTTCTTTGGCTTCGCCTTTCTTTTCAGCACTTTCTCTCTTTTTCTTTAGCTCAACTCCAGATCTGAAAGCAAACAAGAAATACCAAAACGCATAAAAATAACTAAAATAATTTTTAAAAAAAAAAAAAACCTAAAAACAAATCTATAAACAAGTCCCCGGCAGCGGCGCCAAAAATTGATCGGATTCTGGGTAGTGGTAAGAAAGGTTGTCGTTCGTTCAGAGTTTGTTGAGATTTATTTTAGTCGTAAAAGTAGAAATTAAGAAGAAAAAAAAGAAAATATATATACAAAATATGGTCACGGGATGAAGAGAGACCGGGACTCGGGATTCCACCAGACTTCAATTTCATGCAGTTTAAATACCAATTCTAAACAATAATAGCTCATAATGTAAAGTTTCATTGACTCTAATTCATTGCCTAAAGTAGATTTTGAAAGTAATGGTTGTAAATCTAAAGTATGGGATATCAAAACATTTAAGCAAGCATAACCCATCAATTGAAATGACAACTATTAAAATCATAATTCAATAAAATAACTGTGCAATTAGTCATAAAAAGTATTAATAAAATTACCGCATTCGTGAAATTTGGCTTCCTCCATTGTCCCGGTGATGGGGTTTAGCTCATTAGGTTGGAAACACACTCAAAATATGGATCCATAGATCAAAAGATGTTTTTATTGAAGAAGAGTAATAATATAATGAATCTACAACGCTTTATTGGCGTTACATAAATCACCGTTACAATAGTTGTTGCAAATTCAAAATAAGTGTGCCAAACTGAGTGTTACGAGTTCTGTTTATAAAAGAGAGTTCTGCGACAGTCCGTGGACGTTAAATATTCTTCTTCTTCTTGTTCTTCCCGCACGCAAAACGACTCTGCAATTTGCGACTGACTCAGGGAGTCAGTTCTTCTTCTTCTTCTTCTTCTTCAATGGCAGCAGCATAGACAAGCTATGCAACTCCCGATTCTCTGCTCTATTCTAACCCCTAACGCTCCATCCTCCTTTTCCTTTAACCCCATCGACTTATTTATACTCAACAACACCGAGATACTCCAGAGTGAATGTGAATAATCCCGTAATAATCATGTTTATCTTCCACGGTCAGTTGTGAGAATAATCTTCCTTTATTAGCTCCATCACGCGTCTGCATGGTTTTGACACACTCCAACACACTCAGAAAACAATCAGCACGAGTCCAACTCAGTCCAGGAAGATTTATACACGCAGCTTCGACGAATAAACCAAAGGAGATTCCTAGTTCTCCTCCCTTGAAAACGTGCCTCACTGTTCTCTTATTTCACGTGAAAATATCATCTTTCTTTGAAAATAGAAACTTTGCCAACCCTATTTTATAGTAATAAGTCAATACCAATCAATACCCGACCAAATCTCCGCCCAAAATCTCTTCGTGGTCAATACAGGAAATTCGAGTTTATCCTCATCTCTGTTTCGTCGAGAAACGATTATCCAGCCCAATTTACTCGATCCAAGAAGACATATCGACCCTGTTTAGTCCTAACAGGACCAGCCCAACCAAATTGAATGATTGAATCTAATAATATCACGTCCAAACTCCGATATAAAAATCCACCAGACATCTGCAAGAGTTTCCCGCCAATTTTATTTTCAAAACAAGAAAGAAGGCGGAGTCCCTTAACTGCACTGACAGGTGCAAATAGCAAATGGGTACCCCTATCAAATGGGTGCCCCTTATCCAAAGTTGCCGTTATCACTTTTCGAGCCGATTTTCGTAAAAATGTTTATTTCCCAGAAATACCTACAAACACATAAAACACCATAATAAGTACAAAATCGAGTACCAACAATACAGAAAATTAAGGAAGACTTAGACACAAAAATGTGTCTATCAATGGTATTTTTAAAAAAAAAAAGTTCTTATTGCTTCGAAACATGTTAAAATTACTGACGATTTGTTTGAGCCTTCGTGTTATTCCCAAGCTAAGAATGATCCAAAATGGCGTCCTCCTATGGATTTGGAAATTTATGCACTTTTGAAAAATGGGACTTGGTCTAGTTCCACCTCCTCTTAACCAAAATATTATTGGTTGCAAATGGGTTTATCGTGTTAAGCGACTAGCTGATGGTACCGTTGAGCGTCGCAAAGCTCGTCTAGTTGCCAAGGGTTTTAATCAACAAGAAGGTATTGATTATGGTGAGACTTTTAGACCGGTTATTAATCCATGCACTATTCGAATTATTTTGACGCTAGCCTTGTCTTACCGCTGGAACATTCGTCAACTTGATGTTCAAAATGCTTTTCTCAATGGCATTCTCACTGAGGAAGTTTACATGAAATAACCCCTTGGTTATATAGATCCCCAATTTCCAGACTATGTTTGTAAATTGCATCAATGTATTTATGGTCTTAACCAGGCTCCTCGTGCATGGTATACTCGTCTCAGCTCTTTTCTTCAGAAACTTGGATTTGTTATCTCTGTTTCTGATACTTCTTTGTTCATTCGACGATCAGCTGAGGGTATTACTTTTCTTTTGGTTTATGTGGATGACATAATTTTAACTGGATCTTCTATGGCATGTATACAATCACTTATGAATACTTTTCATAATGAGTTTGCTCTCAAGGATCTTGGACCTCTTTCATATTTTCTTGGCGTAGAGGTCACATAAGCTTCTGATGGATTGTTTCTTTCACAACGTCGTTACATTGAAGATCTTCTTGTTCGTGATAACATGCAAGGAGAGAAACTAGTTACCACTCTGATAGGTGTAGAATACACCGTATTTATTATCTAGTATTTACGTTTTCTTTGCTATTTTTCGTGTGAATTATGTATCTTATGTGTGAATTTGAGTTATTAGGTGCTTTGGAGTCGCACGAACGAAAAGAAGGAGAAAAGGTCCATTTGGAGCGTAAAGAGCAAAAGGTTCAACTCGCAGACGATATTCGGAGCATGCTAGGTTGCACAAGAGGAATTAAGCTGGAAATTAAGCTGTCAGTCCCGTAGAACTGACAATTGAACTGAGAATTAGGTTGTCGGTTTTCTGAAACCGACAAGCCAAGTTTGATTTGGTCATCCATTATCCCATGTAGTGGGGTGTCTGAATCCTGCCCCAATTATCCAACATAACCCTAAAATCAAGAGAGGTTCTCTCGTTCTTACACTACACCCTGAAATTGAGAAACTATTTCTCAGATGTTTTCTTTCCCCAAAACAACAGAACTGATCCATAGGGTTAGCCAGAAATCGAGAAATTGAGAGAACTTGTCTCTCATTCTTCATTTCATTCTTCCCATTCGAAATTGAGAACGAGAGGCGATGTTGTTGGTGGATCGAGTTGCCGATTCGAAGCTAAGATGGGATCGATTGCTGCAGACAGAGATCGAAACATAGCTATGATGATTGACGAGCTCATGAAGAAGACCTGGAATCAGTTGGTGGTGTTGCCGACTGAAGCTGTGAAATTGTTGAATCGATAAATTGAAGTTGAAATTGGTGATTGCTTCTATCGATCGAAATGGGTTTCTGTTGCGATAGATGAAGTAGAAAGAGAGATGGGTTCGTGGCTCAGAAGAATATCAGGGTTGTGGCTGTTTCGAGAGAATTGGTGGTGCTGTTGATGCTCAGGAAATGGAATTCAGATCCAGACGAAGAAAGAGGGTAGCTGTGTTGCTCAAGAATGAATCTGAGATCGAGAATAATGATGGGTTTGTATTCATGAAAGCAGTGGAGAAATGTTGAGCTTCTGTTGAATTAAGAGCAGAAGATAAAATTGTTGTTGTGCTCTGAGGTTGAATGAGAAGTTTGGAAGAATGGGTATGACTCGGAATTAGGCTTTGTGCAGTTCAAGCTGGTTCGAGTTTGATGATGCTTGGGTCTGTGTTGTATGGGTATGATCGATAACATATGGGCATATGGATGCCACATCTAGAATAGTTGGTCTTGGGAAGTTCTGACTGAATATGTGAGGAGCTGCCATCGGTTGTGTTACGAGATGGTGATGTTTTGATGGAATTCAATTGAGCTCAAGATGAGGAGTTATCCGGTGGTTCATGGAAGTGATCTTTGTCGAGAAGCAAGTGATAGAATTCGAGAAACCAAGACGGGGTGTGAGTGTGAATGCCACGAGCCGATCTTTGTGCTTATATGGAAGAAATCTTTGGAAGTTAAGGTAGCGATCGTGGTTGAGTTTGTTGGTTCTGATCTTTGCTATGAACTGGATGAGTTGAGTGGCAAGCCGGTGGTGAGAAAAGAGCGAAGCATTGGTGAACCGAGTTAAAGTTTGAGCTCGGTTGTGAATATGGGCTGTTGCAAGGAGTTGTGGACGGCGCGGAAGTCAGGGTTGTGCTGATGTTATGGGTTACAATGGTGAAGTTTGTGAAATCAGTGGAATTTGAGGTTGTATTCTATGTTTTGAGACCGAGATTTCAGTTGTAGCTGTTGAGTTGAATTCACAAGAAGCGGTGAACCTTAGATGTATGTTAGGATGAAAAGTTGCGGTGGCGGTGGCATTTATTACGTAATGATCTTGAGATAATGGATGTCCGAGGACTCAAGTGCAATGCGAGTCAGTGGCGCGAGATGGAATGAAGAATTGAAATGGCTAAAGGAGCTAGTGACATGAATTTGAGATTCGGGTGGTGCGGTGGTGGTTTTACTACGAGGGAAATTGCGAGTGGAGCTGTCATTGGCCACCGAGGTCTTGTAATTGGCAGCGAGGAAGAGAGTATGAAGCTCAGGTTGCTATGGCTAGGAACAAGAATGGATGGAAATATAGTTGGAGTTACAGAATTGGATGTGTTTGAATGAATGAATTGAGCTATAGAAATATGAGTTGAAGTGCGGATTGTCCGGCCATCATGGTTTGGAGAGCTTCTTGAAGCACAATGATTGTCTTTGCGAGTATGGCCTGTGCAATGGCCTGGTCTGGCTAAGTTAAATCAGCCAAGGCAGAACCTGACTCCATCTAACTCAGTGCTGACTGACCCTGACTCACCTGACTTGACCCGTTTTGACTCAGTGCCTTGACCCGAGTTGACTCGACCGATCCGACCCGTTGACCGATGACCGGTTTGACTTTGCCGGTCACCTGAAATAGTTTTCCGGCGACTTTCCGGCCAAGTTCCGGGCATAATCCCAGTTTTCCGGCGACGATTTTTGGGCAAAATTTTCACATGGGTTTTTCTCATACATGGGCTTGGTGGACTTCTATCTTTTGGACCTTTGAAGATTAGACCTAATTTTGGAAACAAGAGAGCTATTTAAAGGAAAGACTTCTACAACTTTTGGGGATATCTTTTAATCTTACAATACTTTATTCTATTCTTTTTGGGCCTCTACTTTGTTCTAGGGTTTAGAAACATGAAACTTCTCTTCCTTCTTGTGATGAACTCCATGAATATGAGCTAGAGTTTTATTATTGGTTATGGAATAAGTTGGATTTCCAAATATGGGTTTTAATTCAATAAATTAGTTTTCTCTCATATTATCGTTTATGATTCACCATGAATATTGTTACATGATTTGGATGCTTGTTTAGTCGAGTCGCGAGTCGATTGAGTTTGCTTTCATCTCTATTGCTAGATTAAGGTTATTATACGCAAAAGTGATAATTCCGGATTGCAAGTAGCATAAGTATGATTATAGTTTGTAGTGATATATTCTTATGATCATATGTGAACCATAACCTTTGTTAAATCGGATTAGTGCGCTTTCCACGTTCGATTGCTTTGATTGGCCTGATTTCATAGAACCTAATGCATCTAGGGAATTAAACTTGATTAGTGCTTTTACACGTTAGGTTGTTCCTTTAGGTAGAATTCATATTCGCATCTTTTAATGTGTTTGTTGATGACAAGAGGAGATTAGCGGGATATTCTTGCGATCAAGGTATTCTAGGGTCTTTGATAAAAGTTGAGATTAAAATATCAATTCTAGTTTTTGTGTTGAAAACATGTTTGTGAATGAAAACGAAATCCTTGACCAATACTTTCTTATCCTTGATTTGATTTGTTTGCTTATTTCTTTATTTGTTTTATTTAGTTTATTATAATCACAAAACCCCGGTGTTATTTATAGGGAACCGAAACAATTTGACAACCTAGACCTCTCTGTGGGATCGATCCTTTCTTGCCCTTGCTTCATTATATATTTTGAGTAGTAAGAAAGTGTAATTTATTTTTGACGCTTACGACCGCGATCAAATTTTGGCGCCGGTGCCGGGGAGGCAGCGGTTGTCACTTGTTTTTGGTTTCTTATTTTTGTTTTTAGTTTTTGTTTTATTTTTCTTATTTTCTGGGTTTTAACCTTGGTTTGAGAATTTTATTTCAGGTGCTTATTTCTATGGAAGGAGTATATTGGAACAATGGATACGGTTTACAACCTCAACAATACGACAACTACCAATTCCATGGGTATAATCAAAACCAATTTATTGGCTATGACCAATATTCCATGGAACCTTATGGTTTTCCTCAACAACCTTATGGCGGGTATATGTGTGAACAACCACAAGGATGGGAGGATTCTTATGCTCGTGAACAAAAAGTCTCTAACTTTATAGATCACGTTTCCACCTTTTTACAAGAGGAATTTCAAAAAGCTAAAGAGACTACAAACGAGCAACTCCAAGAACTTCGTGAAGGTATGACTATCTTGCGAAGAGGCATTGATCAATACAAGGAAGATATGGATAATTCTAATGTGCATATGGTTTGTGATGAATATTTGATTGATGCTAATGTTGAAAAAGGCCAATCCTTGGGCACTTTCATGGATAATTGTGTAGTTAACTCAACTCTTGATCGTAATAATGATCATTCACCTATTCAAAAGGATGAGTTAGAGATTAGCAACACTAAATTCAGCGAGGACCAATCTTATGTTGACTATGATAGTGACGGTGATTATGATACATTGCTTGAAATAACTCATGGTGACATCCCCGAGGAGTGTACAATGGAGTCTTTTTGGGATCAAGATGAAGACGAAGAGGAATATGTCGACACTTGTGTAGATTACTCAAGCATTGATCTTAATAATGATCAAGAGCCTATTCAAAGGGCGGAGCTTGAGGATGATACATTTTCGAGTGTTCTAAAAAAGTTTCTTATAATAAAATTTGGATCCGCAAAAGAGTATGTGCCTTACAACAAAGTGGAGTATGTTGAGAATGAGACCGTTGTGACCAATATTGTGGAAGACCCAATTGAGCTTGTGAATGATTGTAATGATGATGTTAATGTCGAGACTTTGGTTACGGCAGAAACGGACGAAGAATGGTTGCAGGGTTTGATAGAGGACCATGATATACAAGAGGTGAATAATTCACTTGAGTTTTTCAAGGATGAAGAGGATTTCATGATACAAGAGATTGTGCAAGGTTTATCTAACCCGTTGCCTATTGTTTCTTCTCCTTTACCTCTTATTGGTTTGAATGTATGTGCTTCGGGAACATTGTTGAATGATTTTGTTTCTCGATTTCCGCCATTAGAGATACTTGATTCTCATACTATGCAGGTTTGTGAACAAGAAACCGTGGAAGTACCCGACTCCTATATTCTTTATGCACTTCCATGTGTGGACAAGAATAAGTGTGGGGGAAACTTTTATCGGTTAATAGCTTCGTTTCTGTTTTATATTACTAATATTTGTGTGAAGCTAGTGTTTGAAAAACAGGTGCTATGGGTGGATCCCCAAATTTTCCGATTATTGGTGTATGGGGAATGAATCTTACAAGAAGCTAAGTCGGGCCGTCGACTTTAAAACAAGCGCTAAGTGGGAGGCAACCCACCGGTGTTGTATCTCTTATCCTTTTGCATTTTATTTTTGTTTCGTTTATTTATTTTTTTACTGTTTTCATATCATATTTGCATCCCCATGTTTAATTTCATTGAGTCCGTAATCTATCTTAGAAGAGAATTATGACGAATACCTTTTCGTCAGAAAATTTCAGACTGCGCGTAGTTCAGTCCAAAGACCATAACTGTCAGACCGTTTATCAAAACACTGTGAAATTTTGACACTGTGTAGAAAACACGTAGGTGAACAACTTTTGTGAAATGGAGTTTTTCCAAATTCCTTACCAATTTTCACAGTTTTTGCGTTTTATCTGCTGTTACGTCAGAATTCAGAACTTTCGGTTTTGCACATTGAGGACAATGTGAAGTTTAAGTGTGGGGGAGCATTTATATGTTTGTATAGTTTTTTTTAGTTTTTTTTATGCCTTTTTTAAAAAAAAATAGAAAAAATAGAAAAAACCAAGAAAAAATTTGTGCTTTTTGAACTCCGAAATCTAGAAATTTATGCCTTTAGGATGACACCATTAGTGGATGGAACCATTTTGAATGCAGGAGTTGAGGAACCAATTAACTAAAAGGGAAGAATATAGCTCAGAAATCACAAATTAGCATGATAGTTGTTACCATATCTCGGAATATCACCATATCACATTCTATTTTTATTTTTCCATATTTATCTATTGTTCTCTAAGTGCTTTGGTGGGTCACTAAACATCGACGTGTTATTACTTGCTAGGATGAAATAGAGTGATTGAGTTACTAGAAAAAGAAAAAAAAATGATGAAAAAATATATATGAAAAAAAAAAAAAGAGACCGACCAATTAGACCAAAACGGAATAAAAAGACACTTGGGAATAGCAGTATGTGTGAAACGTAGTCCCTGTCTCCGTCGCCTAAACAAGAGTGGAATGCAGGATCCAAGGCAACTATCATATACGTGTTGACAAGGAAGCATGCGCTTGGATCCAAAAGATCTAATCATGCCGTCTAAAAAAAAAAAAAAGAGAAATTGGATCCAGTTTGATCCAATCATATAAAAAAAAAAGAGAAGAAATTATTATGGTGTTGAATAAAGTCATTCTTGGTTCCCTTGTATATGCCAATTGATTTGATGTAGCATTCAGCACCAAGTAGCTCAATCCAATAGGATTAGGTTCATCTTAGCAGTGACCTTCAGACAGATATGGGAAACATCGAACACTTGTGAATATTCGCCAACATCTACATCTATATCCATCTTCTTAATCTTTTCATTGTGATTGTGGTTTGTTAGTTTCCGAGTATTGTGGCTTGTTCGACTATCTAATTAGAGTTTATTTACTAATATATGAATTGAATTTGCAAGGTACCTCTTCCTGTAGTCATTTTGGATTCGTTCGTTGATTTGTCACAAATATACGGAGTTTGAAATATAGGTTTTGTAGGTACATCTCTGGTAAACCTTCACGAGACTATAACTCGTCCACTAGGGACACCTAGGGGTTTAAAGGCTTGTTATTTATGCTAAAATTAACCGTAGCCTCGACGTCACGGAGTTGTATGTATTTTTTTTTTTTTTTTTTATTTTTTAGTTTTGTTTTGTTTGATTTGCTCGAGGACTAGCAAAGTCTAAGTGTGGGGGAATTTGATAGGTGTAGAATACACCGTATTTATTATCTAGTATTTACGCTTTCTTTGCTATTTTTCGTGTGAATTATGTATCTTATGTGTGAATTTGAGTTATTAGGTGCTTTGGAGTCGCACGAACGAAAAGAAGGAGAAAAGGTCCATTTGGAGCGTAAAGAGCAAAAGGCTCAACTCGCAGACGATATTCGGAGCATGCTAGGTTGCACAAGAGGAATTAATTTGGAAATTAAGGTCATCGGTCCGTAGAACCGACAATTGAACCGAGAATTAGGTTTGTCGGTTTTCTGAAACCGACAAGCCAAGTTTGATTTGGTCATCCCTTATCCCATGTAGTGGGGTGTCTGAATCCTGCCCCAATTATCCAACATAACCCTAAAATCAAGAGAGGTTCTCTCGTTCTTACACTACACCCTGAAATTGAGAAACTATTTCTCAGATGTTTTCTTTCCCCAAAATAACAGAACTGATCCATAGGGTTAGCCAGAAATCGAGAAATTGAGAGAACTTGACTCTCATTCTTCATTTCATTCTTCCCATTCGAAATTGAGAACGAGAGGCGATGTTGTTGGTGGATCGAGTTGCCGATTCGAAGCTAAGATGGGATCGATTGCTGCAGACAGAGATCGAAACATAGCTATGATGATTGACGAGCTTATGAAGAAGACCTGGAATCAGTTGGTGGTGTTGCCGACTGAAGCTGTGAAATTTTTGAATCGAGAAATTGAAGTTGAAATTGGTGATTGCTTCTACCGATCGAAATGGGTTTCTGTTGCTATAGATGAAGTAGAAAGAGAGATGGGTTCGTGGCTCAGAAGAATATCAGGGTTGTGGATGTTTCGAGAGAATTGGTGGTGTTGTTGATGCTCAGGAAATGGAATTCAGATCCAGACGAAGAAAGAGGGTAGCTGTGTTGCTCAAGAATGAATCTGAGATCGAGAATAATGATGGGTTTGTATTCATGAAAGCAGTGGAGATATGTTGAGCTTCTGTTGAATTAAGAGCAGAAGATGAAATTCTTTGTTGTGCTCACGAGGTTGAATGAGAAGTTTGGAAGAATGGGTATGACTAGGAATTAGGCTTTGTGCGGTTCAAGGCTGGTTCGAGTTTGATGATGCTTGGGTCTGTGTTGTATGGGTATGATCGATAACATATGGGCATATGGATGCCACATCTAGAATAGTTGGTCTTTAGGAGATTCTGACTGAATATGTGAGGGAGCTGCCATCGGTTGTGTTACGAGATGGTGATGTTTTGATGGAATTCAATTGAGCTCAAGATGAGGAGTTATTTGGTGGTTCATGGAAGTGATCTTTGTCGAGAAGCAAGTGATAGAATTCGAGAAACCAAGACGGTGTGAGTTTGTGAATGCCACGGCGATCTTTGTGCTTATATGGAAGAAATCTTTGGAAGTTAAGGTAGCGATGGTGGTTGAAGTTTGTTGGTTCTGATCTTTGCTATGAACTGGATGAGTTGAGTGGCAGCCGGTGGTGAGAAAAGAGCAGAAGCATTGGTGAACTGAGTTAAAGTTTGAGCTCAGTTTGTGAATATGGCTGTTGCAAGGAGTTGTGGACGGCGCGGAAGTCAGGGTTGTGCTGATGCTATGGGTTACAATGGTGAAGTTTGTGAAATCAGTGGAATTTGAGGTTGTATTCTATGTTTTGAGACCGAGATTTCAGTTGTGGCTGTTGAGTTGAATTCACAAGAAGCGGTGAACCTTAGATGTATGTTAGGATGAAAAGTTGCGAGTGGCGGTGGCATTTATTACGTAACGATCTTTGAGATAATGGATGTCTGAGGACTCAAGTGCAGCTGGCAGAGCTGGCTCTGGCAGATGGAATGAAGAATTGAAATGGCTAAAGGAGCTAGTGACATGAATCTGAGATTCAGGTGGTGCAGTGGTGGTTTTACTACGAGGGAAATTGCAGGTGGAGCTGCTGTTGGCCAACGAGGTCTTTGTAATTGGCGGCGAGGAAGAGAGTATGAAGCTCGAGTTGCTATGGCTAGGAACAAGAATGGATGGAAATATAGTTGGAGTTCTGAGGTGGATGTGTTTGAATGAATGAATTGAGCTATAGAAATATGAGTTGAAGTGCAGATTGTCCAGCCATCATGGTGGAGAGCCTTCTTGCAAATGATGATTGTCTTTGCAGAGTATGGCTTTGTGCAATGGCCTGGTCTGGCTAAGTTAAATCAGCCAAGGCAGAACCTGACTCCATCTAACTCTGTGCTGACTGACCCTGACTCACCTGACTTGACCCGTTTTGACTCAGTGCCTTGACCTGAGTTGACTCGACTGATCCGACCCGTTGACCGATGACCGGTTTGACTTTGCCGGTCACTGAAATAGTTTTCGGCGACTTTAGGCCAAGTTCCGGCCATAATCCCAGTTTTCCGGCAGCGATTTTTGGGCAGAATTTTCGCATGGGTTTTTCTCATACATGGGCTTGGTGGACTTCTATCTTTTGGACCTTTGAAGATTAGACCTAATTTTGGAAACAAGTGAGCTATTTAAAGGAAAGACTTCTACAACTTTTGGGGATATCTTTTAATCTTACAATACTTTATTCTATTCTTATTGGGCCTCTACTTTGTTCTAGGGTTTAGAAACATGAAACTTCTCTTCCTTCTTGTGATGAACTCCATGAATATGAGCTAGAGTTTTATTATTGGTTATGGAATAAGTTGGATTTCCAAATATGGGTTTTAATTCAATAAATTAGTTTTCTCTCATATTATCGTTTATGATTCACCATGAATATTGTTACATGATTTGGATGCTTGTTTAGTCGAGTCGCGAGTCGATTGAGTTTGCTTTCATCTCTATTGCTAGATTAGGGTTATTATACACAAAAGTGATAATTCCGGATTGCAAGTAGCATAAGTATGATTATGGTTTGTAGTGATATATTCTTATGATCATATGTGAACCATAACCTTTGTTAATCGGATTAGTGCGCTTTCCACGTTCGATTGCTTTGATTGGCCTGATTTCATAGAACCTAATGCATCTAGGGAATTAAACTTGATTAGTGCTTTTACACGTTAGGTTGTTCCTTTAGGTAGAATTCATATTCGCATCTTTTAATGTGTTTGTTGATGACAAGAGGAGATTAGAGGGATATTCTTGCGATCAAGGTATTCTAGGGTCTTTGATAAAAGTTGAGATTAAAATATCAATTCTAGTTATTGTGTTGAAAACATGTTTGTGAATGAAAACGAAATCCTTGACCAATACTTTCTTATCCTTGATTTGATTTGTTTGCTTATTTCTTTATTTGTTTTATTTAGTTTATTATAATGACAAAACCCTGGTGTTATTTATAGGGAACCGAAACAATTTGACAACCTAGACCTCTCTGTGGGATCGATCCTTTCTTGCCCTTGCTTCATTATATATTTTGAGTAGTAAGAAAGTGTAATTTATTTTTTGACGCTTACGACCGCGATCACACTCCTTTTAGTACCTACACTGAACTTCACCAGGTTGATAGCCCTTTAACGTCCGATGTCACTTTGTCCAGGAGTTTGGTTGGTGGTCTTCAGTATCTCTCCATGACAAGACCAGACGTTGCCTTTGCTGTTAATAAGGTATGCCAATTTATGCACAAACCTACAGAAGCTCACTTGGTGCTTGTTAAGCGTATACTTCGTAATATGCGCCATACTTCTACCTTTGGAATTTTTCTTCGTCCCGAACAAAATTTGCAGCTTAGTTTTTCGGCCTATACGGATGCTGATTAGGCGGGTGATCATCTAGACCGTCGTTCTATGAGTGGATATTGTGTTTATCTTGGTTCGAATCATATTTCTTGGAGTTCTCGTAAGCAACGTACAGTCTCCAGGTCAAGTATTGAATCCGAGTATCGTGGTTTGGCTATTGCGACTGCTGAATTAATGTGTATTGAATCACTTCTTCTGGAACTAAAGGCTTCTATTATATTTCATCCCACTCTTTGGTATGATAACTTGGGAGCTACCTATCTCATAATGAATCCAGTATTTCATGGTCGCGTAAAACACATAGAAATTGACTATCACTTTGTTCATGAGAGAGTTCAAAATGGTCAGCTTGATGGTCGTTTTGTTTCGTCTAAGGATCAAGTTGCATATATCTTTACGAAGCCTACTCCAAAAGATAACTTTTGTCAACTACGCTCTAAGCTTAATGCCATCGACAACCCGCTTAGACCGAGGAGGAGTGTTAGATATATAACAGACGTGAATACTTAAGTCACGTATGTTTATGATTTCTTTAGTTATATATATTGTATTTATAGGAAATATCTTGTAACCAAACTTTGTATATTCTGTATATCTTATATTCCTCTTCTATTCAAAGGAATATCTATTGTAATCTTTCATATATAAACATACAAGTTTTATTTTGTGTTTCTTATCCATTGAGAACACCTAAACATTAGTCTCAACTATTGTGGACTCGGAAACTATTTTCCTAGACGGATACTCAGTTTCCACGAGTTAAGCTATGTGTAACATCAGTTAGCCATAGATTGGTTAGGAAAAATGAGACAATATTAGATGCTAATTTGTTGTTGGGTACAATGTGGCCAAAGCCAATAGAAATCGTGTAACATGGTGCTTGCTCTTAAAGTGGGTGTGATGGTACAACTGCAGAAATATCAACGTTTATAACGTGCGTGAAAACAGTTAGTTGGTTATAACGTGCCTAAAATCTGAAACTGGGTGAAAATATCACTTTTCATGAAACTAAGGTAGTATATGCCTAAAAATATCATTCCAAAAAAAAAAATGCATAACGAATTATGGAGCCACCACAAAGGATGCATAACAGTTTATATAGTTGTATTTTGGTTCATGCATCCACTAATTTGGTTATGCAACCACTAAAACCATGTATATGCCTCAAAAATAACATTCCAATAAAAAAATAAATATGCATAAAGTATTATGCAATCATCGGTGTTTCTTTTTTTTTCTTTGGTCGGCCATCCCCACTGTGACAACGATGTTCTAGTCACAAAGAGTATCTACAAGGGCCCGAGAAACGTCAAATCAAAATAGCGGATAAAGTTGTTGGAAGTCATGGAAATAAATGTATCATTTCAAAAAAAAAAAAAATTGCAGCCAACCATCAAGTGGTCATGGTTGACATGCTCCCTCCCATTACGGAGGTAGGGGTTCGAACCCGTAATTTCCTAAATAATTCCTTGTAAGGAGTTAAGGATGTAGTCCAAGACCACTAAAAGGACAATGGTTGTTAAATGGTTTCAGTGAGAATAAACTTGAATTGGGTTTTTAGAATTGGGCTTAGCAGATTTTTAGAATTGGGCTTAGCAGAACATTGCCCAAATATAACAAGAACGGTTTTTTGTGCACCATTCTTTTTTGGTGGGTGACCATTATGTGATAAGAATGTCTACCCTCTAGTTATAAGGGGGTGTCCTAGAAAGTGGAATGACTAACCCACCCTTAACCTAATTTTATTTATAACTAACCTAATAACCATAAATATATATATATATATATATATATATATATATATATATATATATATATATATATATATATTATAACAAAATCATTAACAAAACAAAATCAAAATTATAACAAACCCAGTAAATTTAATTTTTCACAAACCCATTATTTTTAGAGGGCTCATCTTCTTTTGTTCTTTCCCTTCTTTGTCGTCGTCGATTCAAAGAAATTTCCACAAACCCGTTACTAGTGATTCATTTTTGGTTGAGAAAATGAGTAGTAATCATCAAAATGAGTTGAAAATAGAAGTTGCAGAGAGAAGTTCGGCTAGGAATTATGTGAAAAACTCTGTCGAAATAGCCGAACTCAGCTTTAATGGAGTTTTTTCTTTCATAGAAAAGTTCGGTTACGTTGCAATTTTTTTTCATAACCGAACTAAAAGTTCGGTTACGTTGTAATTTTTTTCTCCTAACCGAACTTTTCTCTGAAAACCTATATACTGAGTTCGGCTATGTCGTAAAAAAAAATCCTAGCCGAACTTTTAGTTCGATTACGTCGCATTTTTTTTCTCCTAACCGAACTTTTCTTTGAAAACCTCTATATTGAGTTCGGAGTATGTCGCGATTTTTTTTGTCCTAATCGAACTTTTCTTTGAAAGAAAAAACTCCATTAAAGCTGAGTTCGGCTACCTGTGTTTTCAGAAACATTATCCGAACTACACTTGCAGATGAGTACGGCTACATGTTCTTCAGATGTCGTAGCCGATCTTTATTTCTATGGCCGAAATCAGTTTATAAAATTTTCATTTTTCCAAAAGTTTTGGCCAATTCAAGCAACATTAACTAAATTTGAAGCATACTTATGTACCCAAGACCCTCATTTCAAAATGAACCCTCATATATATAATATATATTCAAAACCCTCTTCTTATTCTATCTCAATAATTATTCTTCTAAAAAAACACTTTTAAATTTAACCTAATAATTACTAATTAACTTAATCATTTTTTTATTTTTTTTTGAAAATAAAAATATATTACTAGAAACAGAGATGGCTAACCATTTGACTGAATTTGTAAGATTAGCCTCCTCTTGAACTGATACAAGGTTTGTACTTATATTACAATATTCATAAGCTTTGACTGTGTCAAAAGCAATTGTTGGAATTAAAAATAAGGGAGCTTGGTCTAACCAAGAAATTGGGGTGGTACTTTTTCTTCCTTTCTTTGCCAACTGGTCTGCCACTTTGTTTGCTCGTCTGTCTACGTACTGGAAGCCCAAAAAAGAGACCATTTGTTCTACTAGCTTCTTAACTTCATCTAGAATTGAAATACTTTGCCACTGGATAGTTGATTCCTTTCCCTGTAAATACCTAATTGTTGCCCTGTTATCTCCTTCTATGACCAAATGTTGTATGTTATGTAGTTTGGCCCATGTAGATGCTTGAAGGAGAACTAGAGCTTCTGCTTCTTCAGCAGTGGAAGAACTGAAGATGCATGATTCTGATCCTTTGAAGGTTCCTGTCCAAATACGAAGAACAAAACCAAAGCCTGCAATAGTTTTTTCAGACAACCAAGAAGCATCACAATTTAGTTTGAAAGTATTTGTGATTGAGAAGGTCCAATGTGGTCTTGGTTTGATAGTTTTTTCTAGGACTGTCAATGGATATCCGTTATCCGTTAACCGAATCCGATTATCCGGTTTCCGTTAGGTTTAGTTCCGTTATATCGGTAATCGGTTATCCGTAACCGATAATGTAGCGGTTATTTTTATCCTATCGTAACGGTAATGGTTGGGCTATTTCCGTTAACCGATAATGTGACTAGTCGACCAAGAAGATAAGTTCATAATATTCTTTCTTCTTCGTCATTCTTCTTCTTTCCTCTCGTTTCTTTCCTCTCTTCTCTCTCTCACGAGTGATTGTGACTGAAAGTGAGGTATTGTTGCGAGAATCAATGGACGAAAATATGTAAACAAGGACTAAGATAATGTTGTTGTGAATTAGGGAAGAGATCAATTATGGATTAAATAAATAAATCAGAAGAAATCAAATTAGGGTTTGTAGGACTTATCTTCGAAGTTGTTTGGAATTGATCAGTAAGTTGAGATACTGATAGTCAGAGAATGAAAGGGTTGTTTATTAATTGATGTTCGGAGGTTGTTTGGGGAAGAATTGAAGAAGCTAGGGTTTGTAAGAAGAACTCAGGGGATGAATTGATGATGAAATTTACGTTCTAGGATGATGAGTTGAAATGGGTAATTAATGAATTGAGGTTTTGGAGTGGTATTACAGATGAAGCTAAGTTTTAGAGGATGAAATCGGTGATGGTGATTGAATTTAGGGTTCTTGATGGAACAGAGTTTTGGGGTTCATGGGTTAACGGATGGTACCGGAAAATTATCCGTTAACCGGTAATTCCAACGTAACGGTAATGGTTTTGAATTTCATATTTCCGTCAGAACTTAACGGATATCGGTTAACCGCTAATTTTAATGGCAACGACAGCGGTAGAGCCAATATCCGTTACGTTAAGTGCCGTTGACAGCCCTAGTTTTTTCTTGTGTTTGATTAAAACTATTCAAAGTTATGGATGCCAGTACTCGTAATGTATTGATATATCTAGTGCTAACTGAATTGGTGTTCTAGAATTATCTTCAAATATCCTAAGACACCTTTCTTTCCAAATAAACCAGCACTTGGTCGCAGCTAGTGCCATTGAGATGGAATTCAAATCTCCGCTAACCATTCATTATATTTATGCAAGAAAGAAGTATTAACATAAGTGAGTTGTGAGGTACTCCTGAAGCGCCATTGGTAGATTCCACACAGACTTTAGCATAGTCACACTCAAAGAACGGGTGAAAAGTAGATTCCACCCATGATCTTACGAAAAATGCATTTGTTGTCCACTTTTTTCAACTTCTGTTTAATAGGTAATGCATCTTGCAGGCATTTCCAAATAAACAGTTTGATTCTCTGCGAAGTATCCATGCTCCATAATCCTTTCCAAAACTTCTTTGTTTTGTCAGGGACGGTGTTAGATGGATTCAGTAACTTTGCATATAAAGATTTAACAGAAAATTCACCGTTTATTTATAGTAAGAAACCATCTCAATTTATATTTTTTCAGTTTTCCATCTCTTTGTGTGTATAATATTATGTTCATTATTTCACTGACCAAAGATCTATCAAAAGTTGAAAGTAACAAAGACTCATTCCACTTCTTTGTGTCATGATTTATCAAATCAGACACAAGTGTTATATTAGAGTTTCTAGGGACAAAACTAGCTAGAGTTTGTTCCCAATTTGGTTACCATTTATCATCCCAGATATTTATAGAGAATCCATTTCCTACCTCCCAAACACTATACTTTTTGATATGCTCAATACCTTGTAAAATGCATTTCCAAATCTAAGAAGCGGATGATTTCTTTTTGGATTGGAGAGGTCCTGTTTTTTTTTTTTAAAGTATTTTTCTTTTAAAATTTGAGCCCATAATCATCAGGACTACTCACCAATCTCCGGGCTATCCTGCTAATCATAGCCTGGTTCACTTTGTTAGCCTCTTTAAAACCTAACCCCCCTTGGTCAATTGGCTTACATGAGAAATCAAAAGATTTTATGTAAATACCTTTAGAATTGGATGTTTTCCCCACCAAAAATCTCTCCGAATATCATTTATTCTTTTGGTAATTTTTTTAGGCAAAACAAAACATCCCATGCTAAAAATTAGCATACTAGAAAGAACAGATTTATTTAGAACAATCTTACTTGGTTGGGATAAGATTTTTGCTAACCAGTTTTTAACCCCCTGTTCCATTTTTTTTTATAATGCTATCAACGGACTTAAGTTTTGATCTATCTATGAATAAAGGTACTCCTAAATGGGTGTCTCTAATATTTATTTTTTTGATTTTCATTAACTTAGAAATAATACCTCAGTGTTTATTATGAACTTTTTTACTAAAAAACAGACCAAATTTTGCAAAATTTATTACTTGCCCAGAGGCTTTACTAATAAGATTAATAGCTTCCAGAATATTTTTACAGCTGCCTAAATCTGCTCTAGTGAAAAGCAAAAGGTCATCTGCAAAGAATAAATGAGAGATATGTGTTGATTTTGGGGTGAGTTTGATACCTATTACTGTTTCTTGTTTCCAAATGACAGAGGAGTCTAGAAAGAACCTCCATACAGAATGAATAAATAAGGAGATAAAGGATCCCCCTGTCTTATTCCCCTAGTTGGTTTAAACTCCTTACATGGGTTCCCATTTAGTAAAACAGATATGCAGGAAGTTGAGATACATTGATAAATCAATTCACTCCAATGGATGGAGAAACCAAAGGCCTTTAGAGTTTTTATCAAGAAGTTCCAATTAACTCTATCAAATGCCTTAGACATGTCAATTTTTGCTCCTATGTTTCCTGTTTTCTTTTTACTTTTCTTCATTGAATGGACAATCTCATGAGCAACATTAATGTTGTCTGATATTTGTCTAGAAGAGAGGAAGGCAAACTGGAGGGGAGATATGATTTTTTTCTAAAGATTTTTTGAACCTGTTAGCCATTAATTTAGCTATGATTTTGTAAGGAGTGTTACAAAGTCCAATTGGCCTAAAATCTGCAGGGGACTTGGGATTTTTAATCTTTGGAATTAAAAACAAGAAAGTCTTATTTAGATCAACATGTAGCTGTTTATTTTTGAAAAAATCTTGTACTACTGCTATCAATTGTGTTCCCACAGTTTCCCAGTTATGTTTGAACAAGCTCACTGGGAAGCCATCTGGCCCAGGTGCTTTGTTAGACTTAAGCTTTTTCACTACATCCCAAATTTCTTCTGAAGTTGGGATAGCAGTTAAAGCTAGATTTTCTTCCAAAGAGATGCAGGGCTTAATATGTTTAAAAATTTCATCCTCTATGTTAACAGAGTTTTCAGAAAAAAGATCAGAAAAGTAAGATTTGAGAACATCTTCGTTTAGTTATTTCTTCTTGAGTGTTGTACAAAGCCTCTAATTCCAAAGTTTTTTTGTTTATTAGCTCAGTAATACTCCCCTGAGATGCTTTAGCTGAGAGATTCTCAATTTGTTTGATTAGATGCTTAATTTTTTTATTCGGCTTTCCAAACACATTTTTTTTTCCAAAAATTCAAATTTTCACCCAAAATATTTATATTTTGGATGAGATTCAAAGTCGGAGAATCAGAAAAACATTTCCAAGATTGTTTTATAACCTCTATACAAGAAGGTTCTTTTAGCCAAGTGTCATAGAACTTAAAAGTTGGAACTAAATTTAAACTACAAAAGACGAGATTAAGATAGATAGGACTATGATCAGATCCTATTGCCACCAAATTTTCAAGAGATGCATCTGTGAATTCTAGAAACCATTATGCATTAGATAAGCCCATATCAAGCCTTTTCTTAATGTTGGCATGCCCTTCTCTTATATTATTCCAGGTAAAAATATTACCTCTGAAACCTATATCCTCTAATCCAGTTCTTTGGATTAAATTCAAGATTGGTTCCAGTTTTTTCCTATTGAAAGGAAGACCTCCTTCTTTTTCATCACTGTTGAAGATAATATTCAGGTCTCCTATTACTAACCATGGCATTTAAGTTAAATTAATTTGATTAGCAATGTTCTCTAAGTAACCCATTATTTCTAGTTTAAATTCATGCTTCGGAGAACCATAAAAACAAGTTAGAAGCCATTCCTTTGAATGGAAATTGTTTTTAACAATGATATTAATCATGTTAAGGTTCCATTGAACCACTTCAAAATGAAAGCCGTCTACCCAAGCAATTGCTAGCCCCCCCAGTTATTCCATCTGGGTCAACAATGTGGGTATTTGGGAAAAAATTAAGCACATGCTTCATTAAGCACCTTTGAGATTTGGTTTCAGATAAAAAAACATCTGGTTTTTCAGTATATACTAAGTGGTTTAGATGATGTCTGGTCTTTTTTTTTACCACACCCTTGTGTGTTCCATGCCAATATTTTCATTAGCAAGTTCTATACTAGAAAGCAAAATAATGTAATATAACAACAAATTATGAGTGAAAAAAAAATATAAACTAGTGATATGCTTGATTTTAAGATGACTAGTGGTTTTAAAAACATCAGGGAATATTGAGAAAAAAGTATTGAAACCTCGGCTTATAAGCCTATCTTAAAAAAACAATCTAAATAAGTTTTAGTAATAAAAGCAACAACTAAGATCTAATCATGTATGAAAGGAATATATCACAATTTTGGGTACCTGGATTCCCTTGGTTTTTTCGGTTGGAGCAGCAGATTTTAGCGGATTGATCTTGAGGACTAGAGAAGAGGGATCAGAACTAGTCTTCGGATGGGGGTCGACAAATGGACTAGGATGCATAGGTTTTTTCTAGATTGAAACATAATTGGCATTATGATGCCAAACACCAGCTAAACCACAAAGGACTTTCAGACGATCTAATTGAAGCTCCTAGAAAACTAGGGAAAGGCAAGGAAAAAAATTACAATACAAAAGAGGAAGACGAGAATTTAGGTATTTGAAAGAAAAATGGAAAGAAAAATCATTCTAACTTACAGGAAAGCCGGTAAAATTAACTCAATAGTCTAAACAAGGTTGGATTAAAGTCATAGATGGGTGTCCCTAATTCCGAGTTTAAATTACTGGATTTTAAATCACTGATGATTATCATGTGTTCTGCACTGTTTTAAAAAAATAATGATTAATTGGGGGATATGAAAACTAATTGGGGGATATAGCTACAAGACAAAATAGGAGTCCCAATAGCAATTCCGGGTCACCCCTTATGTAATTATTTTTTTAATTCCTAATCTAGCCCCCACTAATCAGGATTATTGATTAATTATAATTAGTAAAATGTTAAGTATTTGGGGGATAAATTAGTGTGTATTTATTTTATTTGAATTTGTGTGGGTTAGTTGAGAGTAGAAGGAGGGAAAAAAATATTTGAGAGGAATTTCTTTTTTTGAAAATGGAAGATGATTGTGATGAGAGAATTACCGCTAATAAGAGGTTGAAAAATTGATTTTTTTCTTTGAATCCACCATTGTTGCGGCTGAAAAAGCTTGGTGTAGGCATGGTATTCAACCAAAAACCCATGCGGGCAATTGTTGGAAATGTTCATAAATTGTTTGCCACTATCCCGATGATTTTTTCTGGTTTTGATCTTGAGAATGTTGATTTTTTGGTTTTGAGCAGTGCCGGCATGGTAATCTAGTTTTCGAGCATCTTAGGTACATGTTAGGCATAGTATTTTGCTTAAATTTCTATGCCGTAACGGGATGAAAAGTATCCGAGAATGTTGATTTTTTTTTCACTTGACTACCGGCATTGATAGGAAATTCTCGAGCATGCGGTATCATGTTCCGAGCATATGGTCTTCATCAATTAGGCATGGTCTTCATCACTTCCGTTTTGAATTTTTCTGGTATAAATCAGTCCACTATCGGCATGGTCAGTTGATATGAAAACCATGCCGGTATTGTTTTCCGGCATAGCATGTTGTTTTATTTTCTATGCTTGGGAAAACAATACGGCATGGTCTTCATATCAACTCATGTCCATGCCTCTTGAAGACGATTGATTAAAACCGAAAAATTCAAAAAAGTGATGATGACCATGCCGGAATTGATGAAGACCATATGCCGGAACATGATACCGGCATGGTCTTCATCAATTCCGGCATGGTCATCATCACTTTCAGCATGATCTTCATCACTTCCGAATAAAAAAAAAATTGGTTTCCAAAGTGAGGAGAATAGAATTTGATATAGAGTGGGGAGAGTTTAGAATTTGAAAGGGAATGGGAAATATTTGGGTTTCAAAGCTCCACCCCTAAATAAGATTAATAAGAAGTGGAGATGGAAATGGGGGATATGATTTTGTTTTTTGATTTTAAGTTTTTGATTTTTATTTTGTGGGAAGGGTATTTTAGTATTTTCATAACCAATGGTCACCCCTTAGCCGAAATCATGGGTTGGGGGAAGTAATTCATATCCCCCAATTAATTCCCATATCCCCCAATTAATTATTCTAAAAAAATTAGAGATTTTTTCTTTTTTTAAATTTTTTTTTTTTTAATAGTCATCAATTTTAAGACATTGTCAAACATTTTAACGGACTGATCCAACTCAAACAAAAAAACTAGGTCCAACGACCCTTCTATAATTTAAAATTCAATTTAATATATTTCAAAAATTATTTTTTTTAACATTCAGGACAACTGGGGAAAACCCAGACCCATAATGCCCGGATCCACTACCGAAAACTGGAGTCATAGCCCCCAATGAACTCTCAAGAACACCATCCATCAGAAAGAAAAAAAAATAATTTAAAAGCTTAGGAATCAACAAGATCCCAAAAAGAAATGGGCAATCATCACTGAAATCCCAAGTTTTTAGTCAACCCTCACAGACAGCCAAGTTCCCAATCATCCTCTATGAAGGGACAAACCGATTTTGTCTGTCTGTGTTCCTTAAGTTTCGTTTTTTTGTGCCTTCTTTACCCCTCAATCATAGTTAATAATCCAACTGTAGTTAGTCGTTCTATGGATTGTGAAATTGGATCATTACCAGGATCCGGATTGCATATATGGGTAATGTATAATAAAGTTAGGAAGATATATATTCTGTCTCTAACATGAGCTTTGCTGCTACTCTACCCAACAGAGCAGCATACCGATCCCATCTATAAATGAAAAATCGAAAGTTGCGCATCATTAGCCATTGATACAGAAGCCCTGTTTTAGTTCTTTGTTATGGTGATCTTGGACGACGAGGATAGGCGAAGGCGAAGATGGGTTTTACTAGCATCGAATCCAACCAAGCTGAAACTACAACTACTGTCCAAACAAATGGCACGACAAAGTCAGCAGATAATATTTCCAGGTGATCATATTAAATGAATTGGGTACCATACCAACACCATAGTATAAAATAAACTGGGTACGATGTTTTATAGCCTAATAAATTAAAATGGTCAGTTTATTCAGACGATCATATAAATTAAGTTGGGTATCTGTATAGTTCTCCGACGATTTGTGTACATGGACTTGGAAATGTAAAATAGTGATATGAAAAGTTGCAGCATTATCTCCTTGTAAATAAATCATATGGTAAGTAACAACTTTAAGATTTAAGATTACAGAGTCATCACGATCCCTGGTTTTCCCATTGCTTCTGCTTTCTTGATCACCTCATCATCGTATGTGTACGCCTCAGGATAAACCACTGTGACCTATAAATCATTCAACATTTTCAGAACTGAATTTATACTTAAAAAAGTGACGACCATGCTTGGCGACTCGCTAGTTCCGTGCGGTTTGACGTGGATGACGATCCAAGTGCTTGGCATGGTGCACCTTTGGGGGGATTACCGTGATCCAAGGGTCCTTACGGAACCACGTTCAGATCAGTAAGCAATTAACGTGTATGCATCATTTGGAAAAATTGGCTGCATTGTATTCAGACTAATGATGAATGATGATCAAAAAATATACAAAAAAATATAGCAAAAAATCCTACACATCAAATCCTAGTGTAACCTATATATGCCAGTATTATGTGTGTAAGCAGAATTATATATTCCATTCCATATAGAGGAAATATACGAAGAAATATACGGTCTACTTAGATCATCATATGTGCATCTGCAAATTTGATCTAGTAGAGCATATTGCAAACAGATGTATGTCTTTACGGGAACATTGAAACTACGAACAAGGTCATGAAAACATTTAAATGCAGGGAGTTTACTAGCAGATCGCAACAAACATTTATTCTTTCAAACACCATTTTTGTTTTTAATTTATATTTGATGTAATCTACAGGTCTGTAGGTAGAAATGCACACATGTCTAAGTAATGATAAAGGTCAATCCAAGGCAGCGTTGTTGGAATGAATATAACTTGAGCATGGCAACGTTTAAATATAGATGCATGCAACTAAACTAGTAGCTTAACTTACTTATCTACCAAAAATTCTCTTACCAGCTTAATTTTCTCATGAGAAGAGTCATACAAGACAAGATTTGAAAAGATAAACCTCAACATGTTTTAATTAACCCCAATAACACCATTCAGTAGTAAAACTAATACCGGAACATGAACAACAAAATAATAAGCATGAAACGATGCATGATAAGACCTGAGAGCATAACTTCCAGTATCAATACACCATCCAAATTACCACTAAGAAAAATATAAGTACCTATTGGGTATTAGGATCAATATCCAAAACTTTGGTTGGACTACTTTCAACCCAACTTTGGATCTCTTTAAGAGTCAACGTTGCCATCATATCCTCATTGGTGTGGATGTCTGGTTCATACATGAATGTAACAATAGTGACCATTTAGCTTAAATTACAAACACGCATAAGCAAATTAATACAACCTGAAGTTCCTAAAATAAAATGGTCACATATAAGTGCATCGTTAAAAAACAACTTGATAGCATTCCCAAATCCCAATGCACAAACACCGAAAACCCCAAATCGGGAAAATGGAATACCACAAAACAAAGCTTTCAATTCCCCTAAACTCTAATTTGTGAAATTTTCTAAAATTCTAAAACACAACAAGGTCAATTACAATGAAATGATAACTATGAAGCACTATCAAAACGCTAGATCATCTAATTCTCAATGTAAATCTTTCTTCTTAAATATTAATCAAGCATACATTTTCCACAACTGCCACCAAACCTAAATCATCCAACTTAACCCCTTGAATTTGTGTGGTCTGCCTTCATCGTTTCAGCATCAGGAGGCAAACATCTTTTTGAAAAAAAAGGTAGTAATGCTCTTAGTTCAGATGATCTTCTTGGTGACTGCAAAGAAATTTGTATGTCAATTCTACTGAAAAAATGTATAAAATATCACTCAGATGCTCTTAGTTCAGATGGTCTTCTTAGTTCAGCTGGTCTTCTTGGTGACTGCAAAGAAATACCAAGTTTCTCCAAAATTTATTTCTTAACCTGCAAAATAAGTTTTAACGGTTCCTCAGTAATTAATATTTTTAAGAAATATAAGCTTCCTGACTAAGGCTGTGTGTGCAACAACTACCACAAGGTATAAAATGAAAGCAACAACAGTGGAAACAATGAAGCATAAAAATGGCTATAAATTACCTGCCACTGGTTCTCCACAAATTGAGATACCTCGCAGGGTCAACAACTGCCATTTCACAGGGTCAACAGCTGCTCAGAATATTAGCCACGGGAGCAGTTCAAATAAAATTTTCCTTACAATTTTGGCTGACACCTGCATACATGAGAAAAATATCATAACTTCATGTCACACGTAGATTCTATCATGATGCGAAGTTTGAATAATCCTATGCGAGCATTCTCTAAATACAGTTATACACCACATTATCTAGAAGTTGATGCTTCCAAAAAATAAAATAGATAACATGCAACAATATTTGATGACCTCAACTGCCACTTCACAGTGTCAGCAGCTGCTCATAAAATTGCTTATCTAGCATAACTCTTGTTAATAACATGTGAGCAGTTCAATTAAAGAAATTCCTTACAATTGTAGGCAAGTCCTTGTCTTGGATTCCGATAAAGGTCTTGAAGGTGTAGATGATATGATCTTATTATGAGACTTAGACACCTCTTCATCCTCTTCTTGTGTACTATTATTATCGGTAGATATACGTATATGTGCACTCCCGGAGACGGACATATGCTCGGGGATTGCAAAAACATTTGTTTGATCTTTGAAGTGCCATTGAGACCTTGACCATCAAAGCAAAGCAGTTTTTCGTGCATTAGATTTGATATGATCAAGGGCTTATTCAACTTGTTGATATAATTTCTTCTTAGAAGAAATATATGGAGTTCATCACTCTCGATATTTTCCTTACAAGTAGACATTCTCTGGTTTTATGTCTTTGTGGATGACATGCTTTCCATGACAGTATATCGCTCGTGCTAATGATGCAATGTACCGTAGAAAGAGAAAAATAATCTCAGCTTTTCAGAAACTCAAAGGAATAGAAGTTCGAATCAAAACAACACTTAGACATGAAAAAATTTAAACCAATATGTATTTAAAAAAAAATCACTGTGGCAGCTAGTTTTTTACTGAAGTATTTGCATTTCTGCAGTTCCTTACAAAGTTCACCTTTGACAGCATATTCTAAGATCAAATAAACCCGAGTCTGCAATAACCAAATAAAATTACGACGAATTGATTAATATCAATTTCTTAAACCCGAGTACATCCGTTGTCCTGAATGAATAAAGTTGCAAAGCAACAAATTTCAGTACCTGATCGTAGAAGTAGCCATAGAGTCTAAGAATGTTCGGCTTTCTTAAATGGCTTTGTATCTCAACTTCCCTGCAAAGTTGATGCTCAACCCGAGATTGTTTGAGCTGGCTCTTGAACGAAACTTTTAAAGCCACAATGTGGTTACTCTGATTAAAGAAATTAGGCAAACAAAATCAGTCTATGTCAAAGAAGTACCTTCAACAAATAACAAATCAATAAATTCCCACAAGTAATCAATCAAATTGATAACATCAGATTTCTTTTAAATCACAGAATCATTTTAAAGGATACCAAAATGACCTTAGGAACTACAAAAAACCGAAAGGATGAAATACCAAGTGTTCTCCTTAACGCACCTAATCCAAATTTCATCCCAAACACTCATCTCATTTTCGCAATACCAAAAACCATGGCTAATATCCTTTTCCCGTTAAACAACACTAAATAACCTAAACATACAAAAAAAAAAAAAAAAAAAAAAAAAAAAAAAAAAAAAACGTAATGGAAATTGTGAATCACCTGAAGCAAAATTTCCAAACGCTCTAATGGAGCAACAACACTACGAGATCTGCATCCGACATAAATCCACAAAAACAAACACAAAAATTTCAATTGTGATTCAAAACAAAAACTCCTAAAATAAATCACATGTAAAATGAATCAGAGACCCTAAAGTTAAGAAGATCAAAATAATCCCCAAAAAAAATACTAAAATCAAAAGGACTCACAGTCCAGTAGGGAGAAGAACAGGGGGAGATTGAAATATAAAGATGAGGAAGAAAACCAATTCGGATCGGATGTTGAATGATTTAATCTACCCATTTCATCTGTGGTTGAGTTAGCTACTGCTGAGGGCTAAAACTGTATTTTCAGTCCCAACCAGGTTGACCGATTTGACACAGTCCGTCAATATTAATTGACCAATACAGTGTCGGTCCATAAGGTTTGACTCGAACCTTTGGATTTCATTGACGAAATCCCAAAAGAAATCAGCAGAAACATTTATCCAATTCATAAATTGAAAAATTCAATTGACCACCACATCTAATCAACCCTATTTCCTAAATCAATTTTGATACCTCTTCCATATCTCTTTTTCTAGATCTATTTTTCATCACTTAAAATCCAAAGAGAAAATAGATATGGGATATGCAGTACTGATTGCAGAAAATTTAGATAATGCAAAGAATTATAATAGCAAATGAGTGAAGCAGTCAATTCAAAACCACAAACCTAACTATGAAGCAGTTAGTGGGTTAAAGATATATCAACACAACTACAGAGAACAATGAAGGTTATTAGAAGGTTTAAAAGCTTAAAAAGATCACTTACACAGACAGTAAAAAAAACTAGAATTTAAGACAACAGGCAGTAAACCTAGGAACAAACGAAACCAAAAAAGAGAAGGCTATTCACCGGCCTTCAGATGAGTCATATCAGTTCAAACTTGGGTGTGGTATCCATAACATAGAGAGATTCTTAACCATTTGATCATACTGGTGGATGTTTATTGCTGTTGCTGCTGGTAGTGTTCTGGGTAGATGAGCAAACCTCTTTGTCTAAATAAGCTGCTACTTTAGCTTTGAATCTTTTGGGGGAAGCGTGTATTGCTCCACCCATTGCTTTCCATGTGAAAAGAGAACCTGCGACTCATCTTTATTAGCCACATAACATCCCAAAATTCAAACAAAACACTTGTTCCAACTCCATCATCGTCAGTACTCTCCCTAAGTATCATTTCCGACATCTAGTTATTCCGTGGGGCACTAGCAAAATAGGGATCAGTATTACCCTCATTAGCTTTCTGCACAATAATTCACCAAGCCATAAAGCACATTGAGTGCAACTAGCCACTAGTCAGCTACTTGTACATCACTATTTCACTACCAATGGAGCAGTTCATACTAACAGCTTTCATTCAAGGTTCAGACTTCAGAGTTCCATAAAGCTACCTTTTCTAATACTCCAAAACAGTGCAATCATATTAAAAGTTAAGCCAAATGGAAATGTAGAAGTTAGTGCTATTCTAATTCTTCAGAACAGTTCTATGACAGATACCAAGTATACAATTGGGATTAACAGCTTTCCGCCTACAAAGTTTAGCATGGATAAAATTGATATCATAGTCGCATTAACAACACATAAAAGATGCAAGAAAGGGAATGAACTGCTTCATTCATTAATTCCCATTCCCACCAAAAAGAAAAGAAAAGAAAGAGAAGCAAGAAACCATTGATTCAATGGAATAGTTGTGAAAGATAATGATCTATTGAGTTTGAAACTGCCTGTCTTTACATCATAGAAAATAAAATGTGCTTATATTAACACCATCTGAACTAAAAGGAATATTAACCATATGGCATACGGGAAATCAAAAGATTAATTGACAACCTATGCACGCTCCCCACGAATACGCCTTGCAAGTTGGATGTCTTTAGGCATTATGGTGACCCTCTTGGCATGAATAGCACATAAGTTGGTATCTTCAAAAAGTCCCACAAGGTAAGCCTCAGCAGCCTCCTGAAGTGCAAGGACGGCATGACTCTGGAACCTCAAATCAGTCTATACATACAAACATAGACAGAACTGTTAGTGTCAGAAAGAAATCAAAACGCAATTCAATATTCCAGACATATTAATTGAGAGACTAAAAAGTTACCTTGAAATCCTGAGCAATTTCACGAACAAGGCGTTGAAATGGAAGCTTACGTATCAAGAGCTCAGTGCTTTTCTGGTATTTCCTGATTTCTCTGATAATAGTTGAATACATACAGAAATTAGTTGGAGTCGGGGCTCTTAATCAAAAAACATGGGTTAACAAATAAGATAAACAAAGTACTGTTATCTCAATTTACATACCTTAGAGCAACAGTACCAGGGCGGTAACGATGGGGCTTCTTCACTCCACCGGTGGTTGGTGCAGACTTTCTTGCAGCCTTCAAGAACACAAACCAAAACAAATGTTACTAGATAGTTGAGAATTGTTATACACAATTACAGTAATAAGACCAAAGGGCACCAAATTCATGAATTAACAAAATCAAACGAAAAAGACTCATTCAAATCAGACTATATAAAATTGGGCACAAAATTTTCAAAACCCTAGAATCTAGAAATGGGAGAACCGTATACAAGCGGAGAAATAAAATGCGATATTAATCGGTCGTGCAAAACATTATAATCAAAACGCACCTTAGTTGCTAACTGTTTCCTTGGAGCTTTCCCTCCCGTAGATTTGCGAGCGGTTTGCTTGGTACGAGCCATCGGTTCAAAATTGATCAACAAATCAAAACGAACTGTAATCAGAAAAAATAGAGATTATAATCAGGAAGTTTAAAACACTAAGCTAATGCCATTAAATGAAAATTGGAAAACTAGGGTTAGGGTTTCTAGCATTACCTGAACGAAAGAAGAGAAGGGAATCTGTTTGGAATAAGAGATGAGAGTGGGGCAATTGAAGAAATATTCGGGGGTATTTATACTGGACGAAATGAAATAGCAGCGATCCGTGTGATTTCTTCTGATTGGTTGATTTTAGCTCTCTAGGATCGGCAAAACATGGTAAAACATCAATAAATACCGGGAAAAAAACGGTTCAGTCCAAAATCCCCTGAAATAGAACAGGTTAGTCCACCCCGTTCCAACTAGGAACAGATTAGTCCAAAAAATATATAATGACGCTGCTGACCTCCACACGTGTTTCATAAAGCACACGTGCAGCGAGTGGGAACTGTTTTGTAACTGACACATTCAACGTGAACGTGACATGTTAGCTTAAAAAAGAAACTGTGCGGCGTAACGGACAAAACAATAACTACATTTTGTTTCTTTTGCAGACTAAAAGCAGAAGAAAAAAATTGAAAGGAAAATCCTCAAATCTTGCAGAAAAACCCTAGAATCAAAATCCCTCAATTCTTCATAATCAAAAAACATAGATGATTTCAGTATCATTAACATCATGGTGAGTGGAAAAAACGTTGCTTCAAAGAGAAAAGCAAGTCAACTAGAGGAAGAATCATCCTCAACTGACGAAGAAAAGCAATCAATTGCAGTAGAAGAAAGTCGAAAATCACCAGCAACAAGGACAAGATCAAAAAAAGCAATACAAGATTCAACATCAGTTTCAGTTCAGAAATTTCAAAAAAATCACAACCTAAGAAGAAATCAAAGGCAACAACAACAACTAAGAAGAAATCAAATCCTTCAAAGACTAAAGAAGCTTCAACATCTGTTCGGCGAGCCAAAGGTAATAATTTACTGCCTGTTTTGTTTGATTTTGAGCAATTTTTCATGAGATTTTTTGTTGGTGTGTACAGATCTGCACACCAACATGTTGTTTCAGAGATTCAAAAGCATGTTCTATCTTATTTTGAGAAATTTTTGGTAATACCTGTTGTTGGTGTACAAATCTGTACACCAACATGTTGTTTGCAAAGATTCAAAGCATGTTCTATTTGATTTTGAGTGTTTTTGGTGATATTTGTTGCCGGTGTGTACAGATATGTACACCCACATGTTGTTATATTGCCCGATGGTTATGTTTTGAAACTGTTTTTTCATCACCAGTGTACAGATCTGTACACCAGCATGCCAGTTCATTTTCATATTGACTGATGATTGCGTCTTAAAACTGTTTTTTCAGCACTTGTGGTACCAGTGTACAGATCTGTACACCATCATGCTAGTTCATCTTCATATTGCCTGCTAAGTGTGTTTTAAAACTGTTTTTGTTAGATTTTTGTGGAAGTGCAAAAACTTTTACACATGTATTGTTTTTATTTGATTAGTGCTCTGTTAAGTAGTTTTACCCAATTTGGTGTGTACACATATGTTGTTTCAGAAATTCAAAACAACATGTTGTATGTGTTATATGATAGTACAGGTTTTTACACCATCATGGTGTTATAGTGATAAGTTGTTGCTCTTGTTATATTTTTGTAGGAGTGTACAGATTTGTACACAAAGACTTGTATGAGTATTATGTGTTATGCTTCTCTCTTCTTATTCCCATTTGTATATTTTCGTAGATAAACCATATAGATCAAGTTAACATGCCATTTTTGTTAGATTTGTATATTTATAAGGTATGTGTGTATGGATGCTATTTTTTGTTAAATTTGTTATGATCGTGTAAAGATTTGTACATCGGCATGCTGTTTCAGGGATGTATGGTTTGTTATGTGTGTATGTATGTTATTTTTGTTTGATTTTTTGTGATACTAAACGGATATATACACCGCAGTGTTGTTTCAGGGATGTATGGAATGTTCTGTGTGTATGAATATCGTTTTTGTTAGACTGTTTACGATAGTGTAAAGTTCTGTACACCGTAATATTGTTTCAGGGATGTATGGATTGTTCTTTGGGAATGAATGTTGGTAGTGTACAGATTTGTTGTGGTAGTGTAAAGATTTATACACGATAATGCTATTTATACATCTTAATGCTTTATAATTTTATTTCAGGGGTGTATGGACTGATATTTGGCATGAATGTTGTCTTTGTTAAAGTTTTTTTAGCTGCGAAAAATTTGTACAACAAGACACACGTATGAACTGTTGTGTGAGTATAAATTTTATTTTACTTAGATAGTTGTGGTTGTGTACAGATTTTTACACATGTATGATATCTCATGGATGTATGACTTGTTCATTGAGCATGAATGTTATAAATAAAATAAAATAATCAAGAGGTAGTAATCTCTGCGCCGTATTCATGTCCAACAATCTTCATTAACTGCGACCAAATGATTCATGCACCCTAGTAATACAGTTCATAAAGTCAAAAATATGTACAACTATATACACCCAAAAATATGATCCCGAAAATTTTAAATTCAAAAATAAACTTCAAAATAATCATTGCAGAGCATACAAGTGTAAAAATATGTACACCTCTATAGAAACGTAATAAACTCTAGCGTACATACTCACAGGACATGCAATCAACTCATCACAGAGCATACTAGTATACAAACATGTACAAATTCTACAAAAATCTAACTAATCAAACATCCACACCCACAAAACAAACCATAAAATTATGAGAGAGCATAATAGTGTACGACTATGTACACACCTATAAAAAAATCCAACATCCATACCCCTAAAGCATGCCATATAATAATGACACAGCACAATGGTGTACAATTATGTACACACCTTCAAAAATGCAACTAATCCAACATCCATACCCACAAAATAGAACATAAAATCATGGGAGAGCATACTAGCGTATAAGTATGTACACATCTACAGAAAAACAACAAAAATATAGCATTAATTCAAACAAAACAACCCATGCATTCATCACACATAAAGTTCTAATATATAAATGTGTACGCTTCTTCCAAAATATGGATGAATACTCACCTTGATTGAAAAATAGCATGCACAACCTTCTCAGAGATATGGTTTGATACCCAATATATTACAAAAACTATGTATGAAAAGCATATGAGGTGTACATCAAAGTGCATGAACATGCTATACAAACTGAAACAAAATTTTGTGTGCAAACATTTATACCTCTACAGAAAACTAACAAATGCTAGCATCATACCCACTGGACATGCCATGCATTCATAAAAGAGCATCATAGTGTACAAAACATGCACAAATAATATAACATCCATACCCACATGACACACCATATAATCATCACTGAGTATTTTTAGTGTACAAACATGTACACATACAAAAAAATACCAAAATCTAGCATATATACCGGCAAAACAGGTCATGCATCCATCACAGAGCATTCTCGTGTACAAAGTATGTAAATAGATTTACATGAAGATAACAAAATAGATCAATGGTCCAAACAAAACAATCCCATGCGTTCATCATAGAGAAATTTACCGTACACATGTGTATACACCTACCAAATAGGGTCGAATGCTCACCATGATTCGAGATAGCATACACAATCTTCCCGACCATGGTTGATACACTCGCATTTTTACGAAAAACATATATCATAAACACGTAAATGAAGATATAAAAGATCTAAACCACATGAAAAAGATCTCAAAAGTAGCATTCTTAGGTTTAATCAACACAAAAATCAAAAAACTAATAAAAAGATCCAAGTCACATCTAAAAGATCTCAAAATCGAATCCACTAACACAGAGATTTAACATCAAAAAGATCTGAATCATATTTAAATTTATATGAGAATTACTTTCTCAAAGCAACCTTAAAATCACAATAAATCGAAATATATACAGTGTACAAGAAAGTACACATTCCGTACAGTCAAAAAATGAAAGAAATCAACTACTCTATCAGTTAACAACAATGAATAACTTTCAGCTCTATTAGAAAACATCCAAAGAGTTCAATTAATCGAAAGAAGAAATTAAAAATTAAAAATTAAAGACCAAATTAAGTTCGAATCGATTTCATATCATACATCCAAAAAAAAAAAAATCAAAAAAAAAAACATAAACATAAACCAAAAGAGTTTCATGAAAATCAAATCCTAACAAATAACAAAATCAAAATAAAAAACAGAAATCAAAAGTCAAATCGATTTCATTATGCATTAAAAAAATTAGAAAAATGGGATTGAAATCCCGGAAACAAACAAAACCGAAAAAAATGGGACTGAAATCTGAGATCTCTAACTTGGGATCGAAATATGATGAAGAAACCATTGAATCCAAGAAATCGCCTCGAAATCTCTCTCGTCTCTATCTGAATCTCTCATAATTTAAAATCTTAGATCTAAAACTAAAAACTCATTCATATTCTGCATCCTTTGAAGAAAGGGTAATTAAGGTATTGGAAAATTCTGAATCATTGGGTGTTTGGACTAACTCGTCCAAGATTTGGACTAAATGGTAAGACACGGGACATATTTGGACTAGAGCGTCCTGGGCTTCAGATGAGTGGACTATAGCGTCCAAAGCCTAGTAACTTTGGGACTAAACGTCAATTTCTACATAAATACTAGACCCTCTATCTTTCTCCCAGCCTATCTGGGTGGCTCGATCTCTTTCTCTGTTTTTGGTGACCGCCGTGGATGGCTCATACTGATGGCTCGATCCCCATTTTTATGTAAGTTTTAATTGGATCCCCTGGCCTCCTATTCTCCCACTATCTCACAATTTGGACACTAACTTTTTTTACGGAAACCAAACGATAGAGTATTTAAAGCTAATATTTTCGGGATATGTTTGTCTTACAAAGTTCTGTTTACCCATAAAAAATGAGCATATTCTGAAATGTATAACTCCACGATCCACTACTTTGAAAATCAACGAATTTTCAACCGTTAAAATTAAGATTGGTAGATAGTGAGGTTTGGTATTTCGGAATGTGCTCATTTTTGATGGGTATGTAGAACTTTGTAAGACGAACATACCTCCAAAACATGGTAAAACATCAATAAAACATTAATGGTTTTGGTTCTTTGTGGTTGTGTTGACGCCTTGGTGGTTCTTGGTATATGATGCATTTGATATTTCCAAATGACTTCTGGCCAAAAAGCATGGCTGAGATTTTATGAGAACTTCTAGAAAGCCTTTGGAGATTTTTTTTAGGGCATTAATCTCTTCATCTTAAAGAAAACAAATTCTTGAGTAATCCTCACAAATTTTTTTATTCTCATGAGTTTTCTCGGAAAGAGGTTTTTCCGCCTTTATCTAATTCTTTCTTCAATTGAAGATTTTCTTGAAGAAAGACCTCACTTTTTCTCAAAAAATTAAGAGTTAGATCATCTGATTCATCATCATCTAAATCATGACCACAATTTACATTTGTTTCTGCAACAAATGATGAATTATCTATTTCGTGTTCGAAGAAATGTTCATCAGGCATATCATCAAGGGATGCTGCAAGAGCTTTATTTCCTTGATAATATTTCATGCTAGGACTCTTAACATATGTCCAAAACTACGACAGTTGAAGCATCAAACGTCTTTCAAATCTTGAACTTCATCTTCTTCATTAAGGGGCAAATATTTAGGGACAAATCTTTTTTGCAGGGCGTTTATATCTTTTTTTTTCCAGAATTTTTTAAACATGTTAAGTGAAAAAGCGGGGGTATAACAACCACACCCAATAATTCGTTCGGCAATCTGTATGGAGTAACTCCAATATAATTCGAAGAGAATCAACTAGACAGTCAGACTCAATCAAGGAAAGATATCCAATAGTTATATCTCTGTTTCTCAATGTAATCAGAAAATCAAACAAATATGAATCCGTGAGCCTGATTATTATGAGAAACAACTTGGACGGTATCAAAAACCAATATCCAAGTGTCAATCAATTTCTATCAAACAACCAAAGGTCGAATTTACCAATTGATTGAACTACGCACAACCTGTGATATTTCAATTGTATACAAATATAAAGCGGAAAAAAATAACACAGACACCATAAATTATGTTAACGAGGAAACCGCAAATGCAGAAAAACCCGTGACCTAGTCCAGATTTGAACACCACATTGTATTAAGCCGCTACAGACACTAGCCTACTATAAGTTAACTTCAGACTGGAATGTAGTATCCCTAACCAAGTCTCACACCGATTAAGGTACGTTCGCGTTCCTTACGCCTCTTGAACCACGCCGGATTCTGCGCACTTGATTCCCTTAGTTGATCTCACCCACAACTAAGAGTTGCTACGACCCAAAGTCGAAGACTTATAAATAAATTTGTCTCACACAGATAAGTTATTATGATAGATAAATCTGTCTCCCACATAAGTACCTATGAATTTCGTCTTTTCATAAATCAAGGTGAACAGGAACCAATTGATAATCCGGTCTTATATTCCCGAAGAACAGCCTAGAAATATCAATCACCTCACAATAACTTAACTATATGGTAGTAAAACAAAGTATTGCGGAATCACAAAGAATGAGATGAAGAGCTTTGTGATTACTTTTTATGTCTTACCTATCAGAGATAAATCTCGAGAAAATCTTAGAAAATATAGTACTCAATACGATATATCAAGTAAGATCAGAATACGCAGCTACAAATAAAATAGTTGGAACTGGCTTCACGAATCCCAAATGAAGTCTTCAGGTCGTTAACCTATAATGGTTTTTGGAAAAAAATTAGGTTAAAGGATAATCGACTCTAGTCGCAACTAGGACACGGGAAAGTGTCGGGATTAGGTTTTCAAGTTGCTAGAGTTCTCCCTTATATAGTCTTTTAAATCAGGGTTTGCTTATAATCAAAGCTAAGATATCTTAGTAACAAAGCATTCAATATTCACCGTTAGATGAAATCCTAATTTAAGATTCAAGCTAAGTTTGCTTAAAACCAAAGCAATATCTCTCCACCGTTAGATGGTTTTAGCTTGTTACACAAAAATGAAATATACCTTCATATAGATATGGGTAACCGTACCTAAACATGTATATTGAGTTGGCTCAATAACAGTTAACCGAAGTTAGCCATATGAACACTTTTGTCTTGGCCATATTCATCTAACACTTCTAGATCAAATATGATGATCAATCAAACATGAAAGATAATCAAATGAATCTAATTGTGTTTCAAATAGAGTTGTTCAATTTTTCACTATCTCAATGAAATATTTATGAACCAATCGAATCAAATTCGGATTGATTCTTGATCTTACAAAGTACTTATTATAAGAATCAATTCATGAACATTAAGCCACGGTTTGCAGAGATTGTATTCCTTATTTCATAAATATTTTAGTTCATGAGTATGAGAATCATACATAACCGATTTTAGAACTTTACTACTAAGTTTGCAAATGGGTACGCAAACTATAGCATCTGGACATTGGTTTTGTCCAGCTGTTTGCAAACGGGTACGCAAACTGCCGTCCCGGACCTAACTCAGGTAAAATCGTTCGCATACTAGGTATGCAAACTTGGTACCCGTACTTTGCAGTTAAAATCGTTTGCATATTAGGTATGCATACTAAGTTCCCGGACCCGAATCATACCAAAAAAGTTTGCATACTATGTACGCATACTGTACTGTATCCAGACAAAGGTATTTGTTCTAAACTCCCATTTCAATCATTGAAACATCCTTAAGGGACGACAATAGCTGTCTCACATAAACTATTAGCTTCAAAGTAATTTTAAAGTGATCGAATGATCAATACGAAACATTCCGAGTCGACATCAAATGATTGTCTCACACAAGTCATGTAAGATGTTTCAAAGCAATTTTTACATGATCATCTTTTGACTTAATATTTAGTTTCCAATAAAAAAATTGTTTCCAACTAAACTCGTCAAGAATAATGATGAACGTATCTAAAGCAAAAAGCTTCCAACACATATATCGAGAAATATATAAGCGAGTTAAACTCGTCTCGAAATATCAAATGTGTATAATATAAAAGTCTATATATTTATACGACTTGGTCTCATTAGGAGATAGAATATAATAAACTTCTAAGTGATAGAAAAGTTTTAGTCTCCGCATACCTTTTGTTGATGAAGTTCCTCCAAGCTCCCCTCGGTAGATCTTCGTCTTCAATCGATGAATGCCGTAAAGTCTAAAGCTCAACTACACATTCTATCCTAACCTGAGACATAGCTATAAGTAGACTAGAAATCAAAACTTATAGTTTTGATCAACTAAACTTGACAAACAAGCTTGAGATAGCAACGCTTGCGAGTTCGACTGAGCAGTGCTCTAACATTAAGTTAACATTAAGTTATCAAATACATATAAGTGTCTATATGAATTTCAACATAATCATCTCAGCATTCGTATGCCCATGAATTAGAAGAATGAGATTCAACAGCTGCTTCGGAAGCAACAGGCTTTTCTACAGAACGATGTTCATGATCAAAGATCTTAAATTTTCCAACAAGGTCACTTCTTGAAAGGATTGAAAGATCGTTTCCTTCTGTGATGGCATGTTTCTTAGACTTGTATCGAGCTAGTAAAGATCATAGAATTCTCAACACAATATCCATTTTTGAAATAGTTTTTCTAACACATGTGAGGCTTTCACTATTTCAGAAATCCTTCAAATATTGTTTCTAAAATATCGCAGGCTAGCTTCGACGTTTCACATGTAGACACATGATGTTGAAGATCTAGGCTTATGACATAATTAATATCATTTAATCCAATTCATATAATATCATTGGGACCGATTATGTCATTTACAAAAACTGTTGGATGTACGTATCCTTCGACAACCTTTACCCATGTAGAAAAATCACAGTCTTGTAAAAATGAACGCATAACTATTTTCCACCATAAATAATTTGTTCAATCAAAGGATGGTGGTACATTTATGGAGATAGAACTCTTATCCATACATTTCAGAACGTTTCAAACACACATTGTTACTCATTTTCGGTGTTTGTCTGCTCTGATACCAATTGAAAAAATGAAGGTTTTAGAGCAATGCTGGGTTGAACCCACAAGTTTTTCTATCTCAATCTTGTTTTCAATGTTAGATGAACAAAATTATATCTTGATTTCTAGTATACTAAGTCAAATCTCGGACTAGGTATAAAAGTTGGTAGTTGAGTATCAGACATCACCCTCGAAGATTGAAGATTAACAAAAATATTTTGGAGAACTTCATCAACAAGGTATGTGAAGACTTAACCATTCTACTTACTCACAAGCTTTATTATTCTATCGATTTGAGACTATGTCGTATTACTTCAATAGATTTATTGCAAAGAAGAAATTTTGAGTCAAGCTTTTCTTGTTAAACATCTCGATAAACGATTCAAGCATTGGATGTTCAAAGGTTCTTAGCAATATTAGTTCAAAATAATTTATTGTTCTAGAATTAATTTCGTGGATCATTTGAAAATTTCCCAAGCAATGATTTTATCATTTGGGAATGTTTCAAACATCAAAGAGATAAATTCAGAAATGTTGGCTCATGGTAGGTTGGCGAAACATCTTGCAAACCCTAAATACTGGGTTCTGTTTAGGGTGATTTTGTTGTTGCTGGTGGAAGAAGGAGATTGATATGGTAGTGGTGAAGGAAGATAGTGATAGCTGCAGTGGAGAAGTTAGGGTTTGATATTTGCTGTCGATTTGAAGATGATAAGAGTGGTAAGAAGTTCAGAGTGATTGGATCGATTGTGGGTACAGATGGTGTAGATGAATATTTCAATGATGAAGCATTGGTTGAGTTTGAATCGAGATACAAATATTGTGAATCCGGTGAGTGTTAATTGAAGACTGATAAAGCAAATAGAGATTTGAGAAGGGATTTGGTTTGATTTTGATTTTATGGAGGAATTTGAATTAGGGTAAGAATAAGAAGCTTGTGAAGTGTTGGAGATTATTTGATTTATGGGTGTGATGGATATTAAGAAGAACTTAAGAAGATCATTTTTTACGTAGTTTGAGAGGAAGGAAAACAAGTTCTAAAATCCTAGCCGTTCATTTTTTAGTAGATATGTGACTTGTCCACGTGTATGATGGACTAAGGACATGGTTAGCCATTGTTATGAAAGATAAATATTTATAAGTAATTATGTATTAATTGACTGAAAAGTTAAACAACTCATGACTTCAACGGGTCAACGCGGGTCAACATTGACCAAACGTAAAGGCTGGAAAAATGTTAGACCAAAACCATTTCCTGATCAAAACGTGAGTACCAAAAAACAAATAACCCTATTTCATTCTTTATTAAGTTCGTATTGATAGTTCTATATCCAGATCGGCCATCGGAAGTGTAGCAAAAATGGACGGAAACTGGACGGAATAGTCGTTGGGGTATATCTCAGGTCACCGGAAAATCACCGGTCAACTAACGGTCAACAGTTAAGATAATTGCAAACTAACAGTCCACATACAATCAAATGGTCAAGGTCAACTTAGTCAGATCGGGGTCAATACCTTGTCGTTGAGTCAGATAAGTGAGTCAGAAAATAACAAATCTGAGTGAGATTGAATACATTCGGTCCGACAGGCTAATGATTCAAGCCTGAGCCATTGCACATGCCACAGACTGCGCCATAATGGCACATAACAAGGAATGTTGCACCATTCCGATCACCTGGGATATATCCTCACCATACACAATCTGAGTATAAGTTTCACCATGCTACAGATTCACTTCAACATTATTCACACAACCTCACCTTCTTCTTTAACATTCAACATCAACCCATTCATTCTAAACAAACTTCAAATTTCATTTACGATTACAAACTCTGATTACCCGCAATTTCATCTTGGTGTATTGGATCAGGATTTATCTAGATAAAATTAGATATTAGTTTTACCCGAATCTAGTGGATTTATAATGTTTCTTAAAGAATCTTTAAGATTCTTATAGATATATGATTTTGGATTATAATGGATTGTCTTAGGAGTGGTTTGCTTTTTAAAAATTGATGTATATTACCGATTAGTAATATATTTGAAAAAACCAAGGTCATCATGATTCCCTTAAAAAAATATACAAAAGTGAAGGTGGTGTGGACGGTGGTGGTTGGTGTTTGTGGTGTGGTGGTGGCGGTGATGGTGGTGGTGGGCGTGGGTGGTGGTGGTTGGTGTGTGGCGGTGATGGTGGTGGAAGTAATGGTTGGTGATGGAGGCGATGGTCGATGGTGGTGGTTGTGTTGGTGTTGGTTTGTGGTGTGTGGTGGTGGTGGTGGTGGTTTGTAGTGGTGGTGGTGGAAAAACATAGCATGTTGTGATAAAAAAAAATTGTTCTTAAGAATCCATGAAACTCTTGTGGTTTGAGTTAAGATTGATATGAGATAATAAAATACATATTTTGCCTACAAATATCCATAAAAATCCATATATATCTTGTCCCTTAACTATCCTAAGAAATCTTAAATAAATTGAATACCTAGGATATTGGTGAAATCTGAAACAATCCTAATTGAATACTATGGATATTTAATGATTCCTTACATATCCTAATTGAATACCTAGGAGTTTTTTGGATTGTTAAATATCCATATAAATCCTAATCCAATACACCCCTGTTAAGCAACATCTTTCCACATTCATACTTCATATCAACATTACATATTCAATTCCATCACCCCTATAGAGCCCTATACTTTTCAAACCATTTCCAGCAGCAACTTCAGATTACTATGATCTCACGGATACTATAATCAACTACTGTAACATATAATCTCAACCGCCAATCACATGGTAGGATCCATAGAAACTTAGTGTATGAGAGGGATTTTAATGCAGAACGGAAGCGTGAATAAAGAATTTTGATAGTAAAGTTGGAGAATAGTTGAGAAATCTCAATATTGATTGATAATAATAATGTATATTCTTACATAAGACTAGTCTCCTAGTTAAATAACTTTAAGACTCAAACTTGGAACACAAGAAATCCCTAAAATAAATAATATTTTAGAATTAAATAACTTCTAAAAAAAGATATAGCTATATTAAATTAATTAAACTCTAGAAATAATAATAAAATTATTAATCCTAAATCTAACGGATGTCCTACATCAGGCCCGCCATCTTGAAAAGAATTCGTCTCGAATTAGCAAAGTATCGAAGAACATGTGTTACATCAGGCCCGCCATCTTGAAAAGAAGTCGTCTTCGAGTTCACAAAATATTGTAAACGACCCGCCCAACAAATAATATACTTTGAGTATTTGGATGACCGTACAATAGAGCACCATAAAATAGATCGTTGAACACTAAAAATGTTATCGACGTTGTACGATATATCTTTCATAATAATTTTCTTATAGTGCGTTTGATCGGCAGACATCTTTGTGGTTGGTGTTTGATCTTCACCAATAGGAACATCCTACTTCAACTTGACTAACTTTTGAAACCTGTAAAGAAGGTGTTGATGGTGATTCTATTATTGAAAGTGTTGGTGCCGAAACCTGTGTTGTTGGAGGAGTAACCTCATCAAGGGTATCGAGCTGTGACGAATCTAATTGATCTAACATAATCTTTAATTTTGCGAGTCGATGATAATTTTCCTTTTGTAATTCCGCAATTTCACGGAATACATGATCAAAATTAAAATTAAACATGATAAAAATCTTAGCAAACTTATTATTGACCGTGAATGGTTACGCAGGTGGAGTACGGACGTGGTATATATAAGTGGGCTTAGGTAACTAACTGTTGAGTTTAGTGGGCTTAGGTGATGAAAACAGTGGGTAAGTGGTGAACGGAAAGGGGTAGTGCCGTAGTGGAATTAAGAGAGAAAGATAAGCAGTGATCGGTGGTGGGCTTGGGATTGAACAGTGGAATAGATTTAAGAAAGAAGTGGTGGACAGAAAACGTAATGGAACAAAGATGGTAAAGAAAAGAGGTATTCGATAGACGTTTCGGGAAGAGAAGAGAGAGTGGGTTTGATATGTGGTGAAAAAAGAAGAAACAATGGACGACTTTTTTTTTTTGATAAACGAAAATAAAAAGATAGGGTTTAGAAGAAAAGATGCGGAGATCTTGATAATTAAAGGTGACGAAAGGGTAAAGGAAGTTTAGATGAAAATAATAAGAGGACCGTAAGCCGAAGCTCTAGATGCCACTTAATGCAGAACGGAAGCGTGAATAAAGAATTTTGATAGTAAAGTTGGAGAGTAGTTGAGAAATCTTAATATTGATTGATAATAATAATGTATATTCTTACATAGGACTAGTCTCCTAGTTAAATAACTTTAAGACTTAAACTTGGAACACAAGAAATCCCTAAAATAAATAATATTCTAGAATTAAATAACTTCTAAAAATAAAATATAGCTATATTAAATTAATTAAACTCTAGAAATAATAATAAAATTATTAATCCTAAATTTAACGGATGTCCTACATCAGATTTAGGTGGGAGTGGTTATCCTATTGGATTAGACAATTGTATCCGGACGCGATAATGTATTTTCCATATTTCGAGTACAGCCAGATGATTCCACCTGAAATTCCGTCTAGGGGAAGATGGATATTTATGATATGCTGGAAAATATTAGGTGGGAGCTTATTTAGCTACTCATGATTCTAGTTATGAGTAAGCGGGTCAATCAGATTATCCACAGTTTGGATAGGGTAGCATTGTATAGGATCCAAGTTTCAAAATTGAGATATCCAGTTGGTTTGGATAGGAGTTTCTAAATTGTTTCCAATGTGGTGAAATATGAGTTGTTGGAAGGCAGGTATCAGATAGGACATTTGTTTCCATGGTGGGATGAAGGAAGAAGGTATGGGTGTTCTTCCTTGGAATATAGATTTATGTCTGAGATATTTTTCATTGTATATGCTAGTGAAAATAAAATTTGGGTTAGCGTGAATGTTCCAAATTCTTTTCATGGGTAAGGATTTATTGTGACTACTATTTTTCCTTATGCCTAGTCCCCTTTGGCGATCGGTTTGTTTAACTTATCCCATCTTAAAGGGTGAAGTTTTTTAACTGAGGAGTCATAACCCGAGAAAAAGTTCTTAGCGATTCGATCTATTTGTTTGTGCACATATGTAAGGAAAAGCTATGTTTGGCAAGATGGTTGGAGGTTGGCATCAATTAAGTTTTAATAAGTACTAACCTCCCGGAATTTCAGGTAGTGATTCGATCTATCTGTGTAGGGAAAAGCTATGTTTGGCAAGGTGGTTGGAGGTAGCGATTCGATCTATCTGTTTCTGATACCAACTTGATACGTATTGATCTCTGTACCTTGGTGACTATTATTATAGAGGCGGAATTCAGAATAATAATAGACGAAAACTAGAAAACAAAACACACTAGAAACCAGATTCGAAGAAAATATCTTCTCTAGATTATGAGCAAGAAAACTATTACAATTCTATCTTTGTTACGCTCACAATCTCTCTAAACAGTGGATCAACCTTAAACTGTTTTGCTAAGTTTGCTTTTACAATAATTAATTGCCTCACAAACTTCTCTTTAGGTATGTGTGTTAAACCTCCTTTTCTAGGTGTCAAACCACACTTCTAGATCTAGGTGTGTCTGTATCACAAACCACACCCTAGATGTCTTAGCTATGAGCTAAACATCTCTATTTATAGCTTTAACGGTTTCCCAAACCTTATTGTTGATGGTGGATTTTCGTTCAAGGTTAAATTTGTAAAAAAACCAGAAAAATCATGCGCTGACATCTTATAAAAGATAAAACCATTTATAAGTGTTGGATATTCCCTCACTTAATTCACCAAGAATGGATCATGTAGCAACAATCCCTTCTTGTGAATTTCATATCACCTTGTATTTCTGTACTCATTATCGGTGTGGCATGACGGCGAGTGTTACTCTTATAGAGTAACACGAACCTCAAGCACTATAATGAATCATTATCGGTGTGGCATGAGACCGAGTGTTACTCATATATAGAGTAACACGAACCTCCAAGCACTATAATGAAACCATGTACGAAATACCCGTACAGTGCTGATGCTCGGTGTGTTATATTAGCCCGAGCCCCTCTCGGTGTGTTATACTAGCCCGATTGAGCCCTCTCGGTGTGTTATACTAGCCCGATTGAGCATCCGGACTTGGATTGTATAGTCTCCGGTATATGATCCGATTGCAGTCATCCAACTCCATAAGCATGATTGGGTGACCCGGATCAATTCCATCACCCCAAGCATGGTATGGAATACCCACGGCCTTAGCTTGCCAAAAGAAAACCATTCATACCAAGCATTATGACGGAAAACCCTAAATTAGGGTTTGCGGCATATTACATATGTTGCAAAGTAGTCTCAACCATCCATCTTCGCAGGTATAGATGGAGGGTCTAGATGTAGACTCAAAGGGCCCAGAGCATGTCAACACGATCACCGTGAGACCGCCTACACACTTGACCAGTCGGTCAAGACCAACAATGTTTGGCCGTGACAAAATCGTCACCCAAACAAGAGGTGGCGCACGGCTTTGAAAGCCAAATTAGGGTTTCAAGCCATCACGCGCGTCCATCTTCTCCGGTACGAATGGAGGGTCACAGATTAGATTAAACAGGTCCAGTCATACCAGCATGATCACCGTGGGCCCATCTATCTCCTCATGCCACTAGTGGAAAATGGAAGTTAAACCACTGTCAGGACAAGAAGTAATATCACCAAAAACGACTGTGCCCATCAGTTGGAATATTAGAGTGGTTTTTCCCAAAACGACTGTGCCTGGCAAAGGTTGAATTCATTAAAAAAACTACTTTCATCGACAGTCTAGAGACAAGCACTAACAGACACAGTCGTTTTATTGATGATATTTTATTAAAAAATATGATATTGATTCAGCTGAATCCGAAGCTGATTCAACTGAATCAAAAAATAAAAGCTAAATCACAATTAAATTAATAATGACTTCAAAACTGAATTTAACAAAATGAAATTGATAATAACCTTGAACTTAATTTGTATTTAAGAGTGTATTCAATTTACAATTTTAACTATCTCAAAAAATTCTAACAAGTAAGTTGGAAAACTAAAATCTATATTCATACAATTACGAGCTTAAGATATCAAATTGGCTCAACTCAGCTGCAAGGTTCTACCATCAGTTCATCATTGAGAATCTTCTTCCGGCAGTCAAGATGCTCAAACCCATTTTAAAGCTTTGCAGCCATTCACCATGACTTTTTTAGCTTGTCTTGCAGCAAGCTTTGACCGCTGTAATTGTGGTTAATATTCAACAATGGCTATAACTCTCTATCCCTTCAGGTTCATTCTACATATCATGCTTTATATTAAAATGCCATCAGTTCTTGTCGAGCTCAAGTGCATAGGTTTTCATATAAATATTATGTAAAGGGTTGAACAAAGGGAAATGAAAACTTATCTTTGAATTAGTGGTTATTCAAAGATAATGACGACTCTGCAGCATCCTTTTTCCTCACTACAACTACTTTCCATTTAGAGTTCAAATATTGTTCAACTCCAATACTGAAACAACAAGGAAGTTTAATGGATAAGATATGATATCTTTTAGGTAGATCAAATAACACAAAAATTCCAATGGTACGTCGACTAGGAACTACTTCAGATCGACAATGCAAATATGGTAAACCATTTGATACAAGAAAGAATCCCCAGATTCCCCATTTTTTGGTTAACGAACACGATAAAGAAGACATGGACAAAGTTAAATATTTATAAAACTAATAAACTACCTGTTCTTCATATCAGCGTAATTCTCCTTACTTCAAACCTCTCCTGAACCTCAAAACTCTCTTAAACCTTCACATGAAGTGACAAATTAAATTGCAAGCCCTTCTGTACCAAATCGACCTGCTTCGCCAAACCTGCAAAATGAAAGAGATACTACTAAGTTTAACTGAACTCATGCAGTACTACAATGTCATAGAAACAAAATTTTCAGCAGTAGAGGAAGATCGTACTCTGTTGTTAAAACTACAATGTATACCTTTCTGCCTGAGACATTACAGTAAATTGATAGGAAGTTGCACCCTACAAGTAACTTGTTAAGTTCAGCTGCACTACTCACACTTTTGACAAAAATAACTACTTGATTGAAGTCCAACCCTTCCAATAATTCATTCAACTTGCGGTTTCTCTCCAGGTCGGTCAATTTTATGTAGTGCTGAGAAAAAAAAAATAATCAAGGAAAATATTGATGGGCAAAAAAAAAAATAGTCAGCAAGCAAATGTTAGATAATTAATACCTACATGAGCCCGTGTAGGGTCAACTTCGCCTCATCGTCAACATAGGTTTCCATTAGTTGTAAGTAAAATGTCATATCAAAGCAAATTAAGTCTTTTCTTCATGATATTTGAACCAAGATATGCGCGAACAACTCTCTGGAACATAGGTTAACCTATAATCATTCATCATAACAAACTAAACGTAGACAACAATACTCTTACTAGTAATGACACATATTTCAAAGCAAGTTTAAAAAACTTACAAACGGCTTCAAGACGACGAATTAGGAACAACCATTAGAACAAATAATAACGACAAATTTTCTAACAGATATGTTCGAGATATATGCTCAGTAGCTTACCCCATCCATGAAAGGAAGTGATATTTATGCATCAGCTCTAGCCTGATATTCAACATATCCAAATCGGCGGGGAAGATTAACCTGCAAGCATAATGAACTATTTCAACTGTCCAATGATAAGCAGTAAAGAAACCACAACATAAATTTCTTTGAACTTACACTACGATCAATTTCCAGCTCCACATGTACAACTTCACCAAAGTGGCCTACAGGGTAAACAAGAGCAAAAATTGACCAACTTCAATGGATAGGTTAAAGCTCGGATGGTAACATTTCTTGAACTGAGTAGGTGCCATAACACATAACCTCACTACTAGGTGATATATTGACAACATTTTTACTACATACAATTTGCCTACAGGGAACAAAAAAGTAAAAATTGACCAACTTCAATCAATAGGTTAAAGCTCAGATGGATACCTTTCTTAAATCGAGTAGGTGCCATAATACATAACCTCACTACTTGGTGGTATATTGACAACATTTTTACCACGTACACATTGGAATCAATATCAAATTCGAGAAATGCAAGTGTTAACTTTACAAAGGGACCTGCGAACCAATGAAAAACAGTGGCAAACACTAAACTACAAGAATTAAAATCTTGTCCTTACACACCCACATTTTAAGATCTATAAAATGCATGTCAATTAGTTGCTTTTCTCATATGTCCTTACACACCCACCTAAGAAGGTCCAGCATTAAAATTGAAGAATTAAAAGAATTAAAATCTTCTTAAGATTTCCATCATTCACATTCCTAGTGAGTTGATCAACGTGCAACGTTAAAGATTATGGAGATGTTTTCCTGAAAACATCATACATCCCACCGAATTAGAATATTGACAAAAAAAAAAAAAAACTTCTATGTACAAGTTGACCCAAAACAGATGTTCACATGCAGAATTTCAAAAAAATCACCTCGACTCAACGTAGTGTTTGCCTTTGCAGACGAGAAGTTGTGTAAATGTTTTCTATCAGAGAAAGTTCCAGAGTATCTTCTACTGCTCCTCTGCTCCAGTGTTGTCTTAGTTCCAACTGCACAAATTCTCCTACCTAAATTAGAATTCAAAATAACACAGTATCTTCACCACATAATTTGAGTTTTTACCAGCCGCCAAAGATAAAAGAACAAACCAGATGGAGGAGTTCTAGTAATTGCGAGTTCTTTCCGTAGAGATGGAGGAACATAATAGCAGGACTGTAACATCGAAGGAAACACGTGTAAGTGGTCACATTCATTAAAATATAAGAAATAAAAAGAATATGTTTCTTACATTAACGTTGTCGATAAAAAAAAAAAACCATAACTATAAAATTACGAAAGAACGGATGTTCTAGTGCCTCTCAAAGAAATTTATCGACCTCTTGTTTGGGTCCAAAGAACATAGCGACTACATATATTTGAAGAAAGGAAAAAGTGTTCACAGTTTTTTTCGTTCTACACAATTTACAAAGACAACTTGTACCAAAATGTAAACTTACACTAATGAGATTTGTTACACAAGTATGTTTCACTGCATAACAAAAAATCAACAGCTGGTGAGATTCTCATTTTGCAACCTAGTTTAAATTTAGAAAAACAATAGATATCTGTTCCATTCACACAAGTTATAACCTGCAATTGCAGAAGAGAAGACCTATCAACAAATTTCAATAATTACCAGACGCATGTTCATAAATCTTTATGAAAAAGGAATTCAACTTTGATCAGTTCATGTCAATGCACACCTGGAACCAGGAAAAAGAGGGCTGAGTGAAAGCAATTCAGCCATGATACCACCCATAGCCCACACATCAAGAGAAGGAATACTCGATCTATTAAATTAAAATCAAATAGGATCAGTACAACACTATCATACGCACCAACTGCGGAATTGTATGATGGTGACTGGAGCTTCAACAAGTTAGGGACATTCAATTGAGACCAAATCTCTAACTTAAACCAAATCCCTAACTTAAACATAAAACAAAAATATTCAGAAATGACACAGAGTAAAACTATGATTGGTACAAATGGAAACCCAAATTAAAAATTAAAACAAACCTGAATCTCTTGCAGAGCTTCAAAACGTTGATTAACATTTGTTGAAAGGGAATCGAGAAATTCTGATTGTGCTCCTTGTGATAATGGCATCAGCTTACCCTGTAGTAGCAACAACAAAAACCCCAAATAAAATCAAAACCCGGCATTCAAAAACAAAATTAAAAAAAAAAAAAACAATGAATCTCAAAACTACATAACAAGAACTACCTTAAGAGTACTTACAAGATACGCTCGATCTTCACCACTCAAAGCTTCAGTAAAACAAAACTAGATCCGGGTTTTCAAATACTAAAAACAGATTCAAACAACCAACTACAGTCACTAGTTTTTGAGATTATCATTATTACCAGTAGGAAAACAAGATTCAATCTTTGATTTACGGGTTTTTCAGATTATCATTACATTACCACTTGAGAAGGAGAAAAAAATGGTTCACAATAGAGATTGAAAAAAAGAAAATGTTTCTGAGATCAAAGAAATTGGTTACGGATCGAAGAAATAGTTGAAAGCTTGAGATCCAATCATGGGTTCTGGGAGAAAAGATTAGAAGGAGAACAATCTAGGGTTTCGGTTATTGTTTTGTTTTCAAAAAAAAAAAATAAAAAATGAAGAGACACGGCTGGGTCGAGGTGGTCTATGGAAAGAAGACCACGTCTTTGCCTTGAAAAACGGGACTATGGAAAACTCTTGGTCTCACGGTGGTTTCTAAAATCCATAGGGAAGCCTAGTTTTTACAAAAATATCCCTCACCGAAACGATCGTGTGTCGGAGACAAGTTTTCTTTTTCCTTAAAAAACAACTGTGTCTCACAGCTCGTATAATCACATCACCCATGGAAGTAGTTTTTTTAAAGCCCAGGAAGTGGTTAAAAATCCATTCTCCACTAGTGTGCGGTCGGCCAAGGCATATCATGCCCGGCTAATCCAAAACGCCCGCCCAAACATGCGTGGTTACACTTCCCAAATTGCAAATTGATCTCGACCGCTCAACTTCACCTGGGATGATTTGAATGGCTTAGATCACGTTTTCATGGGATAATCAGGTATAGGTGTGAACATCAACCTACCACCTACACACTGGAGTGATCGACCAAGACCGACCAAGGACGGTTGTCTTGGAACGCGTGCGGGAATATCACGCGGTTATCAACTCCTTTGCGGTAAGAAATTTCTGCCGCAAACCGATCTCAACCACTCAATTTGTGCCGGTCAATTTGAGTGGCCTAGATCGCGCCTTCTTGGGAAAGTGAGACATGGACGTGTACACCGGCATGCCATCAACATGCATGACCGGTCGGTCCTCTCCAAAGCCCTTCCCATGCTTGGTTTCGACCAAGTCGAAGAGTGATGCTTGCGCACCTCTTCAAAAACCCTAGTATTCATTAACGGTCGCCGAGATGAGTGTCTCAAACATCATCTCATCCGTCAACTTCACCGACTTGGTTATACAACCACGGTCGGGAGTTATTTGGTTAGTGAGGCGTCATTACCCATCACTTTACCACACCACAATGCGCACTGCATAAAATACACACGATACTTCACAAGTATCGACTTTCTGAATAACGCAGTTATTCAATTCAGCATTACATGCTATCTTTCGTGGATCCACGATCCGCACATTCCAGACATCAATCATGTCACAAACTGGGGGATACATACTAGGGTATTGGTCCGGCGGTTTACGGCGTGCGGCGGCAACGCGCCATCACAAGAACGTGTCGGGAAGTCATGGACGGTTAGAGATAAACGGGAGAAGTGGGCAAGGCGGTCGACGCACAACTCCACTACTCCATCACTCCACTTCCTCCACTTCCCACGAGAGACGTGAATGAGGCTCAATGACTTGTATAAATAGGTTCTCCGCCCTATTTCAAACAACAACACAAGTTCGGACGAGACAGAAAAACCAAGTGTTAATACAAATCGTATTCAAACACCCGAGCACGCTTGCATCAACCGCAAGCCCGCACATCTTTCGTTACAAGTCATAAGCAAGCCAACACCTTCACAATCTCAACACCTTCTTCGCTTCCCTCCCTAAGACCAACCCCATCTCCTTCACTTTGTGACCGAAACAAGTCCGGAACGCCATTTCTTGGTTTAGGCCGGACTTGCATGCATTGATCTCTCGAATCTACAAGCACTCACCGCAAAGTGCATTTGTTTAAAGGTTTAAATTCATTCCTCATCCACACCCCAAATTACCAAATTCTGCAGGAGTAGTTTTCACCCATAAACAATTGGCGACCACAGTGGGAGGTTGATCTATCGGTTGCAAAAAATTGAATTCTCAATTCTTCGGTTTTCGGCTCACGATGCATCCTCATCGGGAAACCACAGGCGGTTCGAGATACCATGGGAAGTGTAGATAGAATCTTTGGAAGATGTCTTGGCAAATCAAGCCGGTATCACCGGAAGACGAGAGCGAGACATTTCGCCTTTTGAATGACATAGCAGAAACACAATTACAAAAGGATCGCATGCATCTACTCAGCAAAGGTGCAAGAAATCTTGAATCCTTAGTCGGGAGTCACACCTTTACCGGTGGAGAGGCAAAAAGAGCGCGTAACCGCAGGTGACTGGGGAAAGATGAACAACATGGTCTAGTCAACAATGGAGAACCGAGGCAACTCCACGAGAGGAGAGGACTTGTCAGGAGTACTACAACGTCTACCGAATAAAGAAATGGAGCCTGCAGCTTACGGATCCCTGCCGGAAGATTTATATCTCAAGACCCTTGTCGAAGCCGTGAAGAAATGCTTGAGGAAGGAGAGATCAATCAAGGAACACGTGAGTACGAGAGGATGGGAACGTTCAATTCGATCACTCGGCGGTGATATTACAACACCTCCCATCACGAGAGCGAGAGAAGCGGCTGCAAGTCCGGCATCTCATCATGTGTAACACCTCCGGTAGTCACCAGAGCAACAACTTCCACTCCTTCATCAGGACGAGGAACCGGAGGGGTGAGAGGAGGACCATCTCCCATTACCATTGCAGACTCGATGGAAAAGCAGGAAGTTCTTGTCAAGACTCAAACGGATATGGCCGTAACTCGGAAAGAGGTACTCACTTTTCTTAAGATATTAACCGATCGATTTCCACATGACCCAAACAGCCCCCGGAGCCAACAAGGAATGAATTCAACGCACCTAGGAGAAGGTACTTCAATGGCACGGACCTACATGGACATGATCAAAGAAGCGACACCGAGATATGAGCGGTCCTGTCGTGGAGGCTCCTACACCGGGACCCGATCCTCACAACGATCTTCCTCAAGTCAATAGTTTCATTATGAACCAGAGGCCGGTGGATCGGGATGCGGTTTCTCTAGTGGAAAGTTTATGCAAACTTTCACACCTCTCGAAGAATCGGCACGCGGAGACGTTTCTTTGCGCAATCAACCGAGAGGAGGGTTACGACCGTGACCTACATGTCACCGCACGCATCAAGGATTCGAGTTCAAGATGGCCCTTATCTACACGGGAGCGTCTTCGAATGTGATTACTCTCAAGACTCTCGGGGCATACAAGGTTCTCCCGGGAAAGGTCGTACGGAATCCTACCACAATGACGGACTTCGAGGGAAACCAAACCAAAGACATACAGGAGAAACTCCGCGGAAAGAATCGGACAAGTTCGTCTCATCCCACTCCCCACGTGGGCGTCAATTCGGGGAAGAAGACCGGCTTGCATCATTGAGGGCTAGTACCCACGATGCATCTTTGCTTTGACGAAGCATTCTTCTCCATCTGTGAAGCCACGACCCAAGTTCACACGAAGAGGGAACGAACTTTTGTGGTGAGTCGTGACCGAGAAAGGGAAAACGGTATACCGACAAACGCCATTATGAATTAGCAGGGGAGACTGTTACCCAGTCTCTCCACCCAATGGAATGCTACAACAACAACAAACCACAAGAGCAAGTGCTAGATGCTCCACAACAGCTGCAAGAGGGCACCAACTCCACAACTGATGAGATTGAAATCGTTGAGGAATCTCCTAGGCCTATCTCCATCAGCTCAACCTTGTGTACGGATAAACGCACGAAGCTCGTGGAACTTTTCAAAGAGTATCAGGACATGTTCGCTTGGAGATATGAAGAAATGCCGGATTTAGATGAAAATTGGTCATCCACCATCTACATGTCATACCTGGATCCAAGTCGGTTAAACGGTTGCAGTTCAGACACGAGGAAAATGGATAGATCGGGTGTTGCATAGACTTCAGAAACTTGAACAGGTGCTGCATAGACTTTAGAAACTTGAATAGGTGCTGCTCCAGAAAACAATCCTCCTCTACCTGACATCGACATGTTAGTAGATGCAAACAACGGACACAGCATGTTCTCCTCCATGGATGGATGCAGCGGCTACAACCAGATAAGAATGTACGAGCATGATGCAAGTAAGATATCTTTTCGAACTCCTCTCGGAAAATTTTATTATACCATACTGCCATTTGGTTTAAGGAATACCGGTGCAACGTATCAACGCTCTATGACGGTAATCTTCCACTGGAGCCGATACCTCAAGGGAGCGTCCTCAAGAAGATAACGAACCACACTTGGGGATCGAGGCTCGCATGAAGTTCCTTCACCGTCGACCAAGGAATTCTTCAACATGAGAGATGTGGTCGGTCAAGAAACATGGAATTCGCAAGGGTAAATTGAACTGAAGAGGGAAACACTTCAACACTCCCTCTAGCAGAAGTTTCGCTTCAATGGTCTATTCAAGAGCCGCCTCAATGCTCTCTCAGGACCCCTTTTCGCTTCATAATCCTACTTCAACACTCTATCCAGGATCCACCTCAACGTTCGCACTGTAAGCCACTTTAACATCCTCTCAAGTCGTTTCAACACTCAAGCTACATCAACAATCTGCGCTCTGGTCAAGTTATCTTTGATGTACTCATTGCTCAACATACGTCTCATCCATCCTTCATGAGGACCCAGCGGAGCATAAAAAACCCTGAAGTCGATAGGAGGAGGGCTATTCTGTGGAACGGATATTTTCATATAGTTGGAAGGGCGCGGTGAACAACTCATCATCAATGTTCGGCATATCCTTGAAGCTGCCAACACTTCCTGACTTGGTACCAGCATTATCTCCAGAAGACATCTCAACGGGGATTCTTTTCTTCCACAATGAAATAAAAGGCAGGAGTTAGAACTTGTATGAAAGCACATGAGAGATGTAGTCACACACGGCAAGACACAACTCACATCGGAGCACACAAAACCGGCCCGACCCAAATTCGGTACGGATTTCAAGACTGGTATTAGTTTTCAAGTCCGATGCAAGTTTCAGTCTGGTATTGATTTCAAGTCAGGTGCAAGTTTCGATGCAGTATTGATTTCAAGTCGGGTGCAAGTTTGATCTGGTATTGATTTCAAGTCAGGTGCAAGTTTCAGTCTGGTATTGATTTCAAGTCAAGTGCAAGTTACAAGTCTGGTATTGCTCAAGCTTCAAGTCCGGTATTGATCAAGTGACGAGTCCGGTATCACTCAAGTTTCAAGTCTGGTATTGCTTAATATTCAAGTCTGGTATTGATCAAGTCAAGTCCAGTATTGCTCAAGTTTCAAGACCGGTGTTGGTCAAGGGCATGAGGTTGGTATAAAGTTGACATTAAGTCAGGCATACACGATATGGGACCCACGTTCAATCAAGCATATATGGCGGGACCACATTTATTTGCACAACACGGTTCTCTCATGTCATGGGAATCATGTTCACGAAATTCAAGCCCACGTTCGATCAAGCAGCGCAGTAGCCCCACCAACGAAGCAGGCATAGCAGTCCATCGATTAGGCACAACCCCACGATCGAGCGGAGCAAGCACGGAGCGGGCCCTCGACCGAAGCAGACATAGAAAGGTCGATCGAAGCAGGCAAGACCGACATCATACTAGGGGAACGCTCTCCTATATGCCTTTTAAACGTAACATACTCCATGGACAGGATAACCCGTCTCTCCTGGTAACATCTAACTTTGCCTCATAAGTTTTATCTTTAACTGTCACCATCTCATGCCTACCACACAATAGTGTAACCATTATGTGCTAGGCAGGGAACTTAATGTTGATGGTGGATTTTCGTTCAAGGTTAAATTTGTAAAAAAACCAGAAAAATCATGCGCTGACATCTTATAAAAGATAAAACCATTTATAAGTGTTGGATATTCCCTCACTTAATTCACCAAGAATGGATCATGTAGCAACAATCCCTTCTTGTGAATTTCATATCACCTTGTATTTCGTACTCATTATCGGTGTGGCATGACGATCGAGTGTTACTCTTATAGAGTAACACGAACCTCCAAGCACTATAATGAATCATTATCGGTGTGGCATGAGACCGAGTGTTACTCATATATAGAGTAACACGAACCTCCAAGCACTATAATGAAACCATGTACGAAATACCGTACAGCCGATGCTCGGTGTGTTATATTAGCCCGAGCCCCTCTCGGTGTGTTATACTAGCCCGATTGAGCCCCTCTCGGTGTGTTATACTAGCCCGATTGAGCATCCGGACTTGATCAGTATAGTCTCCGGATATGATCTGATTGCAGTCATCCAACTCCATAAGCATGATTGGGTGACCACGAGATCAATTCCATCACCCCAAGCATGGTATGGAATACCCACGGCCTTAGCTTGCCAAAAGAAAACCGTTCATACCAAGCATTATGACGGAAAACCCTAAATTAGGGTTTGCGGCATATTACATATGTTGCAAAGTAGTCTCAACCATCCATCTTCGCAGTATAGATGGAGGGTCTAGATGTAGACTCAAAGGGCCCGAGCATGTCAACACGATCACCGTGAGACCGCCTACACACTTGACCAGTCGGTCAAGACCAAAATGTTTGGCCGTGACAAAATCGTCACCCAAACAAGAGGTGGCGCACGGCTTTGAAAGCCAAATTAGGGTTTCAAGCCATCACGCGCGTCCATCTTCTCCGGCATTTACGAATGGAGGGTCACGATTAGATTAAACGGTCCAAATCATACTAGCATGATCACCGTGGGCCCATCTATCTCCTCATGCGGTCGGCCAAGGCATATCATGCCCGGCTAATCCAAAACGCCCGCCCAAACATGCGTGGTTACACTTCCCAAATTGCAAATTGATCTCGACCGCTCAACTTCACCGGATGATTTGAATGGCTTAGATCACGTTTTCATGGGATAATCAGGTATAGGTGTGAACATCAACCTACCACCTACACGCTGGAGTGATCGACCAAGACCGACCAAGGACGGTTGTCTTGGAACGCGTGCGGGAATATCACGCGGTTATCAACTCCTTTGAGGTAAGAAATTTACCGCAAACCGATCTCAACCACTCAACCGTGCCGGTCAATTTGAGTGGCCTAGATCGCGCCTTCTTGGGAAAGTGAGACATGGACGTGTACACCGGCATGCCATCAACATGCATGACCGGTCGGTCCTCTCCAAAGCCCTTCCCATGCTTGGTTTCGACCAAGGTCAAGAGTGATGCTTGCGCACCTCTTCAAAAACCCTAGTATTCATTAACGGTCGCAGATGAGTGTCTCAAACATCATCTCATCCGTCAACTTCACCGACTTGGTTATACAACCCACAGTGGGAGTTATTTGGTTAGTGAGGCGTCATTACCCATCACTTTACCACACCACAATGCGACTACGCATAAAATACACACGATACTTCACAAGTATCGACTTTCCGAATAACGCAGTTATTCAATTCAGCATTACATGCTATCTTTCGTGGATCCACGATCCGCACATCCAGACATCAATCATGTCACAAACTGAGGGGATACATACTGGGGTATTGGTCTGGCGGTTTACAGCGTGCGGCGTGCCATCACAAGAACGTGTCGGGAAGTCATGGACGGTTAGAGATGAACAGGAGAAGTGGGCAAGACGGTCGACGCACAACTCCACTACTCCATCACTCCACTTCCTCCACTTCCCACGAGAGACGTGAATGAGGCTCAATGACTTGTATAAATAGGTTCTCCGCCCTATTTCAAACAACAACACAAGTTCAGACGAGACAGAAAAACCAAGTGTTAATACAAATCGTATTCAAACACCCTGAGCCTGCTTGCATCAACCGCAAGCCTGCTCATCTTTCTTTTACAAGTCATAAGCAAGCCAACACCTTCACAATCTCAACACCTTCTTCGCTTCCCTCCCTAAGACCAACCCCATCTCCTTCACTTTGTGACCGAAACAAGTCTGGAACGGCCATTTCTTGGTTTAGGCCGGACTTGCACAGATTGATCTCTCGAATCTACAAGCACTCACCGCGCGGTGAGTGCATTTGTTTAAAGGTTTAAATTCATTCCTCATCCACACCCCAAATTACCAAATTCTGCAGGAGTAATTTTCACCCATAAACACTTATCTAGGAATAATTCTTTTTCTAAGAATAATTCCTTAAATATGAATAATTATTTTTCTAGGAAGTATTTCCTTATCTTGGCATACTTCCTTACTTTGGTTTGGTTTCCCAAACCTCCTAAAAATATTTTCCTTATGTAGGAATACTGCCTTAAATCAGTAATCCTTCATAAATTACAATTCTATCCTCAATCCGTCTTGAGGATCACTAGTTCCCGAAGAGATAAAGATACACATGTATCATGCGCCCCCCTCAATAACTTGAACTCCTGTGAAAGTTATATTTGGAGGTTAGGGAACCCGAGAGTTCCTTTCAACTTGCTGAACCATCTCTCTTTGCTGGAAACTTGACCTTGACGTCTAATTAGAAAAGCGTCATTATCTTCTTGTCTTGTCTTAGTCACTCTTCGCTCCATAATGCAATCCTCTTTGAGTGTTTCTTCTCTATCAAACCACAAGTCTTCCACATGTGGCAAGATCATCTTATCATCTACATCATCATCTTGTAATGATGGATAAAACAACTTCAATTGTTCGACATTAATAACCGAGCAAATTCCTAGATAAGGTGGTAAATCAAGACTAAAGGCGTTGTTACCAATCTGACCGAAAATATAAAACGATCCACATCTCAATGGCTTCAACTTCTTACCTTCATCATATGATCTTTCCTTATCTAACTTCAACCATACCATGGTCATCTTGTTCTTCTAGCGACTTCTTGCTTCTCGAGTAACTCACCAAGCTATTTGTAGAGAAATCTAGTGAAGACCATAAACCACAAGAATCTTCCCTAAAAGAAACGAACCTTTCTCTGATGCCAACTTGATATGTATTGATCTATGTACCTTGGTGACTATTATTATAGAGGCGGAATTCAAAATAATAATATACGAAAACTAGAAAACAGTTAACACTAGAAACCAGATTCGAAGAAATATATCTTCTCTAGATTATGAACAAGAAAACTATTACAATTCTCTCTTTGTTACGCTCACAATCTCTAAACATCGGATCAACCTTAAACTGTTTTGTTAAGCTTGCTTTTACAATAATTAATTGCCTCACAAACTTATCTAGGTGATTTGTCTCTCAAACCTCCTTTCTTAGATCTCGGTGTGTCTATATCACAAACCACACTCTAGATGTCTTAGCTATGAGCTAAATATTTCTATTTATAGCTTTAAAGGTTTCCAAAACTTCTTAGGAATCTATTTCCTTATCTAAGAATAATACCTTTTCTAGGTATATTTCTTTATCTATGAATAATTCCTTTTCTAGGTATATTTCCCTTTCAAGGAATATTACCTTGTCTATGAAGTATTTCCTTATCTTGGCATACTTCCTTACTTTGGTTTGGTTTCCCAAACCTCCTAAAAATATTTTCCTTTTGTAGGAATACTGCCTTAAATTAGTAATCCTTCATAAATTACAATTTTATCCTCAATCCCTCTTGAGGATCACTAGTTCCCAGAGAGATAAAGATACACATGTATCAATAGGTGGGGTCAAAGTTGTTAGCATGTCAAAGAATTTATGCAGAGTGCCTATGTCGTGTTGTTGCATTCTTGGGTAGTGAATGATTTTAGATTTGCTGTATTGATTACCTGACATGTCAAAGAGCTATAGCGAAGTAACCTCTGAAGGTGATTATTACTTTCCTTAGAAGACTTTTAAGTGATAAGGAGGTCGTCTGCATACATTTGATGTAAAATAGTCGGCGCCTTTTACGATATGCGTAAACCTCCTGAAAAAGAAAAGTTCTAACAACCACACCCAATAATTCATTCGGAAATATGTATGGACTAACTCCAATATAATTCCAAGAGAATCAACTAGACAGTCAGACTCAATCAAGGAAAGATATCCAAGAGTTATATCTTTATTTCTCAATGTAATCAGCAAATCAAACATATAGGAATCCGTGAGCCTGATTATTATGAGAAACAACTTGGACGGTATCAAAAACCAATATCCAAGTGTCAATCAATTTATATCAACAACCAAAGGTTGGATTTTCTAATTAATTGAACCACGCACAACCTGTGATATATTTCAATTATATAAACAAATATAATGCGGAAAATAAATAACACAGACACCAGAAATTTTTTTAACGAGGAAACCGCAAATGCAGAAAACCCCGGGACCTAATCCAGATTTGAACACCACAATGTATGAAGCTGCTACAGGCACTAGCCTACTACAAGTTAACTTCATACTGGTATGTAGTTGAGCCCTAACCAAGTCTCACACCAATTAATGTACAGTCACGTTTTTTACGTCTCTGAATCCCAGCAGGACTCTACGCACTTGATTTCCTTAGCTGATCTCACCCACAACTAAGAGTTGCGACGACCCAAAGTCGAAGACTTATAGACAAATCTGTCTCACACATAAAAGCCTATTCTAATAGATATATAAATCTGTCTCTCACAGAAGTACTTATGAAGTTTTGTTCAGTCTTATGGTAAATCAAGGTGCATATGAACCAATTGATAATCCAGACTTATATTCCCGAAGAACAACCTAGAAATATCAATCACTTCACAATAACTTAACTATATGGTAGTAGAAGAAGTTGTTGTGGAATCACAAATTAAGAATGAGACGACGAGCTTTGTGATTACTTTTTATATCTTACTTATCGGAGATAAATCTCGAGCAAATCTTAGAGAAGATAGTACTCAACACGATAGAACAAGTAAGATCAGAATACACAACTACAAAGAAAATAGTTGGATCTGGCTTCAGAATCCCAATGAAGTCTTAAAGTCGTTAACCTATAATGGTTTTAGAAAAACCTAGGCTAAAGGAGAATCAAATCTAGTACGCAACTAGTATCACACAGAAAAGTGTGGGGATTAGGTTTTCCAGTTGCTAGAGTTCTCCCTTATATATTCTTCAAATCAGGGTTTGATAGCTTAGAACAAATCAATCAATATTCACTATTAGATAAAAACCTGATTTAAGATTCAAGCTAAGTTTGCTTAAACCAAAGCAATATCTCTCCACCATTAGATGGTCTTAGCTTGTTACACACAAATGAAATATACTTTCATTTAGATTAGATATGGGTAACCGTACCTAAACATGTATATTGAGTTGGCTCAACAATAGTTAACCGAAGTTGGCCATATGAACACTTTTGTATTAACCACATTCATCTAACACTTCTAGATCAAATATGATGATCAATCAAACATGAATGATAATCAAATGAATCTAATTGTGTTACTCATATAGTTATTCAATTTTATATATCTAATAGAAGTATATAAGAACCAACTAAAATAAAATCGGATTGATTCATAATCGTACAAAGTACTTATACCGAAATCAATTTATGAACATTAATTAAGCCACAGTTTATAAAGATTGCATTCCTTAATCTATTAATGTAATTTGTTCATGAGTATAAAAACATACTTAACCGATTTTAGAACATTAACCACTAAGTTTGCAAATGGGTACGCAAACTTTAGTTCCAAACTTTGGTCTTGTCTAGCAGTACGCAAACTGGTACGCATAATGCCGTCCCGGAACTAACTCAGGTAGAACCGTACGCATACTGGTATGCAAACACGGTTCCCGGACTTTAACAGTTAAAATCGTTCGCATACTGGTATGCAAACAAGGTTTCCGGACCTGAATCATACCAAACAGTTTGCATAATGGTATGCATATTGTATTGTATCCAGACCAAGGTTAATTATTCTCAACTCCCATATCAATCATTGAAATATCCTTAAAAGACGACAATAGCTGTCTCACACAAACTATTAGCTTATAAGTAATTTTGAAGACATTGAATGATCAATACGAAACTTTCCGAGTGGACATCAAATGACTGTCTCACACAAATCATGTAAGATGTTTCAAGGCAATTTTCACATGATCATCTTTTGACTCATTATTTAGTTTTCAACAAATAAATTGTTTCCAATTAAACTCGTCAAGAATAATGATGAACGTAGGTAAAGCAAAAAGCTTTCCAACACTTATTTTGAGAAATATATAAGCGAGTTATACTCAACTCGAAATATCAAATGTGTGTAATATAGTAGTCTATATAGCTATACGACTTAGTCTCAATAGGAGATATAATAGAATAAACTTCTGAGTGATAGATAAGTTTAAGTCTCCACACACCTTTTGTTGATAAAGTTCCTCCAAGCTCCCCTCAGTAGATCTTCGTCTTCAATCGATAAACGCCGTGAAGTCTAAGCTCAACTACACATTCTATCCTAATCCGAGACATAGCTATAAGTAGACTAGAAATCAAGATTTATAGTTTTGATCACCTAAATTTGACAAACAATCTTGCGATAGCAACACTTGCGAGTTTGACCGAGCAGTTCTCTAACACCTCCTACACGATTCTGAGCTTCTAGGTTTCCTATATTTGTCGGTAGGATTTCCGCATAGTGAATATATAAGAAGATAAAGTACCTCTCCATCGAATGCCTCTGGTAGGTACGATGTAGTCATAAGGAGTACTATTGATATTGGTTGAGTAGGTAACTGTAATGATACAATGAACGATGTAGTCCACAAATATGGTTGGAAATCCCAATTTAGTAAAACCTCTGTTTTGATGAAGCACCAATCCAAGTTATCATATGTTTTCTGAATATATATAGTTTGAGAGGCAATTTTGGGTCTTTTGTGCGTTCCGAAGTTCTGATGTGATGAAATAGTTCTCCAACAATTGCTATGTTACCGTGTATTGATCTTTGTAAGACGAAAGCACTTTGATATGGACTTATTAGGAATGAAAGACCAGGAATTTAGATATAACTTTATTTGCGATATTGCAGATTCTGATTGGTCTGAACTGTGATGGTTTTGATGTGTGGTTTACCTTTGGAATTAGAGTTATGTTTGTGTGATTCTAGAGTGGGTGAATTTTTAAGGTGCTAAAAAGTTGCGGACTATGGCTATTAATTGAGGGTGTGTGGTTTCCCAAAGAACTTTTAAAAACTTACTTGTATAACCATACGAGTTAGGAGCGCTTTCAGAATTAATGGTGAACGAAGCATGTTTGATTTCTGCGGTGGTCACCTCTTCCGCTAGTTTGGCTCATTGTTTAAATGTTAATCTGGGTGTGATTTTCGCAAATAGATCTTCATCTATTGTTTTGATTTGGGCTATGTATTTATCCATGTGTAATGATCAAGGATGATCCGAATTACCTGATCTTTATCCCTGACCCAGTTATTTTGTGAATCTTGTAATTGTTGGATGTTGTTGTAACTACGGTGGATGGTTTCCTTCGTATGGAACAAGGTCGTATTACTGCCTCCTGATGGAAGCCATTGAATTCTAGATCGTTTCTGCCAATATGTTGCATGACATTAGAGTAGGGTTAGGTGATGACTTTAAAGCTATTTTTCTTGATTTAGCTGCAGTCCGGTTCATCACCAATTCGAATAACACATTGATGTTGTGCCATTTGAATTTGTGCCGTCGATTTTTAGGTTAGTTTGAAGGTATTTTTTATTTTTATTTTAAATCATGAAATTTTATTACCAAAATAAGCAAAAGATACAACTTACAACAAGCCCAAGATATATCTTTTAAGGCTTAAATTCAAAAATAGAAAAACTCAAGTCCAGAAAAGTAAGCCCAATAACAGAGCTATACCAATTTTAGCAAGGCAAAATATAGTGCATTACAGATATTCACTAGGAGTCATTACTGATATCTCTAGGCAGTTTTCATGAGCAGAATCTAAAGTAGATCCCATCTTCACATTCCAGCTTATTCAAGAAATCTGGCTTATCGTCATAATAAAAAACTACTCCTCTTGCTAGTAACACCCCTTTCTTAGCCATCTTATCAGTAGAAAAGTTAATCTCCCTATATGAATGTGTGAATGAGATTCTTGGTATATGTCTTCTGATATTGTTCCATCTATTCATCACAACCCAAGGAATTTTACCATTACTGAAAGCTAGCAGTACAACTTTAGAATCAAGGCTGAAAACTACATTCACATACTTTTTCTTGACTGCCCATTCACCAGCTACCACCAATGCCATCACTTCAGCTAGAAAATTTGTTGCTATCCCCAGACCTCCAGTAGCTGCTCCCAAGCAATCACCATCTTCATTCCTTGCTACAAAACCCAGTCCTGCATTTCAAGGATTACCCTTGGAAGCTCCATCACAGCATATGAGCACCTGTCCATTCCTAGGCAACCTGAAGAAGCATTGTTTAACATCTGACATATAACACTTGTGATTCCAAAATGCAATAAGATCTGTAAGTCATATACATTCCCCCACTTGGAACCTTTCATTCTTATACCACATGCCTTTGTGTAAGACAGTATTGTCTGTTTAAACTTCTCAAAGTTAGGTTCTGCATTCTCATATATCTTATCATTCCTTGTGTGCCATAATTCAACCATCACCTTAAATGCACTGTTGTACCATACTTCCTGAATTGCTTCACTTTTTCCTTTTGCAGACTTCAGAATATCCTCAAATGATGAAGGGTTAAGGAAACAGAAGATTCCTCCCAGCCAATGCCAAATTTTTGTACTAAAACTGTATTCCCATAAAATATGTTGCATTGTGTCTTGTGCATTGCCACATAGATAACATTTTGAGACTGTTTAAAAACCTTTCTTCCTCACAGTTTCCTCAGTGGCACAAGCACCTCTCAAGATTTTACATAGATTAGTAGAGGTGTAAGGGTGCACACATGGATTCCAAACTTGCTTAATCCATGGTATCACAGGAAATTTGTTTCTTATTTGTTGAGCTGCACTTGCAACTGAGAATTTACCATTTAAGTCCTTCTCCCATATCAGCCTATCATCACTACCACCAATTGCTGGAACCTCATTCTTCTCAAAAAATTGAAACATTTGCTCAGGTATACTCCATACTCCATCTACAATTAAATCAGCAACCATCAAATCCATATTCATATGGACATAACTGTCATTTGCATGCCTTTCAATTAGAGCATAACCATTGATCCATTTATCATGCCAAACTGATATTGATTTTCCATCTCCCACTATCCATCTCTTACCTTCATTAACTTCGGCAATGACCCACTTAATACCATGCCAAATTGAGGATTGTTTGTAATATGATATCCATTCATTACTCTTGTTCATGTACTTGTCTCTCATGAACTGAGCCCATTCAACCTTGCTCTGTTTCAATCTTCCACAAGAGTTTCATTAATAAGGCCTTATTTATTACCTCCAACCTCCTTAAACCCAAACCACCTTCAATTAATGGAGCATTTACTTCATCCCATTTAACAGTCACTAATTTTTTAACTGAAGGATCTCCAGACCATAGGAAATTTCTGATAAATTTCTCACATTCTTTTATAACAGCTTTGGGCCATTTGTAAACAGCCATATTATATATGGGAATGCTGCTTAATACATGTTTAACCAAAGTTAATCTCGTAGAGAAGGCCAATAAATGTCCCATCCATCCAGCCAACATCTTCTACATTAAGTCCACCATCCCCCAAACTTGATATGTCTTTACTCTCCCAGGATTTAAGATAACCCCCAAGTAAGCATCAGGCAACTCAGATAATCCCATTTGCAAATATTCAGCTATATTAGTTCTTCTTGCATTTGAAACTCCACCAACAAAACATTTGCTTTTGTTTTTATTCACTACTTGTCCAGATGATAGTTGATACTTACTTAAAAGTGCCATTAAATTATCCAAAGATTTTTTGTGGCCATTGCAAAAAATAAAAATATCATCAACAAACATTAAGTGTGAAGGCTGACAATTACCTCTAGTCACCATTGCTTGCACTTTGCCTTCCTTCACCATTTTTGATAAGTTTCTACTAATTCCTCTGCAAGAATGAATAAGATGGGTGATAATGGATCACCTTGTCTTAACCCCCTTCCAACACCAAAAAAACCACAAGGGCTACCATTAACAAGAACAGAAATTATTGCAGATTCAAATATTTTCCTGAGCCAATTAATTCCAATTTCAGAGAAACCAAATCTTCTTAGTACCTCAAACAAGAAATCCCAATTCAGTGAATCATAAGCTTGAGTTATATCCAGTTTAAGCCCAATATTTCCTCCTCTTCTCTTAATATTGAGCTCATTGATCATTTATGAGGCTAAAACAATTTTATCTTGGATATTCCTCCCTTTAATGAAGGCACCTTGCTAAAAAGAAACTAATCTTCCAATCATTGTACTTAATCTAGTTGTAATGATTCTAGTGAAAATTTTAAAGATGAAATTAGCTAAACCAATGGGCCTAAATTGCTCAACTTTTCTTGCACCTTGAGTTTTAGGAAGTAAAAATAAGAAGTTAGAATTTAAACCTTTGGGTATAAATCTGTTACTCCAGCAGTATTGTATTGCTTCAATTAACTCTGCACCAATAATATCCCATGCAAATTTGTAGAAACTGTCTGGAAATCCATCAGGACCAGGAGCACTATTGCCATTCATACCAAAAACAACTTCTTTCACTTCAACTGCAGAGGGAGTAGCATCCAGAAAGTTGTTGTCCTCCTCAGTTAAGATTTTAGGAATTGTTTCCAAATTTTCTTCATGAATTATGACACTATGTTCTTCAAATTTCTTTTTATAATGTTCCACCAAGAGATTTGCAATTTGAGATTGCTCAGTTACTACATTACCCTCAGTACTTTCTAGCTCAGTAATACTGTTTTGGGATTGTCTTACCTTGATAGTTGCATGAAAGAATGTTGTATTAGCACCACCCTCCTTTATCCATTTTACTCTAGCCTTAGCTCTCATTAATTCATTATATTGTTGAGAAGCAATCTCTTGTCTCCCCCTTGCTATGACCAAATTATTTAAAAGCTCAAGATTTTCAGGATCTACATCTGATAAAATAGAAGCAACAAGTACTTCATCTTCAGTTTTCTGAACTTTAACTCTAAGATCTCCAAAAACCTCCTAATTCCATTTCTTCAAAATTTGTTTTAACCTTTTTAGTTTACTCATGAAAGAAAAATCAGGATTACCAAAGACTGTTTCATTCCATGCATCTTTAATAATTTCCAGGAAACCAGGATGAGAAGTCCGGATTGGTTGATATTTGAAAGGTGCATTTACAGGCTTCCCAATATTCACAATAGAACCAAACAAAGGACCATGATCTGATGTACCTATTACCCCCACTTTATAAGACCAACCATCAAATTTTTCCAGCCATTTGAGATTGTAGAACGCTTTATCAAGATCACATAAAAATCTTTTTCTACCAGCTCTATTGTTGCACCAGGAAAATTTGATTCCAGTTCTTGTAGCTTGAATTAAATTACAAGACTCTAGACAGTATCTAAAGTCTTGCATTGATACTCTTAATGGTCTTCTACCACCAACTTTTTCCTCATAACTCAACACCACATTAAAATCTCCAATTATCATCCAAGGATAATTCATTTGACTAATATTCATCAATTCATCCCATAAATCTCTTCTATCCACAGTGAGACAAGCTGCATGAATTCCTGTAACCATAACATCTCCAACTTTGACAATAATGGCTTGTCTTGAAGAAGAAACAACCACAGGTTTAGCTAAAGAAGAATTCCAAAATAACCATATATTACCTTTTGTAGTATCACTAGAATTATGTATGATCATTTTGCTCATTCCAAGTAAGTTCAAACATTTAATTCCACTACTAGAAACTTTTATCTTAGGTTCAGTTACCCATAATAGTGAAGGACTAAAGCTTTTAACTAAATTTCTCAATTTATCTTTGGCTTGAATTCTTTTCAAACCTCTGATGTTCCATTAAAGCACTTTCATTGAGATTGAGTTACTTGGGAGGTACTAGTACCTCCCATACCAACATTTGATTTAATTGAAAAACTTGCTTGTTTTCTAGTGATGGCATTAGGAACACCTTTAACATTCTTCCCTTTAACAGGTTTGCTAATCACTTTAGAAAAAATATGATCCTGCTTTTCAGCTACTTCAATTAAAGCTTGAAACTTACTTGGAGAAGCAAAAAATTTACCTGAATTAGGAACATGATTCACAGTTCTTCCTTTAGTGTTTGTTCCAGTTACTTCCTTCCAACCTTCTGAAGTAGCTACCTCTGTGTTTATATATGACAAAACTTGGGCAGATAAAATCTCATTTGTAGTATTATTGTTAGCATCAGATACATTATGAACTTGCTTAGTAGTTTGTTCACTTGAGGATATTTCAATAACTGAATTCAATGCTGGCACACTTGCACCCACATCAATAATTTTATCCACATATAAAGAAGGAAAATCATTAGGTGACTCCAGAAGACCAGTAAATCCTTTCTTCTTAGTTGAAGGTCTAAAAATAGGAGGAACTATTGCATCCACTTCTTCATCTTCACATATTTTACTACTAGAAGGAAAACAAATATCAAACCCACTAGAACTCTGCATTGTGACTTTTTTTGGAGTGTACCTCCATTGAGTTTTCTGCTTATTATTAGCTTTCACTCCTTGGTTTTGTTCTTTCCTTGCCACTCTGCACTCAGTGACCAAATGCCCCACAGTCTTACATTTACTACAGAACTTAGGAAGTTTGGAAGCTCTAATTTCTTGCTCAAATTTACAATACTTTGATTCAACCACTACCTTGTTAGGAATTTCATTTGAGATATCAATTTCCACCAAAATACTTGCATAGTAACCAATTTCTTGTTTTAAAGTTGTAGGATCTACTCTATTTGGTCTACCAATTGCCCTACCCATGGACATAAGAATATCTTCTTTCCAATACTCAATACTAAGACCAGGAAATAACAACCAAACAAAAGCACTTGAATATTTTTGTTGTTCTGGTTTAAAATCTCTCTCCCAGAATCTGAGTTTCGGGTATTGAGATTCAACTTCCTAGAATCCTTCATATACATATTTCATATCAACCCGATTCTCTAGTTTAATGATAAAGAAACCTTTGCCGATAGGAATAAACTGACATTTCCCTGTGAGACTCCATTGTTTCCTTAAACTTGCTTCTGCAACTGAAATTTTCAATTTCACGAAGATTCCTCCATCGATTTTCAGTTTTTAGACATATTAAATGATAATCACCTGAAATCAACGATAAAAACTACTCTAACAATCAATTGAAACAAGTTTTTCACCTGAATTGATGAATCTGTAGCACTGAAAACGAAAAAAAAAATTGAGAGAAAAGTTGCCATTTCAATCGCTGAGTTGCAAAGCACGACTCGGACCGAGTTATCTCAACTGGCTTAATTCTAGTTTGAAGGTATCTAAAAGTTAGTTTGTCTGGCCAGTTGTGATTAGCTTGAGATGAAGGTTTAGATGAGGTTCCGTGTCGTTCTGATGGGACCAGGATGATTTGAAAATTTGTTTGAAATTTGGGTGAATTAGCCGTAGATGCTCAAACTTGTAATTTTTTTATCCATGCTAGTCGATTGCTTTGGTGTGCAGAAGTATTGGTGCATGATTAGAAGCTATTCTTGGAGATGAGTAACGCGCGCATGGGGGTTTGCAGTATGCCAATGTTGGGTGGCAATGACGATTGTCCTTGTTGATTGTTTGTCCATGTGAACAGGTCCCCACGGAATCCTAGATCAATGAAGCCCATTTGATCTGTCACTGTAAGGAAAGGTTGTGTTTGTGCATATGTTACATGTCTGCCTCCTCTCTTCTTCTTTTTTTCCGACTGGTCCATAACCTCGTTGAAAATTGTGATTGCGGGGAAGATTGTGAGAAAATCCTGCCATGAATCTTTTATCGGGTCCGGGTGAGGTGGGCCATATATTTCAGTACATAACCATGGTTGACCTGGAGCTGGAGGAGTGATAATCGCATGAATGTAACTTTGAGATTAACAGATTACTCGAATTTTGAAGTTGCTTTCCACATTAAGCATAATCCTCTTCTTCCGCCAATATTGTGAACAATTGAGAGATTCTGGAATTGCAAAGGTTGTGCTAGATTCTTCATATGACTTTCGTTTACTAGGGTTTCAGATAAAAATAGAATGTTCGTTTTGTGTAGAGAAATTAATCCTTTTAGATGTTGGATTGTTGTAAGTTGGTTAATTCCTTGGAAATTCCATGCCAAGATGCTCATTGTTGTCAAAGGGGGGGTTAGTTTAGTGCAGAATGATGAAGCGAAGGGAAGATTGGTAGTTGCAATTTGATAAGGTAGGAAATGGGCTTTTCCTAAATGCACTTCCAACCCATCAAAAAGAAAATGCAAAAAAGGAATTGCCCATGTGATAAAGTAAAATGGTAAGGCAAAAGAGAGAATATAGTAGTAAAGAAAAGAGAAGAAGGAAATCAGTACTTCTTATTAGTTGTCTACTTCCTCTCTTATATACATAAAGAGCACATGCACTAGTGGGAGTTATGTAGTACACTTGTTGGTTAGTAAAAGACTAAACCTTACATGTGTCAAGTAGAAAGAGTGAAGTTTACATGCATGTTTCCACATGTGGTGGTCAGACATTTCCCCACTCATGTTCCTACAACACTCCCCCTTGGATGACCACCATTATAAACAAACTGCTTTGTCAAAACCTTTCCAGAAAACATTCGTTGATGAAAAACTGGTCAAACGAGAAAGACACTTGAGCTTCTGAAATGGCGTCGCTTGTCAGGACTCTTCTCCTTTGTAGAACCGTGTTAGGAAAAATATTTCGCACAAAACCTGAACACTTGTATGAAAAAGAATAACCTCAACTGAAGTTGTATCTCTAGTGTTTTGTTGTCTCATTAAAAAAAAACCTTGTCGAGTAACAAAACCCCGTGGGAAAAGTAACCTCGATGAAGGAAAAGAGTACAACACACTTTGATGTTATCAGTGCATCTCTAGATGCTCCCCCTGATGTCGACATCTCTCCATGATTTGAATTTATGGTATTATTGTTGTCTCATTAAAAACCTTTTCGAGTAACAAAACCTAGTGGGAAAAAGTAACCTCGGTGAAGGAAAAGAGTTCAACGTACCATTTGATGCTCCCCTAATGCATGACAATTTCTTTAGTCTAATGCAGTCATGTGAGTGGACAATTCCTTTGGTCCTATGGAGTCACGGAAGTTCGGACAATTTCTTTAGTCCTATACTTCTCACATGTTTTTCAAATGTGGACTTAGGTAATGACTTAGTAAATAAGTCTGCCACATTTTCGTCATATTTTACTTTACTGACTTGAATGTTTAGAAGACATTGTTGTTGTTGATTGTAAAAAAACTTTGGTCATATATGTTTCGTATTATCACCCTTAATGTACCCATGCTTCATCTGTTCGATGCAAGCTGCATTATCTTCATAAATGCAAGTTGGCTCTTCAGCGGTAGAACTCAAACCACATGTCCCTCGAATATGTGTAATGATAGACCTTAACCATATACAATCACGAACCGCCTCATGTAAGGCAATGATCTCAGAGTGGTTCGTGGAGGTAGCCACAAGGGTTTGCTTGGTCGATCTCCAGGATATCGTTGTATTCCCGATAGTGAACACGTATCCAGTTTGTGGTCGACCTTTGTGTGGGTCTAAGAGGTATCCATCATCAGCAAAACCAACCAAAACATTATTTGGGGTTCCGGTGTAAGGAGTCGTAATTACATTAGCATCTCTTCTTTCGTCTTCGTAAGGATAAAACAAACCCAAGTCAATGGTTCCCTTTAGGTATCTAAAGATATTCTTTATACCATTCCAATGACGCTGCGTTGGCGCTGAGCTATATCTAGCTAACAAATTCACTGAGAATGAGATATCTGGTCGAGTACATTGTGCTAAGTACAATAATGCGCCTATTGCACTTAGATAGGGATATTCAGCTCCCAATACATCTTCGCCATCTTCCTTTGGACGAAATGGATCTTTATGTACATCTAAAGTTCGACCAACCATGAGAGTGCTAGCAGGGTGCACTTTGTCCATATTAAATTGCCCGAGTATCTTTTGGACATATGCAGACTGGTGGATTAATATTCCACAAGCTCGATGTTCTAGTTCAAGTCCTAGACACATTCGAGTTTTCCCAAGATCTTTCATCTCAAATTCGGATTTCAAATAGCTTGCGGTTTCTCTTAGTTCATCAAGAGTACCTACTATGTTCATGTCGTCGACATAGACAACTATAATAGCAAATCCGGAACTTGTTTTCTTTATAAACACGCAGGGGCACAATTCATTATTTGTATATATCCCTTCCCAATCAAATAATCACTTAGACGGGTATACCACATCCGCCCGGATTGCTTTAATCCGTAAAGTGAGCGTTTCAACTGAATTGCAAACGCACTCCGTGGTTTAGAGTTATTTGATTTGGGCAATGGAAGTCCATCTGGAACTTTCATGAATATCTCTGTATCAAGATCCCCATAGAGATATGCGGTAACCACATCCATAAGTTGAATTTCAAGTCCTTCTGAAACTACTAAGCTGACTAAGTAACGGAACGTTATGACGTCCATTACAGGAGAGTACGTTTCTTCGTAATCAATCCTAGGGCGTTGTGATAAACCTTGCGCCACAAGGCGAGCCTTATATCTCAAGACTTCGTCTTCTCATTACGCTTTCTGACAAATACCCATTTATGCCTACAGGCTTTACACCTGGTGGGGTTAGCACTACCACACCAAATACCTGTCTTTTTGCCAGCGAATCTAGTTCTTCCCGGATTGCATCTCTCCATTGAGGCCAATCTGCTCTTTTTTGACATTCTGCAATAGAGCGTGGTTCGATATCATCGTGCTCGATAATCTCTCGATCAACAGTATATGCTAATATATCATCAATATGCGTGGAGGATCTTTCCATCAACACGTATGCACTTTCACAATCCATAGAGATTTCTTTGTTTTCTGGAATTAATTCAAACTTCGGGGCGTCCCCCAGTAATGATTCATGGACATAACTGTAATCAGAGACAATTTCATGAGATGGATTATCTGTATTGATGATATATGGATCGGTTTGTGCCTTACTCGCCCTTTTCTTCCTTAGCTGAGTATCGATCGAACCAAGTGGTCTCCCCCTCTTCCTTTTGGGGGCCACGGCCTCAGCTACACTTCCACCAAGTGCAGCCTTGGTACCTATATCTATGGTACCTTTTCCCTTGTCGGGAATTTCCAACCTTGCAGGCACGTTTGCAGCTGGTATATGTGATCTCGTCACTTTAGCAATATCAATAAATACATCAGGCATTGAATTTGCCACATTCTGAAGATCGACAATTCTTTTCACTTCACTTTCGCATTGTGGAGTGCGGGGATCAAGATGAGACAACGTGGGAACACACCACGACAATTCCTGCCGTTCCCTTTGGAAGTCCTTTTCCATACCTCCCCCTAACGACGGGAAGGTTGTCTCATCAAAGTGACAATCCGCAAATCTAGCAGTAAAGAGATCACCTGTCAAAGGTTCCAAGTAGCGGATAATTGTTGGGGATTCGTATCCAACATAAATACCTACTCGTCTTTGTGTACCCATCTTAGTACGCTGTGGGGGCGTAATAGGCACATATACGGCACAACCAAATATGCGTAAATGTGAAATATCAGGCTCATATCCAGTTACCAACCGGTACGCAGAAAATGGTTGGCTAGCAGTGGGTCTAAAGCGAATAAGTAATGTTGCATGCAATATGGCATACCCCCAGGAAGTAATAGGCAGGTTGGAACGCATAACCAATATCCTAGCTATCATCTGTAACCTTTTGATGGTAGCTTATGCGAGACCATTTTGAGTGTGTACATGGGGTACGGGATGCTCTATGTCAATTCCATTAGACATACAGAAATCATCAAATCCTTTAGATGTTAATTCTCCAGCATTATCAAGTCTGATATACTTGATTGGATGATCAGGGTGGTGAGGCCTTAGTCGTATAATTTGTGCTAGGAGCTTTGCAAATGCAACATTTCTTGTGGACAACAATGCAACATATGACCAACGGGTCGAAGCATCAACTAGAACCATAAAATACCTGAATGGTACGCATTCTGGATGTATAGGTCCACAAATATCACCTTGTATTCTTTGTAAAAATGGAATATTTTGTTTGGTATCTTTAGCATAGGATGGTCTCGATTTTGTCTTTGCTAAAGAATAAGCTTTGCAGAATGAGCGATGTTCCTTCGATAAGGACAATGAAGAAGAATGGGACAGTGGGTGCGTTTCAATAACTTTGGAAGACGAAGGTTGCACTTCTCTTGCTTTAGAAGGCATAAAATGTGCATTATTTACTTTAGAATGCACATTGTTACTCTGCAATGTAACAATCTTTTATCCCATTTTCTTTTTCATTCGAAAGAACGGATGTCCGTGTGAGTTCTTCAAAACACGGATCATCATATCACGACCCGGGTGCCCTAGTCGATCATGCCAAAGCTTATATAAGTCACTGGCCAACAGTTCATCGTTGGCAACCACATGGGATTCGATAATCCTAATAGTGGTGATATACAATCCACTAGAGTGACTTATTAGTTTCTCTAAGATGCGCTTCCTTTCGCATTCACTAGAGGTCACATATATGTACTCAATTCCATTTTCACAGTGAGTTTCTAAGTGATAACCATTTGCGCGTATATCCTTGAAACTTAACAAAGTGCAGTGCGCTCTTGGTGCATATAGAGCTTCTGTGACTTTAATCATTGTGTCGTTTGGCAACAAGAATTGAGCAATACCTCGCCCAATTATTACTTGCGATGATCCAATCATCGTAGTCACAGATGTATTATAAGGAGTAAAATCGATAAATAATTGTCTGTTTCTTAGGATAGTGTGGGTGGTTGCACTATCAACTAGACATTCAATTTCTCCTGGAGACATTCCTACAAGTACATTAGGCACAAATGTTACAAACAAAGAAAAACGAACAATTTATCTCACTTCCTTTAGAGAATTTTGTTCTATTAGAATGGCGTCCTTTCCATTCTAATTTATATGCTAAACAAAAGATTATCATAAACAAAGTAAAATTCTATAGAACATAATAGAAAATAAGTACTTATAGATAATCCATACACATAACATAAAGATGGTAAGAACATGTTCAGCAACGGTAACACCTACTCAAACTATTAAACAAACGATAGTCTAAGATAACATAAAAACTTCAAAGAATCTAAAAACAGACAGAGTCTAGCAAGCAAGAAACTAAATTCTTAGGCCCAAGCAAAATCAGGCACATCCATAGTTGGGGCAAAGTCCTCATTGCCCAGGAAGTCTGAAATTGTGAGGTTGACGTCAGGGGTTACATCATTTTCTTCCATATAGTTAGCCTCTTGTTCGAGAGTTTCCCGGTACTTTTTGTAGCTCGCAGCTACATTGGCACTAGCCTTGCAATGCTTGTACCAATGTCCGGTAAATCCACACCTAAAACAAGACGCACTTTCGTCTGCAGCCTTTTTGTTAGTGGGATTTTTAGGTGTTTTCTCGAACTTAGGATCACCACATGTATGGCCAGAAGTTCCTTTTCTGTGCCAAACATTAGAGTGACCTTTACGTCCTCGACCTCGATTATGTCCCTTACGTCCTCTTCCACGAGAGGCATTATCTCCACGTGGGTATGGATCATGGGAATGTGAATCAGAATTTCGAGCCCTCTTTCCTTTGGGGTTCTTTCCCTTATTGACCTTGCCATGGTTAGCTTCGGGAACTTTCTTTTTCCCGACAGCTCTGACATTGTTATTGACAAGAATCTCATTATGCCTTTCGGCCACTTGCAATAAGTTTATCAACCTACTGAATGTGGTGATTCTTTTGTTGTCCATCTCTAAACGATACTGGTTCGCTAGTATCATGGACGAGGTGGGAAATGTCGATAGGGTTTTCTGAATCATTTCCTCATCCGTAAGTTTCTTTCCACAAAAGTCCATACGTGCCTGAATTTGCAGCATGTCATTTAGGAAATCATTCACTTTTACATAATCGAGGAAGCGGATTTCGTTCCACAGGACGTTCAATTGTGGTATTAAGGAATCATGAATGTTCCCAAAACGGCTATCTAGAGCATCCCATAGCTCTTTTGGCGTTTTCAAGTGATGATAACCCCAACGTAGGTTAGGATCGATATGCCTCTTAAGGAACATAAGAGCATGAGCTTTGTCTTTCTCAGTTGTCGGAGCAGCGTTGACAGATGGCTTGATAGTGGAGGTGTAGTCCTTTGCCACGAAGGTGGTTTCCACATCAGATACCCAACGGTGGTACTCAAGTCCTGTTGAGTCCAAAAGTTCGAATTCTGGTCGAATTGGGTCCATCTACATATACAAAATAAAGGACATTAATATGGTGCTCAAGTCCTTCTGAGTCCACGTCAAATCCCAGTATTATTTTCCCCTGACCAAATTTCTTTATGGCCAAGATGGGTACCAAAACCAAATTTCTTTATGGTTTTGTGGGTAATACAAATATGTCATATAGTCCAATATCTGATCATAACCCGGTCCACAAAATTAATTAACCAAGTTTCTTTATGGTTTTTAACAAGGGAACTCTGTTTGCAAACCAAATTTCTTTATGGTTTAAAAATTGCAAACAATTTGTTAACAAGGTTGACAAAATAGTCAACTGGAAAAAGGTCTGTTTTAGAAAAAATAAACTACAGGCCCATTTATCATTTATATACACATATAAATTTATTGGAATGTAAGTCGCAACCGTTTGCGAGATAAATATTTTAAATAAATGATTTTTGGTTGATATTTACACATGCTTTAGTTTCATATAAAAAAAATCTAAAATAAGCACTATTACATGCATACTCATAATTATTAATCGAAATTGCTATATGACCCGCATGATAACAGCCAGTTGACAGCTAAATATGACGTGGCATCACATGTGGAGGAGAGAGTTGTTTTATTTTATAGACACGTCAATAGATAGTTCATCTTACATACACGTCATGGATAAAAAAAAAATTCCTTCGCCTATTTTTCATCTTTTTATGGATTTAGATTGGTATTTGTTAAGTAAAACAAGAATAGTTTTGTTTTTCTGTAAGCAATCAAGAAATAGTTTTATATAGATCCGAATAAGATTAGTTAGATCCTGATCATATTGATGCTAAAAGCATCAAAACCCCTTCTTCCTTCAAAATTCTATCTTTAGATCGATGAGAAATTCTTATACTTTGATTGATCAAAATTGCATCAAATCAAAACCCTTTCTTCCTTCTAAATTCGGTCTTTACAATTGTGAGAAATTTTATCCATTCCGGAGTTTTGAAATCGTACGCAAGTCTTACTTTCGGTTGAATTTTATCCATTCCAGATGTGATTTTAGTATGGACTTGGTCTGATTTTACTTTGATGATGGTCGAACTTAAATTTCATTTAGCGTTACTCAGAATTCTCACAAGAGTTTTGATTTGTTTGATATCATCTCTCCAGACTCTTCATTTTTTTCCTTTCTTTTATTCCTTTTCTTTTTTTGAGCTCGACGACGTGGAGAATGTAAAATTTCCTTCTCACATAAGTGCCATGTCCACATCAGAATAGCTGTCAACTAGTTGTTATTCAGCTGGTCATGTAGCAAGATTGATTATTAATATTTAGTTATAACAATAATGGGGAAAGTAGCATAATGAATATTTATTATATATAGTATAACATTAAATAAGTGTGGTTATATAAGCATCTCTAAATAAAAACGCATGTCATTATAGCATTGATGATGAGTAGAAACATACATGCAGGCAAAAGTAATGAACATTGATAAATACGTACAAAAATCAGATTGGTTTCAAAATAAAAGTTTGTTCAAAAGAATACAACATGTCACTTTCAAGTTGAAAATAAACTAGTAAAAAAAAAATTATTTTCTTTTAACTTTTTGTGTAACTAAAATAATTAGTTTAAGCATGTGATAGCAAATAGTCCAAGATATTATCATGTCATGTGATAGATGAGACAAATATGTCACTTTCAACAAGAATAAATAAATACTAATGGTTGAGATATACCTCATTCTTTTGGAAAAATCCTACTTGTTTTAAGAATGGAGCCAACAATTTTTTTGTTTGTGAAGGATTAATGCTCGTGATAAAGTAAAATGGTAAGGCAAAAGAGAGAATATAGTAGTAAAGAGAAGAGAAGAAGGAAATCAATATTTCTTATTAGTTGTCTACTTCCTCTTTTATATACATACAGAGTACATGCACTGGTGGGAATTATGTAGTATACTTGTTGGTTAGCAAAAGACTAAACCTTACATGTATCAAGTAGAAAGAGTGAAGTTTACATGCATGTCTCCACATGTGGTGGTCAGACATTTCCCCGCTCAATTTCCTACGACACCATGGGCGTTGTACGATGTATAGTAGATTTTTTTTTTTTTTTTGTGGCTGCGGAGGGCTGTGCTTGTTCTCCCCGGAAGCGGTGGGGGTTATTGGTCAAACGCATAGTTTATTACACAGTTGAAAACCTTCGCTCTCCCAGACATATAAAATCCCCACCAAGGAGGATCACCGGGAACTGTATAATTTCACGGCGATGGAGGGTGAGCCGCCGAATAATGCCCTAACAGAATATCGATTCTGCGATCTAACACCCCCTCTGTCACAACCTACTCTTAATGCCCTAACTGAAGCTGGTTTCAACTACTGTACACCAGTTCAAAGAGCCACAATACCACTATTTTGCGGCAAGAAAGATGTTTCTGTTGATGCTATTACTGGTTCTGGAAAAACCCTTGCTTTTATTATTCCACTGGTCGAGATCCTTCGCGGTTCTTCTCACACCCCTAAACCTCATCAGGTACGCAGGCGTATCATTTGATTTCTTTGTCTTGTGTTTATGGATTTAACAGCAATTCCATGTCTTTTATTTTATGCAACAGGTTCTGGGAATGATTCTTTGTCCAATAAGAGAGTTGGGAATACAGATATACAATGTTGCAAAGCCTTTCATTTCAACGTTGCTGAATGTTAAGCCAGTGCTTCTTTTTGGTGGGCAAAGTGTTAGAGATGATATCACCAAAATTGAGGAGGAAGGAGCTAACTTGATTATAGGCACGCCTGGGAGGATTTCAGACATTATGGAGCGGATGGAGAAAATTTTGGATTACAGAAACTTTGAGGTAGTATTACTGTAGACAATTTTATCCAATTAGTTAGGTTTTATGTTATGAATAATCAAGTGCAATTGAAAATTTTAGATAAGCATAACAAGATTGAGTGGAACATTGATATGGGAGAGTTCCCTATTGGTTCCTTGATAACCAATTCTTTGATTAGTGATTTGCGATCATTCAATTCCTTAATTACTTTTGTTTGTGACAGATTCTGATCTTAGACGAGGCTGATCAGCTACTAAAAACCGATTCCGATAAGAAAACAAATTCCATCATATCTCGCTTACCGAAGCAGCGTAGAACTGGTCTTTTCTCAGCTACTCAAACTGAGGAAGTTAGCGAGCTTGCCAAAGCAGGATTAAGGAATCCTGTTTCTGTGAGGGTTGAAGTTCGAACAGAAGCAAAGATGAGCTACAATCTGCATCTTCAAAAATACCTTTGGGCCTTCATTTGGAGGTATGCATCAATGATTTCAAAACCTACCCCAATTTCTCCATTCTTTACTTAGTTCTTGAGTTTTTATTATGTTGCTTCTGGAGAGGCGTATGTTAGTTTGGTGGCAACAAGTTTGATTGTGAATTTGTGATCAACCGTTTCCCTTAGTATGGTTTGGTACTTTGGTTATTAGTGAAATCTGAAGACGAGTTGACTGGGAATCTAGCAAATTAACAATATCAGTAGAGTTTTCCTCATATGTATATTGTACTGGAAGTTGGAAAAAGTTGTAGCCGGGGGCTGTTATTGTTCTTTAAACAGGTGCATTGAACAAGTTAAACATAGGTTGGCTAGATGTCCTGAAGCATTGTTACGTTATTTCTATGTATGGCTCAGGAAATCAGAAATTAAGACCAGTTATTAGTTTCTTTCTCCAATTCGCACTTCTGGTACCTATGTTTTCTTAGGTTTGACCCGGCGCTTTTCGTTTTGACACCATGTTTTACATCCTTAATCTTGCAGTACTTGGTATGCGAAGCTAATAAGAAATCATCACAGCTTGTTGATTTCCTTACAAAGAACTTGAATGAAAAGATCATCATGTAGGTTATGTAGCTGGCCTATTTTGAATTTCGTTTGTTTTTTTTAATTCCTCTAAATGTAAGGTATATTGATCTCACTGATACACATATCCACTTGTTTGGTTTTGATTTCTTCTTTGTTGCAGCTACTTCATGACATGTGCTTGTGTTGACTACTGGGGAGTTGTTCTTCCACAAATTGCTGCTCTCAAAGGTTGTTCCATCATTCCTCTTCACGGGAAAATGAAGCAGGTTGGTAAATTTGAATAGCACCATGAGTAGTCTGATTTCGTAAAAGCTGATAAACTAAATTGATTCTTAATGTTCTGTTCTCCTTTTATAGCCTGCAAGGGAAAAAGCATTGAACACATTTAGAGAAATTTCAAGTGGAATTCTTCTGTGTACCGATGTAGCAGCACGGGGACTTGACATTCCAGGTGTTGATTTGGTCGTGCAGGTATATTCTATGGTGATCTTTTTCGTTTTTCTTTGGAACTCTATAACCATGAGTTGTTCGAGCATTTCTTTCTGTATATATTTTGATGCATGTCTGACTGAAATCACAAGGAAGTGATTTTCCTCTTCAAAATTTGATAAAACACAAAGAAGTTAGTAATTTTAAATAAAGAAAAGAATTAAACACAAAGAAGTAGATAATTTTTTTGTAATAACGAAAAATCCAATGAGAGTTTCTTCTTTTTAATGCAGTATGATCCCCCTCAAAATCCAGATATGTTTGTGCACAGGGTTGGCCGGACTGCACGATTAGGCAGACAAGGACGAGCTATTATTTTTCTCTTACCGAAGGTTTTCCTCTTGCACTTGCTCTGATTCATTGATAATGTAACGATATATCTGATTTTGTGTAAACTTAATTACTTTGTGGTTTCTTGTTCTTTTTAGGAGAAGAAACTGTATAAAAAGTACCAAACAATAAAAGGGGTCCCACTTCAGAAGAGAATATGTTCTGATGATGTTCCTGATATCATTCCTCAGGCCAGTATATACGACACCATGATCTGGCATGCATGAACTTATCTTTTCGGTTCGGTATCAGAAAACATTACCTTGTTTACTTAAATATGCTATCTTTAGTTACCACGAAGAAATATGAAAATAGAAATACTCAAAGCAAAATGAAGCCTTCGTAAAGTAAGACGAAGTACATAAATGTTCAAGCATTTTTCTTATAGAACTCACCAGTATAATTATATGATTCCTATGTCTGACTTCCTAATTATTCTCAACTTAAGTTAGATTATCTCGCTACTTGGCTCTTGCCTATTCACAAGCATCTCTGATCTGGTGAAAACTGATTTTCAGATAAGAAGTGCTGCAAAAAAAGATCGTGATGTCATGGATAAGGGAGCCAGAGCGTTTGTCTCCTTCATTCGTGCATATAAGGAGCATCACTTGCATTTCATTTTCAAGTTAGCTGCTGAACCCTCCACCCCCCACACCCACACACCCCCCACCAAATTTCTCCAAACCATTCTGTGTTCTTAGTCTGAGTGTTTGCAGGTGGAAGGAACTAGACGTGGAGGAGTTGGCGATGGGATTTGGGCTGTTGTGTCTCCCTAAAATGTCGGAGCTGAAGAATCGCTCACTCGTTACCCATGGTTTTGTTCCAGATGAAGATGTTAATTTGGCAGAGATCAAGTACAAGTAAGAATTGTTCATTACTCTATCAACTTCTTGTTAAATGGAAATATGGTAGACACTGGGGAGATCCTCGAACTGATTCCCACCATTAGTCAATTTTCCCTGAAAATATTTGCATTACTTAAATGTTGCACGCTGTGGAGTAGTCCTACAACAAAAAACTAGTACAGAACTAGGGATTCCATGCAATAATATGCATACTGTGGAGTTAACTTATGTGTACTTTTAAGAGTCTCTAAGAGTGCAAGTACCTTTTTTTTACTCTCATCCACTACGCCTGTGTAAAATGCATCTCAGCATCTGTTTGAATTAATTGTTCAGAGATAAAAGTCGCGAGAAACAAAGACAGAAAACCCTGAAATTGGAGAAAGCAGCACAGCTTCAAGAACTAAAATCTAATAAACCCAAGCCAAATCCAAATGCATCAGTTACGAGGAAAAAAACTGCTAAGCAACGGCGAGCAGCTCAGTCAGTTGATGATGCAGATGAGTTGGACAGGGACTATCGCGCTCTGAAGAAGCTAAAAAGGGGTGCTATTGATGAAGCTGAGTTCGTAAAGCTGACACAAGGAAAAGATTTACTCTGAGCAATAGCACTATTTTATTGAGGTATCTTTATCTTAAACATTAAGTAATCCTCCGTTTCTTCCTTCTCCTTAATGAGCTATTTTAGTAAGTCCTTTTGAACATTTATATTGTGCTGAGCGAGGATCTAATCCAGAATAAAATCCTAACATCTCAGTTTGGACCCTACATTCTGAGTGGGATCCACGTTTCTTGATACGTTCGCTTGTACATTACGTCCATCTTTTAACTGTTTCATATTTCGAAACATATGTATGTTAAAAGATCAGTTTTCGTATACTTATCTGCATGCTTAGGATCACATCTGTTGCTCTTTACTCCCTTAAAGAGTGGTCTGCATTCTGCAAGCATTCATCACTGTAAATGCTCTAAAGAATCGACAATTCCATCTCACGAGCTGTCTCGTTTGTTGTCAATCAGACATGGGTCTTATAAATCACTCTACAGCATTTTGATCCAAGATTGGTGTCAGTCCATCTATGCTGGAAGCTGGACTTTGTTATACAAGGCAGCAGTTCATTTGCATTTTCCGGTTTCTTTTCTTGGTTGCTGGTCAAGACAGCAGTGTGTATAGTGAATTCTGTTTTGAAATTGTATTTCACTTTGTGGGTTTTTTGTTTGTTCAGACTTATGCAGGCAGTGGTGGAAGATTGGAAACTCTCAATGTGAATCTCTCAACTCCGTTAGTATTTTTGTTAAGATTTAGATGAGGTAATGATATGAAAGCGGACTGAATTTGAAACCAGCTTCGCAGAAACCAAGGTTTTTAAGCTGTGTTTTGTAGAACTGCAAATATGTAAAGGAAAAAAAAAAGTTCATCTCCCCTACAGCAATTTTTACAGTATTTGAATTCTCCCCTTGGAGTAATTTTTTATTTTTGTAAATGCTTTCTGACTTTTCACTACTCAAACTACTTTAGTTAAAGACTCCGGATCAACTACTCAACCACTTATGTGTACTCTTTTCTACCATCTTAAATTTTTCCCAGAAGTGTAAAGATGGGAGCAGCAGAATAGACTGGATTCAATACCAAACTACAATTCAGAGGTTCACCTCTGTCTGCCTGCCTCTGCTTGCCCTCTTCCTTCTCTCCCTATCCCTCTGCAAAACCCACAAGCAATATTTTCCAAAAACAAAAATGAAGCAGAAATGCCAAAAGGAAGAATACTGGATCTTCATCAACTACTGATCATGATGAACAAAAACAAACTCCACCTTCTTCAAGATTGCTAGAGACAAACTCTTCTTTTGGTCAGGTAGAAGAATATACTTCTCAACTTACTTTACTTGAAGAGAATGGGTATAATGTGGGTCAGGATAAGTTTCATAAGTTGGCAAGCAGATGTGAAGAGGGGTAGAGGGAGTACAAAGGAGCATCAAGATCAGAGGAAGGTTTAACAAGTTAAAGCAAATATGAGCATGGAGGATTTCTCCTTGGTTGCAGGAGGAGGAGAACTAACTAAGAGGGATATATTTTCATGATTTAGTAGTCAGTGTTGTTTGCTCTTTTTGTTTCATTGATCTCTAGCTGTTCTCTACATGTATGAATCTATTAGAACAATCCTGGTAAAGGGGCGGGAGGAATCGGTAGAGGGGCGGCATGTGTGATAGTAATGTCCCTTTTATTGGTTAGGGGGTGTCCTATAGGGGGTGCAGTTTTACTAAATTACCCTTTTCACCTGAAATGGTCTAATTTACCCTTGTTTTTTTAATTGAAAAGACCGAATTGTCCTCCATCATATAAACCTAATTAGGATGAGAATCAAAATCAGTTCTTTTTTTGTTTCATCTTCTCCACTTCCATTGTAACCGTAAACACCACCTCCATTAAAGTTTGAAAATTCATCGTCTTCGATTAATCGGCGATTCGCAAAATTGATAATCGTTGATTGAAGTCTACATTATAGATGACGAATAAGAAGAAAGTTGACGAAGATTGTAGCGATTCTAATCGAGCAAATGTTCCATTAGGTGAAGAACATCAATCCCAACTTCAAACCCCTCCACCGGAGAAATCAGCTGGAATGACATACATGAGGTATGTTTTGCGGAACCCATTTAGGGTTTAGTTTAATATCTTCGTTTTAATTTAAACTTCTATCAAAAATTAGGGTTTTAGGTGAAAAATCAAGTTTCCATATCCTGGGTTTTTATTAGTTACGGTTGCAATTTGTTCCATTATGAACCGTATGTAATGCTTTTGATGGTGATACGGTTTGTAACAATTGAAATTCGCTAAAATACCAACCGTATGTTCTTAGGTTGAGTTTTTTTATCCAGTTACGGTTGATAACTTACACGGAATTACGAACCGTTTTTTTTCTCTGCATGTTTAATTCTTTGCTTACGATTGCCTATTTTTATGTTAGTTACAAACCGTGTATTAGATACGGTTCATAATGGAATGCATTTGTAATAAGTATAATATCCTGCCTTTGAAAACCTTGTGTCAAGTATTGTTACGGTTGATAACGATAAGAAAGTTACCAACCGTGTACTAGGCATACGGTTCATAATTGTGTACATTTGCAACCGTATATTTTCCTGTGTTTGAATTTTTTTTGTCAAGTATTGTAACGGTTTATAACGATAAGAAAGTTACCAACCGATTCTATATACGGTTTGTTTAATTGTTTTGTTACGAACCGTATCCTTGATACGGTTTGACACTTGTTGTAAAGTTACAAACCGTATATTGCTTTGGTCACATTTTTTTGGTTTGTTTGTTGCATTTTGTTTGTTCAACCCTTAGGAATTCATTCAAATTATTACTTGTGTAGGAATCCTGATAGGGTGAAGAAAAAGAGAGGGAATAACTTAACTCCGGTTGATCACACACTTACCCCTCGCGGTGACAAGCATTTAGGGGTAGATCATAGAGGTGTCCCCAAGAATGCGAAGAAGAAGAAGAATCAATTTGAGATTAGGCTTAGAGAACCATCTATGGGTAACTCTGGTGTTGAATTAGAAGGAGCTATTAAGCCAAATGATGAAGAGGTAGGAGTTGAAAAGAACCTGGAAGAAGCTGATGATAATGAAGAGGAAGAAGAGGACGATGAAGAAGGAAATGACGAAGAAGAGGAGGATGAAGAAGGAAATGGTGAAGATGAGGAAGAGGAAGAAGAAGGAGATAATGAAGATGAGGAAGAGGAACCAAATGATGAAGATGAGGAAGAGGAAGCAAATGATGAAGAAGGAGTAAAAAACAAGGGGAAAGAAATTGTTGTAGCTACAACTCCGGCTCAACTCAAAGCTAAACCAAGGAAAGAAAAGAAGCCGAGAAAGGAACCCGCACCAAAAGTGTTGCATATTCCTAAAGGAAAAGACATGTTGTTGCCAAGGAAGAAGAATAAAAGACCTTGGGGCGAGGCACCAGATAAGTCCTCAATCTTATTTGGTTATACCAATTCCTGGGCCGCAAAAGTCTGTGAGACTAGGGTATGTTTCTCTTAACACATTGTTTTGTTTTAAGTTATTTCGTTTTTTTATTTATTTATGTATATTACATTAATCTTAGTTTAACAAAATATGTTTGTATTGTTTTTAAGGATCATGCAAGGGCAATCAAATTGGTCAAGCATCAAAGATCTAGTCATTGGCATTTAGGCGAAGAATGTGGTGATGTTCGTAGTCTAGTGTCAAGTTCAGGATTAGGGCCTGGAATTCCTCGAATACCCAATTGGAGTATGATAGTATAATCGTATCTGCCTTCAGGGAACGATATTGGCCAGAAAACGATACTTTTCATCTCCCATTTGGAGAGATGACAATAATACCGGACGATGTGAAGCAAATTCTTGACTTGGAAGTTGAAGGAAAATCTGTATATGAAGGTTTTGATAACAACATGTCTTGACCTGATCTCTACTGACCTTGTTGAAGAAACACTTGGGTGGGGTAAAGACGAGACCGAGATGGAGTTTATGTTGGTTGGTGGTTATGACCCTTCGAACCAAACAAGATTAACAAGGTAAAGAAGTTGTTGTTGAAAAATTTGAGGACGAAGTTTGGAGACACCCTCAAAAAATAATTGGCAAAGCGAGGTGATAGACGACACAAGGGCTAGGCGTACAGCCACAAGAGATATTTGTTGTATTCTATTGGGACCGTATTCATGCCCGATAACTCGGGAAATAGGGTGAATGTCCATTACCTACAATTGTTGAAGGATTTGAACAAGACCGAGAGAGTATTCGTGGGGCACCGCCACGCTTGAATATCTACTTGAAAGTCTAAGAAAGGCCTCGAGGGCTGGAGCTACTGAAATTGCTGGGAATGTTGCGCTTCTAATGGTAAGTTTGGTTACATTTTATCATTTTTTATTTTATGATTGTTTGTTATATTTATCTTTTGTATTCATGTCCCAATTGCTTAAATTGTTTTACATTTTTCTAGGCTTGGGTGTATGACCACTTTCCGAGCTTGAGACCTCCTACTGAACGGGAAGAAGATGATGATAGACCTACAGGAAAGAAGTTTATGTTCACTGGTAGGCAAAAAGGAACAAAGAAAAGAGGCTCATTCAAGTGAGGGAGGAAATAGATGCTTTCACGGTTGAAGATGTTATCTTTGACCCTTATTTGAGGATTCAAAATGGAGTTGATGTTCGTCGGCCCACACATACCTCAGGCTACAACGGACCATTGTATCATGCCACAGGTTATGTTATGACCAATCCTCGTCGAACTCTACGCCAAATTGCTCATATTCAAGAAAAGGTCGTTAGGGAAAACTTCAAATTATCCAAGGATGGATCCAGAGATAAGAGGCCCCACCATTGTACTCAACTACCGCCCAACTCCGACGATTGATGTTTGGAACAACCGCCATAAACGAGAATACCAACTCCAAGCGGAGAGGCAACGGCTTGTAACAACATGAAAGAAGTTTGTTGATGATTACATAGATTGGTATTACCATTTTGGTCATCCACATGTGATTAATAATGATCGGAAGCCCAGCCACTTATTCAAAAGGCAATAGAAAAAGGAAGGCTGCGAGGAGAGCAAAGAGACAAAGGGACTATTTGGTATGACTTGGAGGAAACTATATTTCATGACGGTACGTAACTTTGTTATCCTCATGACTTGGAATTTAGTTCTAATTTATATTTCTTCGGTTATGGAATAATCTCTTAAGACTCTTTTTAATGTGTTAATAGAAAGAGCGAGGACAACAGTTGGCAAATAGTATGACTTCATGCATCCGTGCTAATGGTGTGATTAACGCTCCTCAACAAAGGACCTTACAAGAGCAAATAAGGAACATGCATGATCCAACCAGGAAAGAATTGTACGAGGGGTTGGTCACCGAAGAAAGAGGCTTAAAGAGGGGCAGAAAGTCCATTGGAGGTGTGGGTACTAGCCATATTCAGTCGTCATCCAGCAGCGAAGAGACGCATTTGGAAGAGGATGTGCATGGTGTGGGTACTAGCCAAAGAGGTGGTCGTGGTGGACGTGGTCGTGGTGGTAAACGTGATGGTCCTCGCACTCGTGGTGGTGGTACCACCAACAAAAGAGGTCGTGGTCCTCGTGGTTAATTATGGTTATGTGACATTTGATAGCAGGAAAACTTCTTACTTCTTAGCTTTGTGTGGTTGTTTTTAGTTTATGGATATTATCAAGAACTAATGGTTGTGTGGTTAGTTTTTAGCTTATGGATATTATCACGAACATGTTATGAATTGTGTGGTTATGGATTTTAGATTATGAATTACTTGGAATGAATTAACATGTTTTTAACTTAGGAATGAATTAAAATTGAGATATTTTTAAGTTAATCTATGTGTTACGGTTGGTAACAATCGGCAAATTAGAAACCGTACACTAGTCACGAATGATAATGACAAATCTTTAACAAACCGTATGCTAGTTACGGTTTGTAATGAAGCAAAGTTACAAACCGTACATTTCTATGTAACTTCCAGAGTTAGAGAGCTCCTACATACGGTTGATAACAGGTGGCAAATTAGATACCGTACGCTAGGTACGAATGGTAACGACAAATACTTAACAAACCGTAACCAATTTACGGTTTGTAACGAAGCAAAGTTACAAACCGTACATTGCTCTGTAACTTCCAGAGTTAGAGAGCTCCTACATACGGTTGATAACTCATTAGATACCGTACGCTAGGTACGGTTGGTAACGATAAATACTTAACAAACCGTAACCAATTTACGGTTTGTAACGAAAGCAAAGTTACAAACCGTACATTGCTCAGTAACTTCCAGTCAGAGAGCTCCTATATACGGTTGGTTACTACAACTATTACGAACCGTAACTCTGGTATAAATAAATTTTGCAGAGTTACGGTCGGTAATTGTGGTTGGTAAGGAACCGTAACTCTGGTACTCTGGCAACTCTAGTTTCTACAGAGTTACGGTTGGTAAAATTACAATAGTAACAAACCGTAACTCTGTCTCGCCATCAATTATCTAGTCTACGGTTTGAAATAATAATCTCATTACCAACCGTACCTTATTTATTTCTTGGGTTTTCATGAGTTTATCCACTGATTTGTCATTGGTTGATTTGAAAATATAGCCGTTGAACCTTTAACGAGTTTATTTTCAAAAAATAGATCCGTTAGATAATAAAAAACCAAATTGATATATATATATATGCTTATCCTCCTCAATAGAAGTTACACCTCCACATGAATCATCTCTTACCTTAAACTAGATTATGGCTCCAAACCCTGAATTTACATTGGAAGAAGATTTATGTATTTGCCGCAACTTTGTTCTATGCTGTCCAAAAAGAGGAGAAGAACGACGCCCGATGTGGTTTTGTGAGTACAAGTTATTTGAGAACTCTTTTCAAAACTTTTGCTCCAGAAACAGTAACCCTAATAACCGCGATGGAATAATGTTGTATATTCGATATGGAACTATTCGGGATAACGTTCAAGAATTTATGGCGTTAGTTCGTATTATGGGTGAAATACGATTAAGGGGTGAAACTGACGCTGAAGTTTTAGAGAGCTCTATTCAAGAATGGATACGATGGAAAAGGTCGAGTTTTCAATACTTACCTCATTTCAACATCCTTAAAGACTTCTATCGCACTCGTAAGCTCCGGATATTAGTATCCTTTTAAGTCGCATCAAAGAAAATGAGTTGTAATGTCATTTATATTTATAATGGTTTAATGGTTGTAATGTTGGTTTAGACATGATATTGTCACTTTTAATATATTAAATAGAATACTTCATATATTATCTAATTAAATAGACATGATATTGTCACTTTTAATCATATCACATTTAGTCAAAATACCAAAATACAAATTATAAAATGGGCTTCATTCAAGACTTGAAAACATTTAAGCATCCTCTTCATCATCGGTCATAACTACGAATTGCTTAGGCATAGACAACATTATGGCCTTCCATAATTCAATCCTTTTCTCAAATCGATTGCACCAAGTCTTGGGGAGTTCACCGTCACAACCAAATTCCCTCCACAATGGAGGTAATGGACTTCCTTCATGCAATCGGAGGCCGATGTAATGATTTCCTTCCACGTGCCCCATGACAACGGTTTTTTTATTGACAAGTCTTCACAAACGGTATTCTTGTTGGTGCAAATGTAGTGCTCATGTCTCTCGGAGATTAAATGAATGACGCAATTGAATGCGTTGGCGAGTAGTTGGCCACATAAAGGCATGCGCATCCAATATTGGCTTGTCAAACATATATTTAGGTTAACCGCCTTTCCATTTCCTTGAAGCTCTCATTTAACACCTCATCGGTTTCGTTTCTTTCAACTCTCATCATCGGCTTATAGAAGTCGCGGTAACCACGTAGTTCCATTAAGCATTTTTGCCTTACGTAAGTAACTTGGTCACAATCCCACCCTATCGCGTCTTCAAATGGTCCAAGTTGATCTACGAAGACGTGGTAACCACAATTCCCATCACCATGAACATCCGCCGGAGCCTTGATATAACCACGAATATAGTCGGGGAAAACGAAGGTAATATTCATAGAGAATGTAATGGTTCTGGCTATATCGACCATTAGCGTCTCTAGGTGGTGGTTTAGGCACTCCTTTAAGATGAATCGTCTCCTTTTCAACCATCGGACTCTTTCCATTGTTCCTTGCTAATTGTTTAACACCAACTTTACCAATAAGTCTTTTTATTGAATTATCTTGGGAGGAAACCTCGATTCCGACATTGGAACCTTGACCTTTAACTCCATCATCTTTTTTTCCACTTTCTTTACGACCATTTCCTTGAACAACAACTTTGCTTCTTTCTTGTTGTTTAGAGCGAAATACCGGACCTTTTCCTTTAACATCAATTTTGCTTGTTGCACTTTCTTGACTAGAAAGCTCGATACATTTTTGTTGTACATTTCGACAACTTGGTTCTCCTTTATCCGCTTGACCTCTTTTTCGTTTGTTTCTACCTTGAACATCATCCTCTTCCATCTCATCCTCCGCTTCATATTCCTTTCTCAACCATTCATAACCACAAGGATCTCTTTTCTTTGATTCTTCCGTCAATTCTCTTGCTTTTTTATTTCCTACGTACCTCTTTTTTTTGGTAGGAGGCCTCCCCTTACCCTTCCCCTTTGGTGGTTCCTTGATGTCATACCTAAATTGTGGATATACGAAATCTCTCAAGTTACTCAACCATATTTGCCTTTGGCCTTGGCTTAGTGTAGCATATTTCTCGCCAGAGCTTTTCCAATCTCGGTATCGCAAACGTTCCTCCAAATTGTGGATCAAAAATTGTTTCACGGAATGTTAATTGTTGCCAAAAGGGATCAATATCTTGAATCGGGATCACTTTGTCTTGATATGTGGCTATAACATGCCGACATGGGAGTCCCAAACTTGTCATGTTTGGACAAACACACTCTTCTTCATAATCCCCCAATTCATAATGTTGTACTTCATACATTATCTTCTCAATTGCTTTGTGCGAAACTTGATGTGTAATTCCCCTTAGCCACTCATTGTCCAACCATTTAGTGTGTTGTTTAGTTCGGCTTTTTTCAAAAGACTCCGTAACTCTATCGTGATCACGGAGGAAATACGAATGCATGGCTTCAAATAACGATCTAACCCACCATTACAACTATGAAGTTTCTTCTTCAGTAGGTTGTGAGATGACTCCGCCGACTTGTAGCTTGGTTGTCATAGTGCCTATGTTGGTTAGTGAACGCCGATACGAACTTCTCTTTGTGAGGATCCAACCAATTATCAAACAAATACTTCACAACACTTGGATAACCTCTTTTCCAATGAGCCACTAACATACGAGCTCTATCTTCATATTCATCCACGGTGATAGAATAGGTCAAGGCTCTCCACTCCGTTTTGAAACTTTCCCATTTTAGTTCCGCCAACTTGTCATCGTTCTTAAATTTCTCTTTAGCCTCTTCTTGTTTATGTAACGGTAGTGCCTTTATTCTATCCATTTCGCTTTTTCGGGTTGGACGGACAAGGCGCATGCACTTAGTTTCAATACTTTTCCACAAATGGAACGTGCAAAGAAGGTTATGAGCTTAGGAAAACCCTCCTTATTGCATTCAACAAAGCTTGCTCCTTGTCGGTAATAATCACCTTTGGAGTATATCCCTCTACGTAGAATAACTTCACTTGTTCTAGTGCCCACACATAGCTCTCTTCGAGCTCATCTTTCAAAAAGCAAAAACCAACACTAAAAGGAGCATTGGTAGAAGTTTGCCCGACAATGTTCAACAACGGCATCTCAAACTTGTTGGTTTTGTATGTGCAATCCATTAGAAGCACTTGATGAGAGCACGTGCCAACTTCACAAACTCAGATTAGCCAATAAAAGATGTCTTATTCGTCCTTTCTCGTCATCATCGTGGAAAACCGAGTAATTATGCAACTCCCCAAATTCCTTAATTGTTGCATTTCGTTCCTTTGTTCCCATTTCTTAGCCTTCAATTTTTTTCTTGCATTGTAGATGGTATCCAAAGTAGAAGCATTTTGTGGGTTTCTTTCCTTTAAGTGAGCAAGGATATCAACAAAGTTTCATACGAATTTGTGTCGGTGATTCTACAATCAATCTTCTCTTCTTCTTCGGTAAGGCGTCCCAAAGATAAGAATGTGATAGCAAACTCTCCGGTATAGGGTGGTTATGACTACGCATACAACTTTCTCCAAAAACCACCTATTTGCCGCGTTCATTTTAAATTGAAGCTTGAAGGGGCATCGGGTCTTCTTAGTGAAAGTAGTATTCTTCCTCTTTTCTTTGCTACTTGCAAGGTATCCTTTTTGCGTGACTTCTATGTTGTCCACTACACTCGCAAACCATTTGAAAGGCACTATCACTAGTGGTACCATTACAAACTATGATACACATAATCAACTTTCCTCGTTCTCTAGCCCACTTCTTTGCATCGTCTTTCTCCTTCCATGTTTCCTCGGTTAAATAGTGAGAGCTAGAATCTTTGGTGAGAAGTTCATTTGCTAAAGGTTGGTCATCCATTATAGGAGGTACATCAACGACACTGGACAAAAACATACCAACATTAGTCTAAACGAGGCAATAAAACCAAAAAAATATAAATATACGGTTGGTAAATAAAGAGAATAAACAAACCGTAAAAGGTTACGGTTGGTAACTCTTACACCAATACACCGTAATATAGTGTCGGTTGGTATCGATTTATACATTAGTAACCGTCAAGTACTGCACTAAATACTTACATACACGGGATAAGCGCGGTTGGTAACTCGCACATACTTATCAACCGTAATTTAGGTACGGTTTGGAATCCAACAAAATTAACCAACCGTGAATCGGTATAATTTCGGGTTTTCCCAATTGAACCAGATTACGGTTGGTATTTGATATTTTTAGAATCAGAATCGTATGTCTGATTGGTAACTAGATTAAAGTCAACCGTATGTTCTTCTTGAAATTTTGAAAAATTTGATCTTTTTACGTACTTTACATAATTTTGATCAACAAAAACCTAATGGGAACTAATTTAGAAGTATACCCTGGTCATTTCGGTCTTGGGTTCTTCACTTTGTTGGCTAATTTCTTCAATTGGTTGAGATTGACCTTCACTTTGGTCTAAAACATCTCTACCATCTAGAAAATACTCCATATCAGGATCTCCATCAAGAGGTATGTAGTACTTGTTTTCTTTATCATATAGAGATTCACCCACCTCAAATTTGCCAACTTGGAATCACTCATTTTGGTGGAGTGAATCAAAATCTAGGGTTTCACAAATATCACAAAAGTTTTTTTTTTCTTCTCCTCAATTTTTTTTTTTCTTATAACTCTAAACATCTGATTTTTGATTCTATAATAAGTGAAAATTAATTATCGAATTAATCTTGATTATCTACACTAATCTTGATTATCATTACTAAACTTGATTATTAACAATAAGGGTTAATTAGTCATTTCCAGGGATTTATTGATAAGGGGCAGTTGTATTTACTTCTAATGACCTTTTTTGTCTTATTAGGTTGCCGCCCCTCTACCGATTCCTCCCGCCCCTTTACCAGGATTATATTAGAATGAAGGGATATTTAGACTTTGGGTCTCGACTTTGTGACCAGCTTTGAGTTTGGGTCCTGGAAATTTTTTAATTAGAGTTTGGGTCTCAGGACTTGAGTTGACCATGTTGACAGTTACAAATGTTTGTTAAATATGGAATTGACCAAATAAAATCTTGGATTCGATTATTTACTAACGCTACCCCTTTCTACTCTGTTAGAAGTTACTGCTTTTGATGTTTCGAACGAGCATCGATCCAGGTATGAGTGTTATCTAAGTAGAACAGCAAAACAACAAGGGAAAATCATCATAATAATGCGCAGAACAATTTCCAATATCTCCGTCCTTATCATTTTCTTAAAGATCCTACATCATCAAAGATTAGAACTTTAACGGCATTACAGAAGAAACCTTAGATTGTGGTGATGGAAAGTTGAATAACCATACAAAGTGGGGATTATAAGTGTTCGATACAATTGGCATCTAATGATGGAGTTAGAGACTTGGATAAGGATTCTGAGACCCCTTTGAAGGAATTAGGTGTTACTATTGAAACAAATTAGGGGCTATGTGATTGGGCAATCTGATGGTGATGGTGACGAAGAAATTGATGCCGCGGTTATTATCGAAGATGTTGTTCAAAATTGGCTTACTAGATTGGATGATATTAAAAATATGGATACTAATGTTGTTGGGTCAAGACGTAAACGGTATTACGTGATTGAGATGTACCTTCATCTTCGTCCCTTGTAGTTTTCTGTGGTTTGTATACTTGTATTAGTAGTGGGTCTTGTGCGATGTGTATGCTTGTAGCAGCAACAATAGTAGAATACCTACTCGTTATACACTTGATGTTGATCTTGAAATGTTGTTTCAGTTGATGGGTATCAGGTGTTTGGTTTTATTCCTCAAAGTATTAGATGTGTTTTCAAATTACACTTGCAACTCACGTGTTAACACTAACTGACGGTGTTAAGGAATATAAATCAATTAAAAAATAAAATTGTTTTTTTAACGGTCAAGACGGTCAACTTAAGTCATGAGACCCAAACTCTAATTAAAATTTTGCTAAGACCCATACTCAAAGCCGGTCACAAAGTCGGGACCCAAAATCTAAATAGCCCTAGAATGAATCTATCTCTATTTTTGAAGATCCTATTTCCAATGTTCAATCAATTTCTTAAATATAAATTGAAATTCTGTTGGTAAAAGAAAAGTGGTTTCTGTAAATTGCTAACAAAGGTTTGCTGCAAGAACTACTATAATATTATCTTTAATCATTCTCAGTTTGATTGGTGGAATGAATAGACATTTTACAGACCTCCTGAAACAGACACAGCTTTCTCTTCACTGCACTCCGATACTGAAGCCTTATTTGACATTGCTGCTATTAGCCTTGTTATTTTTCAATATTGATGGATTTATTGTGTTATATCTTTGTGTTTGGATTGAAGAAGCATGTCAAGCTTGACTTCAGTGATGCATTCTAAAAAGAGAGTCATTATAGTGCCAAGCTGGCATCTCCAAAGAGAAATGGCATGGTGCATTTGGGGTCTGACACTAGCCAAATACTACATTTGTCCATTTGAAACTCTGTGGAAAGGATTAGACACTATTTGGTGTGTGCTCTTAGACTCTGTTCGTTAAATTATACAGCTTCAAACTATTCAATAGCTATTTATTATGTCTACTGTGTTTGAATAGCGGAAGTACAGAATTACAAGAACTTGCAATATCCGAAAAGCATTGCATGAGCAAAATAGCGGAAGCTGCTTGGAATTTTCGCATTATACATGATGCCACCCGTGATCTCTGCATGTGAATTCCTAACATGTCCCGTTGCCCGGCTCCAAACGCCTGCCCACATTACATGACATAGGGGTACTTCCCATCAGCTGTTAACATTGAATTATCACAGTTCTGGTATTTAATTGACATAGGGTCTCAATACTGCATTCTTCCATTCAAAAATAAATAATTCATACTCTTAGAAAGGAGGAACTTTTGTTTGACAGTGTGTAACAGATGATGATCCCACTCACAGACACAGACGTGAGTGCTGCTGGTTACTAATTTTTAAGTGTGAGTTTGGGGTTCAGAAATTCTCTGCAAAAGTAATTGAAATTATTATATTTGTCAAATGAATCTTAAAAGTAGCACTTTCTTAATCCATCGTTAAAAATAATATCTTTAATCACACTTTGTGCTCGACTTTGGTTACTTTGCCGAAACACCATTTTTTTTCTTTTCGAAAAATTGCAGACGAGTTTCGATACCAGACATCCAAGACCTTACATCTCGCAAGTACATTGATTAAAACTGGTAAAATCAAACCGAATTTTTCTTCTCTTCTGCATCGGGTTCTCCACCCCATTGTCTAATCCTATCGCCTGCAATAGAAGCCTCTTTGTTCCAGTTCGTCATGTAAGTCATCCCAAAGAGGATACCAGTTTGCAGTATAGTCCCTAAAAGCATTCCACACCAGATCCCCTGGACGCCGAAATCGAGCTTGTAACCGAAAATGAGACCCAAAGGAATTCCAAAAAGATAGTAACACCCAATGTTTACATAAGCAACTAGAGCTTGCCATCCTGCTCCTATTGCCACACCTGAAAGGACCGGCTGCACGTTGTTGATGATGATGGAGAAAGCTAGCAATGGGGTGAGAATGTAAATGAGTTCCTGCACCTCGACACTGTTTGTAAATGCCGATGGGTAGATTTTCCGAGTAGCGATGAGAACCAAGGCCATGATCAATCCCAAAACGAACGAACTTAGAACAACGACTATTACTGAAAATTTCGCGGTTCTTGGATGACCTGCTCCAAGTTCATTAGACACCCTCACACTGCACATAAACATAAAAGGGTGCACAATTTGGATTCCTGTTTGGTAGTAATCGGTAAATTCAAATGCTAACTCAAACGAACCTGGTAGCTGCATTGAATCCGAAAGCCACCATTACTGCCCACCCCAATATATTCGTACTGCATAAATCCAACCCAAGGCTCATTTTAGATAAAACTCATAAACCGGAGTTAGTTTCAAGTAGTATATATTACTCACCAAGTGGAGAGGGCATCAACTGCAACTTCAGGGTTCTTCAGATATCCAGCAAATAGAATCAAAGCCATATAGTACCATACCTCCAAACTGTATCATAAGTGCAATAATTAACATGATAATTGATAATTTGATATGGAAAGAAAACATGGTAGTTGTAGTTGACAGAGAAAGATGAATATACCAGAGCATTACGGCGGATGCAAGTGATAACTTGACAAATCCCCATAAATTCTGAAAAGCCTTCCATGAAAATCCAGACCAAGCTCGACCACAAGTTCCACTAAAAATGTATAATAACTGGCCAACAACAATTAGCCACCAAGATGCATTCAAAACCACAGCTGCCCCAACAAGTCCCCATCCAAGTTTCAACATCACGACCCAACTTAGTACGGTGTGAAGAATTAGAACCACAAATGATATCATAGCCATCACCATGATCTTGCTCTGTGCTTGCAAGAACTTGGCTATCGGAAAATTCATCGAGTAAGCAAACAACTGTGGTATCATATATATTGCGAAAACGCCAGCTGCTTCTGCTATTTTCGTATCTTGTCCGATCAATATCAAAAGCGGTTCCGCAAACACGTAGAGGAACATCAAGATGATCGACGTTGCGTTAAGTATGACCCATGATCTTTGCATGTAGATCCCCAACATGTCGTGTTGGCCGGCACCATATGCCTGACCGCATAGGGTTTCTAAGGCACTTCCCATTCCCATCTGCAATCAAATTATACAAACATAAGAAGATGATGAAGAAGAAGAAAACGAAATATGACAGCAACCGACAACCGTTACACAAATCAGTAAGCATCTACCATACCATGATGCCGAAAGAGAATCCGGCGATGACAGAGTTTTCTACGGAGAAAGCAGCGAGTTCTAGTGTACCGACTTGACCGGCAAAAACTTGAGTTATAGCTCCAAGTGAGTACTGGCATATCGATGTGAATACGGCAGGACCAGCTAAAAGCCATAGTTTCTTGGATTCAACAGCGAATTCTCTGAAGAAATCTCCTGCTCCTTGTATGGGTAAAATATCATCTCCTTGTACAAATGATGAACCAAATGAACTTTCTCGACGGCTGTTGAATACTACTTGTCCAGCTTCATCTCTGTTTGAGATAAGAGGTTCGTAAGCAGTAGAATTCTCCATCTCTTTCTCCTCTATCTCTTAACCCCCCACCCTCGATCCTAGCTAGAGAGCAAGCAGAGAGGACAGAGTTAATATTTATTGTGAAACAGAATTGTTTTGGTTGGATCCTGGGATTGAGTTATTATAGTGGGAGTTCTGGATGAAATATTGAACTTTTGTTTTAGCGGACGACAATATTTTTTGATTTAGTCCAAATTATATGTACATTACTGATGCCATCATCACTGACGTAGTTACCTTCAGTCCTAATACGTAAAAGTACAGTCGTTGAGATTTGGATCATCACACGATGTTGAGTTGAAACCAATTTGATGGGCACGGTCGATGATGAAACAAGGTTGTTGTTACATGGGTTACCAAATCCGTGGTTCATATCTTGTATAATATATGTATTATTGCATTTCGAAAAGATTCTTTTCATGAGCTAATCTGAAAGATGATGAGTGATTCCACAGACAGAAGAGGGTGAACAGATAAAGGTAAAAGAATCGATTGATTCGCTTTATTTTTGTATTTTTAAATTCAATGGTCTTGTTCTCCTAATATGTGTTTGTGATGGACTCATGGTGGCCATCTCTTTCCATCACTAAGCCAATTTCTAACCATGATAGACTCAGTCAAGTTGGCCTTACATACAGTCCTAGTTACTAAAGTTCAATGCAAGTGTTAGTGTGGTACAGCATGTGAGGTAAATGCCATACATAAAAGTCCAGTTCAAGTTTGGAGATGAAGTTCTTGATGGTTTTGAGTTTGCAGCATATGCAGCCCGTTTAAAAGAACGGAGGGGAGTTGGGACTTTTAAAAGTCTCTAATTATAGACCTGCAGCTAACTGATGCTTAATAACGCCCATAATTACGGCAACAAATGAAAAATCCTAGTGTTGTTTTTTCACGATACAACAAGATAATTCCTCACCAAACTCCCGCACCACTATCCCGCAACTAAGGAGAGATTAGTAAAATCCCTCAAAAGACATTATCCGCTCGAAGTAAAAATATGATTATAGAAAACTCCTGATTCCCATATTCACGCTTTAGTTACTACTTCTATCAACTTCAACCAAATCATCATTAATATTACATCAAATGCCAGAATAAACACTCTCCATTTCAATTTTTTCTTACTCTTAAGCTGTAGTTGATACAGCAGCAGTAGTCACAGCTGGAGCCTTAGGGGAAGCAGTGGCTGGTCCAGTTTTCCCATCCTTAGCAGCGGCTCCAGTTTTAGCGTCTTTGGAAGCAGCTCCGGTTTTAGCATCTTTATCAGCGACTGGTGGTGGAGGCTTCATGTGTGCAGGTGTATTGTGCTTGAGCTTCGTTAGAATCTGACGCATCCTAGCCAGGTCAGTTGGTTTACCAGGCTTTGGCCCTTGAACCACAACAATTGATGGTTTCTTGTCCTGGTCCTTCTTCCCCCTCCTCTTCTCTATAGCTGGGACTTCATTAGGGACGAGCTCAGCAATAGCCTTCCAGTAATTCTTGTCAGCCTCAGAATGGAACTTGTCTCGATTGGCCACAAAGAGCTGAGATACAACACACACAAAAAGTCAGTAACATTGTCAAAACACTGACACAACTATTTCATATAAGCCCCAACTATATTACAATTTCTCTAATTCTTATGACTCGGTCAGACTGAAGGTGCAACACTTCAATTCTAACGGAAAAAAACAACAGATAAGTTAATTTCTTATGACTCAGTCATACAGAAGGTGCAACACTTCAATTCTAAGGGGAAAAAACAACAGATAAAACTAGACGCCTCAGCTTCAAACTATTCAATAGATATTTCTGTTTACTGTGTTAGCAAACAACTGGGTTGGAATGGATAGGTATTCGGTGGGGATGTACAGACCCTAAAAGCTGGGTAGAGACTTCAAACTAAATCAAAATATGTATCATGATTCGTTAACTCAGTGCAAATGACTACACGTAATTGCATAAAAATATCGATACAAGTTGCTGAGAGCTGTTAAATATTGATCTTCAATTCATTCTGAATTTATTGTACACAACTCATGTAAGAAGTTAAGCAAGCATACTATCCAGTGATCTTTTAAAACACAAACCAAGGGACTGAATCCATACTGCCCCAATACAGGCATGACTTGAACGGACTACGCCTACCAAAACTTATTTTTAGCTCGAGACGTGTATTTCTACGACATATGGTTGTCTAATTGCATGCTACGAGTTGTGACGATTGAACACCTAGCACATAACTTTATGTAAATATGTATCATGATTCATTAACTCGGTGCAAAAGACTACACGTAATTGCAAGAAATACCAATACAATTTGCAGAGAGCTGTTAAATATTGATCTTCAATTCATTCTGACTTTATTGTACACAACTCATGTAATAAGTTGAGTAAGCATACTATCCCGTGATCTTTTTTAAAACACACACCAAGGGACTGTGAATCCATACCAACCAGACACATGCATGACTTGAACGGACTACACCTAGCAAAACTTATTTTTAGCTTGAGATGTGTATTTCTATGACATTTGATTGTCTAATTGCGTGTCACGAGTTGTAACGATTGAACACCTAGTGCATGACTTAAAGAAGCATAGCCAAACTCTCTTAGTTCAAGGATTGTATTTCTAAAAACATTGTTCAATTGAGATATCTTAGAACCATAAACCTTCGTCTTCTTGTTATGATAAATGAGATATCTAAGTCCAATATCTTACTTAAACAAACTAAACCCAAGATGGCTAAACTCAATTTTGTACTCGCTTCATCTTCTTTCTTGTTATGATAAATCGTCACGCAACCAACATGGAGAATCAAATATATAGAATCATTTTTCATAAATTAATCCAATATCTTACTTAAACAACACATAACCTTCTCCACTCACGAAGAGCGAAACCTTCATCCTGCATCTGATCAGGTGGTGGCAAAACTGGACCATCAGATTGACCAAAAACATCATCGTCAACATCAAGATGATGTTTACCATTCAATTCAGATTCAAACGGTGAGAAAGCAGAACCAGAACCATAGATCGGTGCTTGTGGAGAAGGAGTATCAGGAATCGGTTGATGATGAGATGTAAACATACCATCATCATCATTAAAGATCGGCAACGAGGTATTATCATCGCCACCATCTTTGAGAGAATCGTTATCAGTGAAATTTGTAGAAGCGTTGAATGAGTCAAACCGTTGAGAAGGAAGACGAGGATCATAACCTAAGTAATTATCATCATCAAATGGACGAGTTGATGAAACCGATTCATCGAATGAAGATGACATGGTGGTGGTGGTGATTTCTCCGATCTATTCTGCGTAGAACACTCTGTCTTGATGGCTGCGCGCACACTGCGCGCTTAATTATCTATTCCTAGTGCTTCGGTGTCTAAATCGATCTCCTCTTTACAAATACACAAAATGAAATGTTCGAGAGCAAGTAATAAAAGTCTGTATTTATTTTCCCCGGTCAGGAAGAAAATTATTATTTTTTGTTTTGGCTTTTCACTACAAGACGGTGCCTGCCAGCCATCATTTTTGCTAAACCTGGATTGATTTTTCTTTCTTTTTTATGGCTGTAGTGGTGGTCCATGAGCTGTAAATTAAGATGTACCCATTCTTGACGCGTAGGGTATGACCAGTTGTTAGGCTCTAAGTAAGTGTAGAACCATCGATAATAGCACACAATTGCCGAGAGAAATCGAAAAGTAGCGGTAACACATCGCGGTAATGAGATATTAGAACAAACCAATCTAATTTTTTTTATTCATGGTGTGGGAAGTGATGGCGAAAATACTAAAATACCCTTCCCACAAAAAAAAACCAAAAACTTAAAATCAAAAAACAAAATCATATCCCCATTTCCATCTCCACTTCTATCAAAAAAACAAAATCTTTTCACTTAAAAAACCGAAACCCAAATATTTCCCATTCCCTTTCAAATTCTAAACTCTCCCACTCTATATCAAAGATGGAAACATGAGTGATGAAGAAGATGATGACCTTTCAAATTCTAAACTCTCCCCACTCTATATCAAATTCTCTTCTCCTCACTTTGGAAACCAATTTTTTTTTATTCGGAAGTGATGAAGATCATCTTTGAAAGTGATGAAGACCATGCAGGAATTGATGAAGACCATGCCTAGGTTTCATGTTAGGCATATGGTCTTCATCAATTAAAGCATGGTCTTCATCACTTCCGTTTTGAATTTTTCGGGTATTAATCGGTCCACTTAGGCATAGAAAATAAAGCAACATGGTATGCGGGGAAAACAATAGGCATGGTCTTCATATCAACCGACCATGCCGCAGATGACCGATTAATACGAGAAAAAAGTTCAAAAACGAAGAGATGAAGACCATGCCGGAATTGATGAAGACTATATGCTTAGGAACATGATACCGGCATGCTCGAGAATTTCCTATCGTCTTAGGTAGTCAAGTGAAAAAAAAATCAACATTACGGATACTTTTCATCCCGTTCTAGGCATGGAAATTTAAGCAAAATACTATCTTGGGAACATGTCTGAAGCATGATCGAATCCATGATTACCATGCCGGTACCTGTTCAAAACCAGATAAAAATCAACATCAAAACCAGATAGTGGCAAACAATTTATGAACATCCAACAATTGCCCGCATGGGTTTTTGGTTGAATACCATGCCGGCACCAAGCTTTTTCAGCTGCAACAATGGTGGATTCAAAAAAGAAAAATCAATTTTTCAACCTCTTATTAGCGGTAATTCTCTCATCACAATCATCTTCCATTTTCAAAAAAATTTTTTTTTTTTCTTTCCATCTACTCCTCACTCACACAAATTAAAATAAAACACACACTAATCTATCCCCCAAATACTTAAGTTTTTTACTAATTATTATTAACCACTAAACATGATTAGTGAGGGGTATATTAGGATTTAAAAAAATAATTACATAAGGGGTGACCTGAATTGCTATTGGGACTCCTATTTTGTCTTGTAGCTATATCCCCCAATTAGTTTTCATATCCCCCAATTGCGCGTTCTTTTTCTTCACTCTAATTTTGCCAAACCTATATGGGCTTTAGCTTCCAATCCAGTTGGATTCTCTTTTGATAATGATGTCGTTTTCCTTTATATTTGTGGATCTTGGATAGAAAAACCCAAAAATATTATAGAATTAGAAACTATTTTGATAAAAATCTAGTTCATTTGGAAGGAAAAATGTAATAGAACCATCCAAGGTAAATGTAGATCAGCAAATCAGCTAGCTTTAGATACTCAGTGACATTTTCAATTTTGGCAGAATGGTTCTAAAAATATGAGTACAAAATTCGACAAAGAAGAAACCTGCTGAGAACCATAAAGAAGTTTGGAAATTTCCTGAAAAACAACAACATAAAATAAATGTGGATTGCGGTATGGATTTCTCCTAATAATCCTTCCGGCTTTGCTTTAATCCTTAAAGATGATGTAATGATCCAATCCTCCACCGATATTGTCCCCACTTAACCACTGCGGTTATCCGGCAGTGTGGGATTATCAACGTGCATCTATGTGGTAATTCAACAACAACTTCTCGGGAGGTCACCCATCCTTGGTTGGCTCTTGCCAACATGGAACCAATTGTGTTGAAAATTCCTTGGTGTAACATAGACGTTCCTTGCCTCTTGTGAGACCAGTATCTGACATAACATCCCATAATAGTCTCTCACCCGAGCACAAGCAACCTGTCCCTAGTTGTATCCCAACTAACACCGATATAATTCCCACTTACCCACTGCGGTTATCCAGTAGTGTAGGATTTTTAACGGCACTACTGCGGCCATCCAACAACAACTTCCCGAGAGGTCAGCCATCCAGTGACTACTCTTGGATGAGCACGCTTAACTAAAAAGTTTCCCATACAAATCAGTCAAGTGAACTCATTAGGCCTCGGTGTTAGGAAAGAAAAAACCATTACCTATATTTTAGTCGACGAACCACTGCCGAAATAACAGGGTGTAACAATACCAACACTTTAAATTGGAGCCGTCCTTGGATCCAGAATATATTCAAGCAACCAAGATCCCTGACGTTCTCTTCCCTTATGAGACTAGTACTTGGCATAACCCATTCAGCGCATTATGTCACCCTTGGAATGTGACCCGTCGTCGGCTCTGATACCATTTGTAATGACCCGATCTTTTCACCGATATTGTCCCCACTTAACCAGTGCGGAGTGTGGGGTTTTCAACAGGCATCCCTGCGATAATCCAGTAACAACTTCCCTGGAGGTCACCCATCCTTGGATTACTCCAGCCCGAGCACGCTTAACTGCAGAGTTTTCTGCCAATTCTGGAGCCAATGGTGCCGAAAAGGTCTCAATGTAATGTAGACATTCCTTGCCTCTTGTGAGACTAGTATCTGGCATAACATCCCAGAATAGTCTCTCACCCAAGCACAAGCGACACGTCCCTAGTTGTATCTCAATTACCCACTGCGATTATCCAGCTGATTTTTTACGGCATTGTTGCGGCCATCCAGCAGCAGCTTCCCAAGAGGTCACCCATCCAATGACTACTCTCGGCCGAGCACGCTTAAGTGAGAAGTTTTTTCCACAACTCAGTCAAGTGAACCCATTAGGCCTCGGTGTTAGGAAAGGACAAACAATTACCTATATTTCAGTCGGAGAAATATCAGAGTATTACAGATAATGCAGGTGACTTTGAACAAGGAAAAGCAGGACCTTCCAAAAAAAGAAACTCTGGAAGAAGCATAAGCAGTAGTACAGTGAACAAAAGAACTAAATCTCACCAATTTTAGCATCGAAGGAGACTGCAGAAACCTTTTTGACTCCCTCTGTAGGAAGCACTCACCCATCTCTTAGCAAAATCAAGCGATGATTGAAGAAGTTAGAAAAAGCGACAGTCCAGAAAATTAGAGCCGATCCCTACCTATATTGGGATAGCTGGTAGAACCGATCCTAGTTATTTTAGGGAGTTATGGTAGAACCGATTCCTACATATATTGGGATAGGTGGTAGAACCCATCCTAGCTATTGTTGGGAGTCACGGTAGAATCGATCCCTACCTATATTAGACGACTTGGTAGAACCGATCCTTACTTATGTTTGGAGTCATGGTATAACCGGTCCCCAAGAGCAAAATTGATTTTCATCTTTCACATGATATCATACGGTTTTGTGTGAGGTTGAAGACTTGGGTTTGCTAAATATGAAAGTTCTAGATGTCGACATAATTTGAACATGCACACAATTTTTATCATTGATTGTACAAAGGTATTCCTTGATACTCAAGGTGATCCCAAGCCGAAATATTAAAGATTTTTTAATTAAGATTTTTGATTTATATGTTTTTGATTTTCCAGCAATTAAAAACATATCCCTTGGAAAGGTATATTAGTTAAGTGCAAAAACTAATATTTAATATTTTCAATTAGAGATTTCAGATTTACATGCTGGGTATTAATTTGAAATATGAAAACCAAAATTAGGAGTTAATTGCATATATTGAAAATATTTTCGGTTTTGGAATTTCCTTGTTGTCCAAGCAACCTTGTTCTATGAATAGTTGAGTTTGCATTTCTAGCAAACTATCCTCAGAGCCAGGAAAACTTCATTCGTGTTGTTTCTGGTGGAGCCGTCTATCCGGTGAGGAAAGTACCCTAATTAGGTGAAATCTCTTACGATCGTTCGTTTAAAGACTTTATGGGATCAGGAATCTCTATGAGTACCGTTGGTGGGCAACTAGATAATTGCATTGTTATTTTAGTTTTCAATTATTGATTTGATTGACTAACGAATGTAGGAACTTTGATTGCACCTAGTTTGATTATTCTTGAGAGCCTTCTCTTCTGACATAAGGGTCACTCGAACTAGATCAAAGTATTGACGGGATCTTTAGAACTGTTTTTAGATATAAAGACAACTTGTGATCATCCATTTTTAACAGATTACGTTCTATGCATGATCGATCATAAGTGGATTCAAGTTTGTATTGTGCAGATACATAAGAACGCAATTGAAGATTTGAAGACAAAAAGATTTTTCTTATTAGTTTCTGTATCTCGTGATTTGTGCACACATCTTGATCGTCTGGGATCCGACTTAGATCCGATTTTTCTTTGATATATTTAGATCATAAACTCGTCTAGATCGGCAACTATCATTTGATGGTATTCTTCAATATTTGAATCTAATAGTTATGAATTCGAATCTAAGTTGTTGATTTGGATTGATCTTACCTGACAAAGGAGTTTATTAACTTAGAAGGAAAAGCCTTTGTCGAAACTCAACGAAATATTTTTAATAAGATTATTTGAGTAGCTACCAAACATATTTGTTCCTTTACTGTTTGGAAAATGATCAAAAGAAGTTGAGTGCTTAAGACTTTACATCGGTAAAGCAACTCATGATAGTGATTTCTATCTTGGGATTCACGTGCGTGACCAGTAGGTCGTAGACGCATGGACTGATGGAACTTAGTAACAAGGGGTAGATTACTTGGTCTCAACTATACGAAGTTGACTTTGTTCTTTGTATAGGGTCTTAACTCCGAGAGTATTCAAAACTGGACAAGATTCTGGATTTTTCTGCATTTGCGGTTTCCTCGTTAACAAAATCTTGTTGTGTCAGTAACTTTCTGACAAAAAAAATAAAATAAAACAGCAGCGCTTCACACAAGCGCTTCGAATCGAAATGTAAATTTCTGACTCGACTCATACGATTCAACTCGTACGAGTTTAAAAACCATGTCGTGCTATATTGAAAACATAACTGCGAAGCTGTGAATGATTATACTCTAGTAGTAAGACATGATCATATGATCATAGTGTTAAGGAATTAGGATACGAAGTATAACGCTTATCTTTTGAAATTCGTATATATGACATCGACATAATCGTATGAATGCTATTGTGATTATGTGTATGGGTAAAGGTGAAGATTTCATCCTAGGAAACAATTTTTATATTTGTTTAAAGGAAGTACATTCATGAACTTGTTTTATGAATCGAAAGGGAAATCGCTAGGCTTATTGGTATTGTTATTCATTGCATATCTTTGGATTACCAATATGTGTGAGTTAGTAGAACCAATCATAACTTGTTATGCATCTTGGTATAACTAGTCAAAGTGCGTGACTTATGAATTGTTATGACTTTTATTATTGTAACCGATCATAGGTAATCACCTGAGATGGTATGATCGATATTTATAATTGGTGTAACCGATCCTGGTAATTGGTGTAATTGATCCTAGTGACTTGTGTAACCGATCACAAGTAATACCATGAGTATATGGTAACCGGTCCTGGTAATTGATGTAACCGATCCCAGTAACCATATTAAGGTAGAACCGATCCTTGTGTTTGGTAAAACCGTAAACCCATTATTAGTGAATTGATATTTGATCAATCACATAGTTGTCTTGGAATACAGATGAACCAATTTTAAACTTGTTTGGAAGTATGGTATAATCGATTCCAATATTGTAAATATGAAAGAGGATTTACAAAGAAAAGATGTCGACATACTTTGAACATGATCAATAACTCTTATCTTTTATTGTTCAAAGATATTCCGTAATAACTCAAGGAGATCCCGGACCGAAATAAATTAAGAATCTTTTAATTAAGGTTGTTAGTTTTATATGCTTTAATTACCAGTAATTAAATGCATATCTCTAGAGAATAAAAATTGGTAATGTGCATTTACTAATTGGAGATTTCTATGAGAGATTTCGGAAATATTGGACAAAGAATTTCCAGGAATTATGAAAACCGATTTGGGAATTTATTTCATATTTTGAGAATATTCGGTTTTGGAAATTCCTTGGTGTCCAGACATCCTTGGTCTATAAATACCCAAGTTTGCGTTTCGAGCAAACTATCCTAAGAGCCATGCAAACTTCACATTTTTGTTGTTTCTGGTGGATCCGTATATCCGGAGAGGAAAGTACCCTAATTAGGCGAAATCTCTTACGACCGCTCGTTTAAAGACTTCTGTGGGATCAAGAAGCTCTACGAGTACCGTTGGTGGGAAACTAGATAATTGCAGTTTATTTTAGTTTTCGATTGATTTGATTGACTAACGGTTGTTGAAATTTGATTGCACCCGGTTTTTTTATTCTTGAGAATCTTCCCTTCTTATATAAGATTCACTCAAACTAGATCGAAGTGTCGATGGGATCTTTAGAAGTATTTGTAGATTTAAAGACGTCTTGTGATAATCCATTATTAACAGTCTCCGTTCTATGCGTGATTGATCATAAGAGATTCAAGTGGTGTTGTGCAAGTGTTTATTGAAGATTAAAGAAGATTTGAAGACAAAGAAGATTTCTGATTTGGTTTATATATCTTTGGGTGTGCACAAACCTTGATCAGATGGGATCCAATTAGAATCGGATTTATTCGATTGTTTAGTTATGTAAGATAGGCATTACCTTATAACTTCTTGTTTGATTTTATATTGATCGATTGCAAATCTAAACTCTGATACTTTGGTAGTTGTTGGATAGATTGATCTGACCAGGCAAAGGAGTTTATTTGTTAAATGGAAGAGCCTTTGGATATGACTTGAGTTATCTTCATCTGAAAGAATCAAGAGAGTTGTTACCAAACAAATTTGTTGTTCCTTTACTGTTTGGAATACGATCCAAAAGAATTGTTCCAGTGCGTGCACTTATTGAATGTCGGAAGCGCAGGGATACTGAAGAAACTAAGTAAACTATAGGTTTAGTTGCCTGGTCTCAACGATACGAAGTTGGATTAGATTTTGTATAACGGCTTAATTATGAGAGTATTCAATTCTGGACTAGGTCCCGGGTGTTGATGGTGGATTTTCGTTCAAGGTTAAATTTGTAAAAAACCAGAAAAATCATGCGCTGACAAAGATAAAGCCATTTATAAGTGTTGGATACTCCCTCACTTAATTCACCAAGAATGGAGCATGTAGCAACAATCCCGTTTCTGTGAATACATGAAATTCCTCCAGGTTGGAGCATGTAGCAACAATCCCTTCCCTGTGAATTTCATATCGCCCTTGTATTTCAAAGTACTCATTATCGGTGTGGCATGACGACCGAGTGTTACTCTTTGCTTAATAACACGAACCTCCAAGCACTATAATGAAACCATGTACGAAATACCCGTACTGCCGATTCTCGGTGTGTTATACTAGCCCGAGCCCTCTCGGTGTGTTATACTAGCCCGATTGAGCCCCTCTCGGTGTGTTATACTAGCCCGATTGAGCATCCGGACCGACCGTATCGTCCAGGATATGATCTCGATCGCAGATCATCCAACTCCATAAGCATGATTGGATGACCCTGCATCAATTCCATCATCCCCAAGCGTGTATGGAATACCCACGGCCGACCCCGCATGGTCGGCCATTGGCCTTTGCTTGCCAAAAGACGTTCATACCAAGCATTATGGACGGGAAAACCCTAAATAAGGGTTTGCGGCATATTACATATGTCGCAAAAATGTCTCAACCATCCATCTTCGCAGGTATAGATGGAGGGTGTAGATGTAGACTTAAAGGGCCCAGAGCATGTCAACACGATCACCGTGGGACCGCCTACACACTTGACCAATCGGTCAAGACCAACAATGTTTGGCCGTGACAAAATCATCACCCAAACAAGGAGTGGCGCACGGCTTTTGAAAGCCAAAATTAGGGTTTCAAATCATCACGCGCGTCCATCTTCTCCCGGCACGAATGGAGGGTCACAGATTAGATTAAGCAAGGGCGGTCATACCAAAGATGACCACGGTGGGCTCATCTACCTCCTCATGCGATCGGCCAAGGCATCCCATGCCCGGCTAATCCAAAACGCCCGCCCAAACATGCGTGGTTACACTTCCCAAATTGTAAATTGATCTCGACCACTCAACTTCACCGGATGATTTGAATGGCTTAGATCACGTTTTCATGGGATAGTCGGGTATAGGCATGATCACCACCGCCATCTTCCCGTCAAACCCATCGACCAAGACCGACCAAGATGTGTCGTCTTGAAATGCGTGCCCGAACTAGGGATCTCGCCGCCGGTTTCCAACTCCTTTGCGGCAACGGTTTGCCGCAAACCGATCTCAACCACTCAACTTTACCAGGGTTAAATTGAGTGGCCTAGATCGCACCTTCATGGGACGGTAATACATGGACGTGTACACCAGCATGCCATCTACATACACGTCCGGTCGGTCCTCTCCAAAATTCTTCCATTACTTGGAGACCAAGTCGAAGAGTCATGCTTGCGCTCCTCTTCAAAAAAACCTAATATTCATTAACTGGCCGCAGATGAGTGTCTCAAAGATCATCTCATCCGTCCAACTTCACCAGCCTTGGTTATACAACCCAGTCGGTCGAAGTTATTTGGTTAGTGAGGCGTCATTACCCATCACTTTACCACACCATAATGCAGCACTGCATAAAATACACATGATACTTCATAAGTATCGACTTTCGAATAACACGGTTATTCAATTCAGCATTACATGCTATCTTTCGTGGATCCACGATCCACACATTCCCACATCAATCATGTCACAAACCGGGGGATACATGCGGGGTATTGGTCGCGGTTTACAGCCGTGCGGCGTGCAACGCGCCATCATAAGAACGTGTCGAGGAAGTCATGGACGGTTAGAGATGAACAGAAAAGTGGGCAAGATTGGTCGACGCACAACTCCACTACTCCATCACTCCACTTCCTCCACTTCCCACGAGAGACGTGAATGAGGCTCAATGACTTGTATAAATAGGTTCTCCGCCCTATTTCAAACAACAACACAAGTTCAGACGAGACAGAAAACCAAGTGTTAATACAAAAAACGTATTCAAACACCCGAGCACGCTTGCATCAACCACAAGCCCGCTCATCTTTCTCATTTACAAGTCATAAGCAAGCCAACACCTTCACAATCTCAACACCTTCTTCGCTTCCCTCCCTAAGATCAACCCCATCTCCTTCACTTTGTGACCGAAACAAGTCCTGGAACGGCCATTTCTTGGTTTAGGCCGGACTTGCACAGATTGATCTCTCGAATCTACAAGCACTCACCGCGCAGTGCATTTGTTTAAAGGTTTAAATTCATTCCTCATCCACACCCCAAACACCGGGGTTTTTCTGCATTTTGCGGTTTCCTCGTTAACAAAATCTTGATGTGTCTTTTACTTTTCTATTTCCGCAATTATAATTGTTTAATATAATTAAAAGTAAATTACACAAACTTTAACTCCGTATTACTTGATAGTGATCCTATAGAGTTTGGTTAAGTCCGAACCTATTATCAAGTAATCACGCTTTGATTGTTGTATTGTCTCGATCTCGTATCCATAGACGATCACACAAAGTGTGAATACCGATTTGTAGTATTGTCTCGACTTTGTCCATAGACAATCGCTTTCGGTAAGAGGACTTATAGGTGGATAAATTAGAGATTGTGGTGTATTTGGGTACCCTCGTCTTTTCAGATTCTAAGATTGATATCTTCAATCTTTGTCAAGTCCTCCTCAATATTGTTGAAACTCATCATAAACAGGCAGCATTACTAAGATCTGTTATCCGTAACCAAAGAAATATAGGGAGTATGCTAGGAATATTAATCGAAAGGTTAATGCTTTGGTATGTGAACATAATCAAGGTTTTGGTTTATCCAATTCGGGAAATCAGTCGTGATGTTGTAGATGAGGATCACGAAAGATTTGAGGATATTGAGGATGATCTTTGAGAAAGATGTTTCAAAGATCAAAATAAGAATAGACTAATCAATTATTGATTTATTTCAATGTTTGTATAAAGACTATTCAAACTATAAATAATATGAATGATTAAGTTTTTATTTTTAAATCTTTTAATTCATTCTTTTTGATGGTTTTTGACTCCATAGCCTTTGTGAATGAATATTTTTTTGCTTTGCATTCGATTATGAGATTATTATTTCGGTTTTCATTAACCCTGATTTCGTTCTCATATTGTGGTAATCTCTTATGGTTTGTGTGACTTTTGATATAGTGGGATTAAGTTCTAGATTTTTTAGGTAGGATTATCAAAGGATCATGAAGATATTATGATTAAAACACATGTTTGAAAGTCACAATGATTCCATTATTGATTTATGTTTACATGTGTTGTGTATTTGACATAGCATGTGAGTTTCGGTTTAGGCTTTTACTATTGGCACATATTAGCTAAAACCAGTTTCAACCTTTATCTGGTAAAGGTTGTTTTTCTTGTTATTTTTTTGTTTTGCAGGGGAGTAACAACTTATAGAGGGAGATTTCTTATTGAACTCGTGCTTAATGATATATCTTTGTGGGGAGAGTGGTTGTGAAAATCAAGGCGAGTTTTATACTTATAATATTTCCTGATATGAAAACTAAGTTCTTAGTTTGTCATGCCGAAACATAAGGTACAGTTTTATGTTAGTTAATTGTTAATCCTGTTAAGAAAAGTTGGATTTTATTGCTTTTTTTTTTTTGTTTTTTTTTTTTTGCTTGACGAAATACGGTGCAATTGTTATATTACATTATAATTGTATGGATTGATTATTGTGTTTCAATTTTTTGCGGTTAAGAAAAACTATGTAAATTTTGTTGTTGACTAATTGAATCGATATCTATTTTGAATTGATTGGTATCAATGGTTTTTGTTTAACGAAATAGGGATCATTTATTTTTGTCTCATTAATTTCTTATAAGAGTAACTGAGTAAGTTGTGATCTTAGTTCAGACTTGTCGAAATTTAGGATTCGATTATTCAAGTCTAGTTGATTTTGTGACGAGAAAAAGTAGTTAACTAACCTAGTTGATGTTTTGTCTAAAAGACGGCACAATTATTTTATGAATAATTGGAACCTAATAAGAGAAGTTGAGTTAATTCTGATCTCTTTTGAGTCTTATCGAATAAAGCGGTTATACATAATCGGTTCGGTTTTTGTAACTAAGTCTTCTTAGTTAAATAATCGGACTAAGGGAAAATTACTTCGGACAACTGTTTCCTTGATAACATACTAAAGCTAGATTACTTACGTAATTTCAGTTTTAGTATTGGTTATCTAAAATGGTATGTGAAACCTTCGTGCTTAACTCTTATAGGTTTGTTAGAGCACTGCTCTGTCGAACTCGCAAGCGTTGCTATCTCAAGCTTGTTGTCAAGTTTAGTTTCCAAAACTATAAGTCTTGATTTCTAGTCTACTTATAGCTAAGTCTCGGATTAGGATATAAACTGTAGTTGAGCATTAGACTTCACGGCGTTCATCGATTGGAGACGAAGAACTACTAAGGGGAGCTTGTGGAACTTCATAAACAAAAGGTATGTGGAGACTTGAACTCATCTATCACTAAAAAGTCTATCTACTTTATCTCCTATTTGAGATAAAAGTCGTATAGCTATATAGACTTCAATTATACACATTTGATATTTCGAGCTGAGTTTAACTCGCTTACATATTTCTCGAAATATGTGTTGGTAAGCTTTCGTTTTAACCAAGTTCATCTTAAATTATTGAGGAAAGTCAAAAGATGATCATGTGAAAATCGCCTGGTAACATCTTACATGATTCGTGTGAGACAATCACTTGATGTAGACTCGAAATGTTTCGTATTAATCATTTGATCACTTGAAAATTGCTTTGAAGCTAATAGTTTGTGTGAGACAGCTATTCCCGTCTTCCGAGAATGTTTCAATGGTTGAAATGAGAGTTTAGAACAACTGGATATAAGAACAGTATGCGTACTTGCATATGTGTAATCCAAGTCCGGAAACCATGGTATGCATACCCGTATACGTGATGATTGGTTTAGTCAAGGTTCGGAAACTCGGTACGCATACCGGTACGCGTACTGGCGTGAGGTTCACGTTTCGAGACTTTACAAAGTTTGTGGTATGCGTACAAGTTCGCGTACTGGCGAATCTGAACTTACTCCGGCCACTTAGGTATGCGTACATGTTTGCATACTTGAGTGGTGTTGATGGTGGTTTTTAGCTTAGGGTTAAAATCGTAAAATATGCATCCGACATGACGTCACTATGACCACTAGCACACTTATTGAATCAAACATCATGCCAACGTAAGAATTACCAGGGTACCCTTTTTTTAATACGTGTGTCATGTTCCACGGCAGAACCCTTAGTATTAACTGACATCACCTTTGTATATGCCAAACCCTAATTCTCCCACCGCGCCAATGGCAAACCATGCCAGCCACGTCTCTGCGCCAAGGAATGCCAACCATGCCAGCCGCACCACCATGCCAGCCACGTCTCTACGCCAAGGCATGCCAATCATGCCAGCCGCACCACCGTGCCAATGGCAAACCATGCCAGCTACGTCTCTGCGCCAAGGCATGCCAACCATGCCAGCCGCACCACCGTGCCAATGGCAAACCATACCAGCCACGTCTTTCACCAAGGCATGCAAACCATGCCAGCCGCACCATCATGCCAATGACAAACCATGCCAGCCACGTCTCCGCGCCAAGGCGTGCCAACCATGCCAGCCGCACCACCATTCCACTGGCAAACCATGCCAGCCACGTCTCCGCGCCAAGGCGTGCCAACCATGCCAGCCGCACCACCGTGCCAATGGCAAACCATGCCAGCCCACGTCTCTGCGCCAAGCCGTGCCAACCATGCCGCCGCACCAGCACCACGCGTGCCACCATGCCAACCTCGCGCCAAAGCATGCCAACCATGCCAGCCGCACCACCGTGCCAATGGCAAACCATGCCAGCCACGTCTCTGCGCCAAGGCATGCCAACCATGCCAGCCGCACCACCGTGCCAATGGCAAACCATTCCAGCCACGTCTCTGCGCCAAGGCATGCCAACCATGCCAGCCGCACCACCGTGCCAATGGCAAACCATGCCAACCACGTCTCCGCGCCAAGGCATGACAACCATGCCAAGTTCGCACCACCGTGCCAATGGCAAACCATGCCAGCCACGTCTCCGCGCCAAGGCATGCCAACCATGCCAGCCGCACCACCGTGCCAATGGCAAACCATGTCAGCCACTTCTCCACGCCAAAACAAAGGGTTGCAATAATCAACGACTACCCTTGTCTTTGAGATGCAGATATCGACTATCCAAGTTCGCCACCTAACGCATGACAACTTGCGACCCAAAGCCAAACACCACGGTTTACACTAAACCCTAGTTTTGGCCGCGCATATACCATGCCAGCCTTTCCTTCACGTCACTGGCTGCCAAAACGAAGGGTTGCAACGATCAACGGCTACCTTTCCATCTAAGATGCAGATCTTAGCAGTCCAAGGTCACCAGCTAACGCATGGCAACTTGTGGCCCAACGCCAAGCCTTAATTGTGGTCGCGCCCAAACTACGCCAAGAGCCCAGCTTTTGGCCGCGCCTAACTACACAAAAATCCTAGCTTGCCGGCCATACTTTCATGCCGCCAGCTACCAAACGAAGGGTTGCAATAATCAACGGCTACCCTTCTCTTTGAGATGCAGATCTCGACCACACAAGTTCGCCACCTGACGCATGGCAACTTGCGGCCCAAAGCCAAACATCACGGTTTGCGCCTAAACCCTAATTTTGTCTGCCCCTACTCTATGACCAAGCCATGCTCAACGCTGGCTGCTACAAACGAAGGGTTGCAATAATCAACGGTTACCCTTCTCTTTGAGATGCATATCTCGACCACACAAGTTCGCCACTTGATGCATGGCAACTTGCGGCCCAAAGCCAAACACCATGGTTTGCGCCTAAACCCTAATTTTGGCCGCGCCTACTCTTTGACCAAGCCATGCTCAACGCTGGTTGTTACAAACGAAGGGTCGCAATAATCGACAGCTACCCTTCTTTTTGAGATGCAGATCTCGACCACACAAGTTCGCCACCTGACGCATGACAACTTGCGGCCCAAAGACAAACATCACGGTTTGCGCCTAAACCCTAATTTTGGCCGCACCTACTCTATGACCAAGCCATGCTCAACGCTGGCTGCTACAAACGAAGGGTTGCAATAATCAACGGTTACCTTTCTCTTTGAGATGCAGATATCGACCATACAAGTTCGCCACCTGACGCATGACAACTTGCGGCCCAAAGCCAAACACCACGGTTTGCGCCTAAACCCTAATTTTGGTCGCGCCTACTCTTTGACCAAGCCATGCTCAACGCTGGCTGCTACAAACGAAGGGTTGCAATAATCGACAGCTACCCTTATTTTTGAGATGCAGATCTCGACCACACAAGTTCTCCACCTGACGCATGGCAACTTGCGGCCCAAAGCCAAAACACACGGTTTGCACCTAAACCCTAATTTGGCCGCGCCTACTCTTTGACAAGGCCATGACTCAACGCTGGCTACTACAAATGAAGGGTTGCAATAATCAAAGACTACCCTTCTCTTTGAGATGCAGATCTCGACCACACAAGTTCTCCACATGACGCATGGCAACCTGCGGCCCAAAGCCAAAATACACGGTTTGCACCTAAACCCTAATTTGGCCGCGCCTACTCTTTGACAAGGCGATGAATCAACGCTGGCTGCTAAAGCGAAGGGTTGCAATAATCAACGGATACCCTTCTCTTCGAGATGCAAATCTCGACCACACAAGTTCGCCACCTGACGCATGGAAACTTGCGACCCGAAGCCAAAACACACAATTTGCACCTAAACCCTAATTTGGCCGCGCCTACTCTATGACAAAGCCATGCTCAACGCTGGCTGCTAAAATGGAGGGTTGCAATAATCAACGGCTATCCTTCCCTCTGAGTTGAAGATCTCGACCGTTCAAGTTCGCCACCTAACTTACGGCCCAAAGCCAAAACATCACGGTTTGCATCTAAACCCCACATTTGGCCGCGCCTATTCTTTGGAAAAGCCATGTCGACTCTACCATGGACACTGGCATGTCACCATGCCATACGTAACACCTTGCTACACGTTTTCCCATTAAAACACTCGAGACATCTAACACATGTCACAAACTGGGGGATGCTCATAAAGAGTATTGGTTTGGCGGTTTACATCGTGCGGCGTACACTACGCCCGTTACATGAAAGTGTCATAAGAATGAGTCGGTTAGTAAATACAAGGAATAATGGTGAAACTCTCCTTTCATTATGGAACATCAATTCCAGGCGTTACCCATTTATCACCTCCTTCCACTTTACTCAGCCGTTTCCATTTTCTACGAGACCAGAGTACGTTATGTTACGACTTGTATAAATAGGTCTTACCTATTTCCACCAAACAACAAGTTTTGGTCAGGAGCATACAACACTCAGAAACCACTTGCTAGCTTTCACTCTCTGATACAATTCAAACAACTACTCTTCCAGAATCAACTATTCTGGTCTCAACACTTTCTTCGCTTCCTTCCCTAAATCTCCTTCACTTTGTGACCGAAGCAAGTCTGGAACGGCCATTTCTTGGTTTAGGCCGGACTTGTACAAATTGATCTCTCGAATATAAAGTACTCCCTTGCAGTACATTGTTTAGGGTTTAGACTCAGTTTCTCACCCACTCACGCGAAATTACCAAAATCAGCAGAAACCGTTTTCACCCTCAAACAATTGGCGACCATGGCGGGAGGATTGATCTTTCGGTCACGCTGTCAATTTTCAACCCTCAATCTCATTGTTTGACTTAGATCTCGGAATGGTAGCAACAAATGATCCGCTCAGGGATCAACGACCCAGTTACCAGTCGTAACAGTTACCAGGTGTAATACAACAAGAGCCGACTGGGCACTTCCAAAAAAAAAATCAAACGATTCGCCTAGGATCGACAGCCCAGTTATCAATAATCACGCGACGGGGAACAACTGGGGACTTCTCACGGGCAATTCGACATCGTCCGGACTTGCGGTTTGGGATACGTTTTGTTGAAGTAGGTAATAAAAACAAATAAGTCCGGCCAGGATACATAACCAATTACTATAGGTTTCCACATTGAAACTAAACACCATGTTATTCCCAAGTTTCATCCCATACTTTCCCCCTTCATGCAACATTCACGGTTTCACAATTTTACTAGATGATTTGCTACCTACACTTGCAACTCAGACTTTAACATATCAAAAGACCATTATCCCAAAATAATCCAAAAAACTCTTATAAAAAGCAATCATCTATCAATCCAAAAATAAAAAAAAATATCGAACCATAAACTAGGCGTTTTTTTGCCTTTCAAAAAAAAAAACTAAGGAAAGGAGTTTCAGAAAGTAACATGCTCAAGGAAAATCGCTCAACAACGGCTCGTTCTTCTTGGAGAAAACGTTCTTCATACTTTGAAGGGCCGCCTGCTTCAGTTTCAACTCCTGAGATAACTTCTCCTGCTCCTGGGACAACTTATCGACTTCTGCCGCCTGACGATTAATCGAATCCGCGGAAGGACCATCAACCGTTTCAGCCTGCAGTCTTTGGATCTCAGAAAAGCCCTTGCAGAACAGGAGACATTAAACTCAAAGTATACACACATATCCCGGTCAAACTTCCAGCTTGAGATCACATCTCCGGAAACAGTGTGACCAGTCACGTTGCACATATGGTGAATTGAAGATAAAGCTTCTTCCACACGCTTGACCAATGCAAATCGGCTAGTGAGCTTCTTGGTCGTGGCGATATGTCCGTATTTTTCCATATCCTGGTATACAACTCCGCATGCTTGGATGGCACATCAAGCCTCCAACCAACACATGGTCTTCGTGGGGAGTCAAATATGGAGGCACGAAAATGGCGCCCGCAATCGAATTTGCGACCGGCAAAGGATTCCTGACCACGACCGCACCAATGGTCGCCGAAGTACTTTCCACCATCTGGGTTTCACCGTTATCAATGTCCATCTCCTAGCCACCTATAGGCGCGGCTTCCATGGCTGGACCTTCATTGTGGCGAGTCTCCACCTCAAGACCCTCTTCAGAAACAATCCCCTCCTGCAGCATTACGATTTAGTTTTCACTCAAAAAAAAAAAAAAAGAGGAACGCATAAACTTACCGACTCATCTCATGGATTTTCCGGAGGAAGACTCGGTGTCACCTTCAAAAGCACTTTCATCATCGGTCTTTGGATCCCGATCTTTCTTCTTCCTCGGATTCTTCTACATCCTCGGGAGACTTAGTAGACGATTTTTCGACTATGCGCGAGTATGGAAAAGGGGTTTGCTTATTTGTCAAGGCCCCGAATCGGAAAAGAAAGATGTTTAGCAACGAAACAAAAGATTTGTGTGAATCAATCAAATCAAGAAGGAGCTGCCCATACCCGTGTGTTGAAAGAACTGAAAGTCACGAGAGCCGACGAATCCGACTGGAAACCACCCGCACGGTTCTTAGACCTTCGCTCATTTTGCTGAGAACTGTCGGGAGATTTTCGCTTAGCAGTAGAAGGCTCCCTCAACAGTGGATGTTCCGCTAAAGTCACAGAGGAAGGCCTGTCGCGGGTATTCTCTACAACATCGCCCGCAAACCCATGGATGGCAAGAAACTCATCCTGCCAGAACTTGTTGTACCTAGGGGTTATCATTGGACTTCGATATGGGAGCAGGAAAGGAAGGCTCTTACCTGGCGCGAGAACACTGACGTTAAGAAAAGCTGGCAACAGTTCTTCCGAAGCAACCGACTAACGAATAAATGGGACCCCTTGGTCATAACCCATATGCCGAGCCGCCCTGTCGATATTATAAGGTACCGCCTTGCAACATCCCTAGAAAAATATGGCACGTGTCCGGGATACAACTCCGCATAAATACGACTTCTCCGACACTTGTATTCTCCCCGGACAAAAGCAAAGTCAAGTTCGAGAGTGGCAAAAGTGTTCGGCATTGAACTATGGACGCGTGAACCGGAGCCAGGGGACGAAAAGTAACAAAGCATAGACATTATCAAGAAAATCAATGAGCTTCACTCCAGCATCTTGGACGCATATTAGACCAAAGACAGATTCGAGAGCCTCCGCAAGACTCGTGGAAGCGGAGCCAACGGTTTAGGAGCGTACTTTGCGAAATGCTCCCACAACCATGCCCGGAGGAAAGCAACGTGAACATACGAGTCTACCTTCAAATAACCGTTTGAAACATACATATCCGCAACCGTGAGGATCCAATTGGGTGTACAAAGAACCAAGAAACAAGCCCCCAATGGGAAGAACGACGCCTTTCGCCAGTTTGATGGCAAATTTAATAAGCCATCGCCTTATATCCTTCTTGCCAGAGCCGTCGTCAAAAATATCTCTGGACAGCCACAAAGCTAAAAACGCGGCAACATGGAGAGTGTCATCTAATTTTAGGTCCACCTCCGCTCATCAAGGAACACACACACCCACCAGTGCAGAAGCACTTCGTCTCGTGATCCTTTCGGACGAACCCTTTTGACTTCTCGACAAGGGCGGCACACATCTCCTTTTGATCATCAGACAACGTGATATCAAGATTTCATGTTATGGGAAGGTTCAGCAAGACGGCTACGCTCTCTAAAGAGATGGTCATTTCTCCCCACCTGCATATGGCAGTATGAGTATCTGGACACCATTTGGAGACAAACGTGATCAAACCATGGATGTCTTTCCTAACTTGAAGTGTTTCAGAAGCCGTGACAACTCCAACAATCTGCGCCTTGGTCAAATTGGCCCTCACACATTCTTGACCTATCATGAATTGCATCCACTTATCAAAAGAACGCAACGGGCTTTGACAGATTTTGAAGTCGATGGGAGAAGCAGGATATTCTTTCCTCTGCAGACAAAATCGCATTATGCGCCCTGGCCGAACCGACTGGACCTCTCCTTCATTTTATGAACCAGTCAAAAGAACCGCCACATACTTGGGATGGGTTTTCCTAGGTGAAGAAGACATTGTAAAAAATTCATCATCCGCATTTGGCTTGGAGTTGCTAACGTTCTTCGGTACAGTTGCAAGGCTCTTCCCAGGTGACATCTTAACAGAATTCCTTATGCTATTGAAGTAACTACAACAAAACAAAACAAAGAATTACTACCTCGAAGAAAAAGCATACATAAAGTATTACCAAGATCGGTTACGAACAATAACGTGTTTGTCACGGAAATTTCTCTTTGGCCACACATCACGACATTTATGACTAGGAGAATGGGGACTGATGCTACCCAACGAGGCATATGTAATGTCAAGGAAATACGCTATTGGTCGAAATCATATAGTACCGTGGGAAGCATGCGAAGTCACGGAAAGTACAACCCAGGTCAAGTCATGCTCTATCATGGAAATACGCTCGCAACCAAGGGAGGAATATTTTCACACGGCCACAAAAGGGAAAGGCAACCTTGAAGATAGGTTTTCACGAGAAGAAAACTAATAACAACAACCTACTCATGCACGCATGTTTTGTATAATACTTGGTTTTCTTACTATCGGCATGGCGACTAATATTACTATGATACTGCTAGCAAGGAAGAATCATTCATACAAAAAAAAAATACGGGTTCATGGAGAGTATATCTACGGCTAGGGCTCGCACCGACAAAAGAAAAAGAGAAAAAAGAAGCGTTGGAGTACATACCTGGAATGTTAGCTCGTCTTACTGCTACCACTCTTCCGCTAGCACAAAGACGTGAGAATAAAGATGAAAAATAAAATAAAAGGAGAACGACCCTTTTATAGGAGTAATATTCTTTTGAAGTTCGAATAAGGAAAGGATTCCCTATTTTAAGACACGAATAAGAAAAGGCAATCGGGCCCGTAAGGATAAATCTCACGATGCCCAAAAGTCCACGCCATGCCTTACCTCACGATACCCCAGCAATCCGTGCCAAGCCAGCGTCCAAGCCGCGCCCGCGCCGAGCCAAGCCGAGCCGCGCCAAGTCAAGCCAAGCCGTCCGCGCCGAGCCAAGCCAAGTTGCGCCAAGACTGAGCCGAGCCGCGCCCGAGCTGCGCCAAGCCAAATCCCATTCCTAGCCACGCCAACAACTTGCTAAGCCAGTACCTCCGCGTTCCCTAGCCCAGCCAAGATGACGCGTGACCAAATCAAGCTGACATCATGTGTCTCAACCAGCAACTGCCTCTACCATTTCACGTCTAGCCAATAACGACGCAAATAGAATTCATGCAAGGCCGCCAACGCAAGGATCACGGATTCTCAAAATACTCTCGAAAAAGGTTAGACAAATTTTTCTAGCCGTCTTTCATGACCCGCCGCTTTGGTTTTGTCCTTGTCTGACACCATCTTATGCTTACCTCGCAACAATGCTCTTGTTCCGAGCTAAGCAGGAGACTTAATGTTGATGGTGGTTTTTAGCTTAGGGTTAAAATCATAAAACTATGCATCTGAAATGACGTCACTATGACCACTAGCACACTTATTGAATCAAACAAACATGCCTACGTAAGAATTACCAGTGGTACCTTTTTTTTTTATACGTGTGTCATGTTCCACGGCAGAACCCTTAGTATTAACCGACATCACCTTTGTATATGCCAAACCCTAATTCTCCCACCGTGCCAATGGCAAACCATGCCAGCCACGTCTCTGCGCCAAGGCATGCCAACCATGCCAGCCGCACCACCGTGCCAATGGCAAACCATGCAAGCCACATCTCCGCGCCAAGGCATGCCAACCATGCCAGCCGCACCACCGTGCCAATGGCAAACCATGCCAGCCACGTCTCCGCGCCAAGGCATGGCAACCATGCCAGCCGCACCACCGTGCCAATGGCAAACCATGCCAGCCACGTCTCTGCGCCAAGGCATGCCAACCATGCCAGCCGCACCACCGTGCCAATGGCAAACCATGCCAGCCACTTCTCCACGCCAAAACAAAGGGTTGCAATAATTAACGGCTACCATTCTCTTTGAGATGCAGATCTCGACCATCCAAGTTCGCCACCTAACGCATGGCAACTTGCGGCCCAAAGCCAAACACCAAGATTTACACTAAACCCTAGTTTTGGCCGCGCTTATACCATGCCAGGCTTTCCTTCGCGTCACTGGATGCCAAAACGAAGGGTTGCAACGATCAACGACCACCTTTCCATCTAAGATGCAAATCTTAACCGTCCAAGGTCACCAGCTAACGCGTGGAAACTTGTGGCCCAACGCCAAGCCTTAATTGTGGTCGCGCCCAAACTACGCCAAGACCCTAGCTTTTGGCCTCGCCTAACTACACAAAAATCCTAGCTTGCCGGCCATACTTTCATGCCGCCAGCTACCAAACGAAGGGTTGCAATAATCAACGGCTACCCTTCTCTTTAAGATGCATATCTCGACCACACAAGTTCGCCACCTGATGCATGGCAACTTGCGGCCCATAACCAAACATCACGGTTTGCGCCTAAACCCTAATTTTGGCCACACCTACTCTATGACCAAGCCATGCTCAACGCTGGATGCTACAAACGAAGGGTTGCAATAATCAACGGTTACCCTTCTCTTTGAGATGCATATCTTGACCACACAAGTTCGCCACCTGACGCATGGCAACTTGCGGCCCAAAGCCAAACATCACGGTTTGCGCCTAAACCCTAATTTTGGCCGCGCCTACTCTATGACCAAGCCATGCTCAACGCTGGCTGCTATAAACGAAGGGTTGCATTAATCGAAGACTACCCTTCTCTTTGAGATGCAGATCTCGACCACACAAGTTCGCCAGCTGACGCATGGCAACTTGCGTCCCAAATCCAAAACACACGGTTTGCACCTAAACCCTAATTTGGCCGCGCCTACTCTTTGACAAGGCCATGACTCAACGCTGGATACTACAAACGAAGGGTTGTGATAATCAACGTCTACCCTTCTCTTTGAGATGCAGATCTCGACCACACAAGTTCGTCACCTGACGCATGGAAACTTGCGGCCCAAAGCCAAAACACACGGTTTGCATCTAAACCCTAATTTGGCCGCGCCTACTCTTTGACAAGGCCATGACTCAACGCTGGCTGCTAAAGCGAAGGGTTGCAATAATCAACGGCTACCCTTCTGTTTGAGATGCAGATCTCGACCACACAAGTTCGCCACCTGACGCATGGCAACTTGCGGCCCAAAGCCAAAACACACGGTTTGCACCTAAACCATAATTTAGCCGCGCCCACTCTATGGCAAACCCATGCTCAACGTTGGCTGCTAAAACGGAGGGTTGCAATAATCAACGGCTATCCTTCCCTCTGAGATGCGGATCTCGACCGTTCAAGTTCGCCACCTAACTTACGGCCCAAAGCCAAAACATCACGGTTTGCATCTAAACCCTAAATTTGGTCGCGCCTATTCTTTGGCAAAGCCATGTCGACTCTACCATGGACACTGGCATGCCACCATGCCACACGTAACACCTTGCTACACGTTTTCCCATTAAAACACTCGAGACATCTAACACATGTCACAAACTGGGGGATGCTCATAAAGGGTATTGGTTTGGCGGTTTACAGCGTGCGGCGTACACTATGCCCGTTACATGAAAGTGTCATAAGAATGAGTCGGTTAGTAAATACAAGGAATAATTGTGAAACGCTCCTTTCATTATGGAACATTAATTCCAGGCGTTACCCATTTATCACCTCCTTCCACTTTACTCAACTGTTTCCATTTTCTACGAGACCAGAGTACGTTAGGTTACGACTTGTATAAATAGGTCTTACCTATTTCCACCAAACAACAAGTTTTGGTCAGGAGCATACAACACTCAGAAACCACTTGCTAGCTTTCCCATATGTTAGCTTTCACTTTCTGATACAAGTCAAACAACTACTCTTCCATAATCAACTATTCTCGGTCTCAACACTTTCTTCGCTTCCTCCCTAAAACCAACCCTTCTCCTTCACTTTGTGACCGAAGCAAGTCCGGAACGACCATTTCTTGGTTTAGTAGGACTTGTGCAGATTGATCCCTCGAATCTAAAGTACTCCCTTGCAGTACATTGTTTAGGGTTTAGACTCAGTTTCTCACCCACTCACGCGAAATTACCGAAATCAGCAGAAACCGTTTTCACCCTCAAACAAGTGGGTTATGTTCTAAAATTGGTATGTTCATAAACTAATATATTTATATAATAAGGAATGCAATCTTTTGCAAACCTTGGCTATAATTTTCATGAATTGATTCGAGTGAATCAAAATCGATTTTGCTTCAATTTTGTCTTGTATACTTCTATGAGAATATAAAAAATTGAACAACTCTAGAACTAGTTTCATTTGAGTCATTTGAACTAGTTATGGTTAAGATGAATATGGTTGATATGAAAGTGTTCATATGGCTCACTTTGGTTAGCTATTGTTGAGCCAACAAAGGTGCACATATTTGGGTACGGTTACTCGTATCTAAATGAAGTAACTTTTCATTTGTGTGTAACAAGCTAAGTTCGATCTAACGGTTGAAAGATATTAGCTTGAGTCTAATCAGGTTTTCATCTAACGGTGAATATTGAATACTTTGTTACCAAGGTAACATTGATTGCAAACCCTGATTTAAAGAAGACTATATAAAGGAGAACTCTAGCAACTGGGAAACCTAATCCCCACACCTCCTATGTGATACTAGTTGCGACTAGAGTCGATTCTCCTTTAACCTTAGGTTTTTCCAAAACCCTGTAGGTTAACGACTTGAAGACTTCAATGGGATTATGAAGCCAGACCCAACTATTTTCTCTATAGTTGTATGTTCTGATCATGCCGTTTTCTATCGTGATTGAGTACTATCTTCTCTAAGATTTGATCGAGATTTAATCTCCTATAGGCAAGATAAAAAGTAGTCACAAACATTTTCGTCTCATCGTTTGTGATTCCACAATATCTTGTTTCGCTACCATACGATTAAGATTATTGTGAGGTGATTGATATTTCTAGGCTGTTCTTCGGGAATATAAGTCCGGTATATCAATTGGTTCATGTTTACCTTGATTTATCAAAAGATGGAAAAAAACTCATAGGTTTATCTGTGGGAGACAGATTTATTTATTCAATAGACTTTTTTGTGTGAGACAAATTGGTTTATCAAGTCTTCGAATTTGGGTCGTAGTAACTCTTAGTTGTGGGTGAGATCATCCAAGTGAATCAAGTGCGTAGAGTCCTGCTGGGATTCAAAGACGTAAGGAGCGCACCTTGATCAGTGTGAGATTGGTTAGGGCTCAACTACCTTCCAGTCCGAAGTTAACTTGGAGTAGGCTAGTATCTGTAGCGGCTTAATACAGTGTGGTGTTCAAATATGGACTAGGTCCCGAGGTTTTTTCTGCATTTGCGGTTTCCTCTTTAACAAAACCTCTGGTATCTGTGTTATTTCTTTTTCGCATTATATTTGTTTATATAATTGAAATATCTCAGGTTGTTCGTAAGTTCAGTCAGTTGTGAATCCAACCTTTGGTTGTTGATTGAATTGATTGACACTTGGATATTGGTTTTTGATACCGTCAAAGTTGTTTCTTATATTAATCAGGCTCACGGATTTCTATCTGTTTGATTCGATGATTACATTAAGAAGTAGAGATATAACTCTTTGATATACTTTTCTTAAGATTGAGTCTGACTGTCTAGTTGATTCTCTTGAAAGTATATTGGAGTTAGTCCATACAGATTGCTAAACGAAATATTGGGTGTGGTTGTTAGACCCCCGCTTTCAAGGTTAAACAATTTCTCATGGATTTCTAAGATCCTATCGGTTTGCTCTTATGTTTATTCGTTTCTTTGTCATTTTTGTGACAAAATGGTGGAGAAATATATGGAGTAAACAAGTGATTTATGATCACTAGCTAGGAAAGGATATTTATGCTTATAACATTATATTTAACGAAAGGGTAAAGCATAGACTAAGGGGGAGAATCATATCGTCATGATGTGTAGTATTTCATACTAAAAAAGGGGAATAATGAAGATGTTCGATTGAATATATACCTAGCTTTCCTGAGGGGAGTAAATATTTTGTTGTTCAAATGTCAACATCGACATTTATTTTTTTGAATATGTGCAGGTTATTGTGTTGTTGAAACTTGGAATCAAGCGTATGAAGAATGATTTATTTTTAATTCGTTTATCTCCATATGTATTAGAGTTTTGTCACTAAAATTTACAAATGGGGAGATTGTTAGAGCATTTCTCGGTTAAACCCCCCAAGCGTTGGTATGTTAAGTTTGGTTGTCATATTTTAATATCAAAACTCAAATAGAGTCGCTTGATTAAGATTACTAGCGTCAACTTCGTTTAGGTTAGACTATAAAGTCTAGGAATGTTGAGACATACAAGTATTACCAAGAAGACCTGAAGATCGTGAAGATGTATCGACTACAACGAAGACATCATCCTTTCCCTTGAGGTTAGTGATACTGATTTGACTTGTTTCCATTCTAATGAGAAAACTAAGTAACTAGGGGTAGATTACTTGGTCTCAACTATACGAAGTTGACTTTTTTCTTTATATATCGGCTTAATTCTGAGAGTATTCAAAACGGGACTACGTCCCGGTTTTTTTTTCTGCATTTGCGGTTTCCTCATTAACAAAATCTTGTTGTGTCATTTACTTTAATTCAGGTGCTTAATAGATGTTTAATCAAGTTAACCTTGATATTAACTAACATTAATTCACCATCAAAACATGAAATTTTTTTATTATTTGTTTTTTTTTTGACAAAAATCGACCCAAAATCGGTGGATGTTCATGCACTCGTAGACCGATCTTGGGTCAATATTTTAATTCACGAAAAATGCCAAGAATTGGTGCATATTACTTATTACATAACCCGATTGTAAGAGTCGGTGACCATGATACATACACATAGATCGATTCCAACCAACGCACAAAAAAAGTACACGATTTATACGAGTGCTCATGTAATCCGATTCCGGCTTAAAAAGTACACAGAGAAGTTAGGCATTTTCTCCACTAAGAATCAGTTTATGTAGACATTTATATCGACCGGTTGTCACATGAATCGGTAATTATGGACATAAACGATCGATTATGGCTAAATACAGTAAATCAAGATTGTTTGTGACTTTCAATCTTGAATGGATAAATCAATCACAAGTATAATTAAGACTAATGGGTTGCAATCGACTATGTTTACTTTGATTATTTTTTTTGTAGAAAATTGATGATGAATTTCCGTTAAAATAGATCGATGTTGTTAGAATCAATCGATGAATTTGAGTTGAGTTTTAATTTTAAATTGTGAGGGAAATGATTTGAATAGGTTTGGTTTTGAAAGGGTTTTAAATTTAGAAGGATAAGGCTTAGAATTAAATTTTAATAGTGAGGGTAACTTAGTACTTACACCTAGTTTAGACACTCCTTATCCCTTTCTCTAGGTTGGGTGAGCAAATTGATGGGCCCCGAATAATAACCTAGTCCCCAAACTAGCCAGGATATTAAACTTTCAAAATTTGTAAAACTTTATCAATTTTAATTAAATTTCTCGGCTAGTGCCAACTGTTTTTCTTCTATTAGTTGTTGTTCTAACCTTCTTTCTGAAGTTCTTACTCTAAAAAATTTATTCGGATATCATGGACAAGGACTTTAACACTTATTTCTTTACAATTATGATATCGTTTCGTCACATAAATTTCAAAAATCACATTTTTTTTATTTATATTTATTTTTTTGCTTTTGTTGCTTCCAAGTCATAAATATCTTCAACTTTATTCATAAAATAAATTAATATATTTTTATATATTGATGATGACATGTTTTTATTGTCGACTATTTTGAGAGAATTGTATCCTGCAATTCGGCATGGCTTTAGCAGATGTATTTTTTATGTTATTAGACACTTCTTTTTTCATGAGTGTACATAACCATCTATAAATTATACTCCGTCTGTGGGAGTCGAACCTACAACCTTATGGAAAGAAGCCATACGCATATAAAAAAAATACAATTGATTGTATCAAAGGTACTTGGACTTGTAACGCTGCTGAAGTGAAATTACAACCGAGTAGAATTTTCATGTACAATTGATTGCGAATTCCATTCAAGTCTTATCAAAGATACATAGTAACAGTTTAAGATTTTTTAAGATATCCATTACATTGATCAGAACTGGTCAATCAGGAAATCAAAATCACTTTTGCATTTTCCTATTTTTAATATATCAATCATATTTTGATAATTAAGACAACTAGGTCTAGACTTCATTCACTTTCAAAACCCACATTTACAAGTGAATTAATAGTGAAGGAATCAATGGTTTGTACCATTAAAAACGCTACATTAGAAGAATTTATGTACTATCAGGGTTGATCATCTATCACAAAAAAACAGAGTTGTTCTTCAACTTTTGGATAACAGACTGGAGTTGCGGTTCGATTAAAACCCGACACCATGGTTGTGAAAATCGTCCGATTCACGAGTTGAATCGGACGTTTCGCTTCAAATTTAACTAATTTGAGTTAAATCGTTCTCATAACTCGTTTGTCCTAGGAATCGTGTGATTCTCCCGTTGACTTACGATTTTGACCAGTTTGACCAAGTTCGGTGGAGACGTGGAGTTAATGTTTTGTAAAAAATCTTAGAGTGCAGAGAGATTCAAACAAATTCGATAAAACTTCACTCTCAATCAAAGCAAAATTAAACTGGACAACAGGTCTACGAGAAACCACTCTCCACCACTATACCAACTTGGGTGTTGGTGATAATAATTAAAGATATACACTAGTTATTAAATCAAAGGTCAAAATTTTAAGCTGTTTTAAGCAATCAATGATTTTTGTGGGCATCCTAATACCAATTACTAACTAAAAACCTAGGATATAATATTCTTTTATAAATAAAAGGTATGTATTTATATATAAATTAATTTTTAGAGGTATTAAAAAAATTGACTATGAATCTACGTTTCACGATTCAATATACGATTCGATTCAGAAAAAATGAAAAGCGATTTACGTTTCGATTTACGATTTAAAAACCTTGCCCGACACCCATACACCACTTTTTGGTACTTCTTATTTATACTTTCTGTTTTGTTAAAGGACACTAACGGTGGTTTTTGGCAAGCAGTGTTCAGAAGAATTTCATATACAACGAACACGGCGCAAAATGACATCAGATAACTCTTTTTTTTTTTTTTTTTATCTAGGCAAAGGTATGGGGTTGTTAACCGACGTCCTTCTTGATTTCTATTACTATGAACAGTAAAAATATAATTTGTATCCTAATATTAAGTGAATGGGTGATTTTGAGAAGTGGTGTGTTAAGGTTTTAACTGTCATGGAACTAATGTGTCAATTTGACTAATACATATTTTGTATTTCTTTTTTATGACTCCTCCTTATCAAGTTTTCTCTCATGTGCCAAAATATAGGAAGAAAACAATATTGATCCAACCTGTTTGAAAAAATGCCTTAAAGAAAAAATTGTAGTAATTATCATGGCCATGTTCTCTATGGCTTTGTTTTTTCTTTTGCAAGTATCATTTCACTTGTTAGTTTTCAGTCGTGTTCTTTTTTTTTGGTCGGCCCTCACTGCTGCAGCAGTAATCTAGTTACTACAACCAGTACTTACTACCTATTCAATCCAGAAGGACCGATGGTTATTTTAGCACTGCAAATTAAGCTAGAAAACAACATTAGAACTCTTAATAGAACCGGAAATCCAATGTCAACACTTTTAGATAAGACGAGAAGTGTTAGCTTTATTTGCATGTACGTAGTTCCTCACCAATTCGCCTTTCCATCTCAATTTGACGTTTTAGCAGCTTAATATGGCGACAAAGTTAAACATTCTAGAGTTCACCATCCTTATCTTTATCTTAAATATTTCGCATTTCTTCTTCAAAAGCATTCTTCTAGTTTGGCATTCTCTCTTAAACTGTCGTATAAGAAGAAATGCTTGATACACCATCATCATCCTTTTGTATGTAGAGATTAAAGAATGTGAAGATCGTGAACAAATAAACAAAATATCTACCTTCATGACTCGTATATATACACATCGACTGGGTTATGAAGCTTGAGAAAATTATAATCATAATATCATGATTTTTTCAGATCTAACAACGTGCGCATTACAAATGAATATCATGCTTCTAACTTTCATAAAAAATGGCTTAACTATCATTGATGTAATTATTAATGCAAGGTATCACATAAGTTTTTCTAGGTCACGAGGCAACCTTATTATGTATGGAATCTGAACTTCAATCTTATTTGTTTATCTAGTTAAACCACAATAAGGTTAGTTGTATTTTTCTTACCATATTTGGGCTTCCTTTTTCTTCTCTCTTCGAGGCACTGAAGAATTTGTAAGATTTTTCAAAAGCAAAACTCATCCTTTCCAAATCATTATGAAGTTTGACATGAATCTTTTCATTTTTCTTCAACTTCTGACATTTCCCTTTAGAATGACCACAACTTCTACAAAAAGTGCAGTTTAAGTCAAGAGAATTTCCCGAAGAAGCTAGCTTACTTTTACCACCATGAACACTTTCACTCTCATTGGATCCTGCAAGAATAAAGGTATTGTTCTTGGTGAAGAAGGTATTACTCTTAAACCCAATTTCACTCGTGTTTTTAAAATACTTTTGACCAAACAGCATGGCTGAGAGCCTGAGATCTTACCAGAACTTCCTGAAAGTTCATGTAAATCGCACTTAAGTAGATTAATCTCTTCATCCTAAAGAGACGGAGTTTTAGTGAAATTTTCATTGTGTTTGTCAAATTGTAGAATTTTTACTTGAAGAGATGTTTCAACCTTTTCCAAATTTTCTTTAGACGAAGATTTTCATGATGAATTTCTTCACTCTTATCCAAGAATTCAAGAATATCCTTATTTGCTTCATCATATGAATCAGGATTAGGATCTACATGTATTTCAACAACAAAAGCATAATTCTCTGTTGAATCTTCAGAGGGAAGCTCATCAGGCATATCATTAAGAGAAAATATGAGAGCATTATTTCCTTGATAGTATTCCTTATGCACATTCCTTTTGCATATCTCCAAAATCTCTACATTTAAAGTAGTAAAGTGAATTTTCATCACGAGAAGAAGATTCATCTCAAAAGTTTGATCTAAGGAGCCTTTTTCCAGAACGTGTTTCTCTTCGTCTCTTAAGAATATTTCTGACATGTTGGGTGATCAAAGACATGGTAATTTATACATCATCATGATCGTTACAACATTCATCGACCCAAGAAAAGCTACCCTTTGGAGGAGGAATGCTTGTTTTAGTCACAACTTCAAGAGCGGGTGATTTTTCTTTGGCAGTGAGTTGTTCATGATCAAAGATCTTTAACTTTCCGACGAGCGTGCTCCTGGAAAGTGTAGTAAGATCGTTTCCTTCCATAATGGCATGTTTCTTAGACTCGTACCGACCTGGAAAATATCTCAGAACTTTCATTACAATATCCCGTACATGAGTATTTTTCCCTACTGAATAACAAGCATTCACAATTTCCGATAACTTGTGATTAAATTCTTCAAACGAATCTTCACCAGTCATACAAAGATTTTCCCAATCAGAAGTTAGGTTTTAAAGCTTAGCTTATTTCTCTTCGCAATTCCTTTCAAATACAGTTTCTAAGAAATCCCAAGCATCTTTTGATTTAGTGCGCGTGGACACATGATGTTGAAGATATTGGATTATGGTGTGGATAATGACGTTCAATCCATCAGGGTTGTGTTTAAAATCTTTAATTTCATCATCTTCATATGCCTTTATGCCTTTAGGAACAACAACTGATCATTCTCTAACAACTGGAGCATATTATCCTCTTACAACAACAACCCATGTCCAAAAGTCACGAGCTTGTAAGAAGGAACGTATAACAGTTTTCCACCATAAGTAATTTGTGTCATCGAAAGCTGGTGGTATGTTAATCGAGATTGTACCCTTGTCCATAATACAAATCGCTTCAAACACAGACTTATTAGGTCAACAATGTTTGCTGCTCTGATACCAATTGAAAACGCAGGGGATACCAAATTCACCCAACTTTTTTGTTTGGCAACCTGTACAGACAAAACTTAATACAATAACAAGTAGACCAACTTAATGATCCTTGAAAATATGTATATAGAGTTAATATCTCAACCTTTGCTCAATCGGTATGTATATAGACACAAGGTCCATGAACCTGATTTTTAAGCAGAGTACTTGGACAATTTCAAAAATAAATATCCAAGATCAATCTAGTCGTATCCAAATAATTCAATCGGAATTTTTCCAAGTGATTAAATTTGTTATCTATCTTTCAAGATACGAATATTATAAGAAACTAGTCACCTAATCAATTAGAATTAAGAGGACACATGTACTTAGATTGAATACATACAAACCTGTGTATATCCAATTATAAAGATAAACAATATAGTGCGGAAAAGGAAAAACACAAGAAACCGAAATTTTATTAACGACGAAATTGTAGTTGCAGAAAAACCCCGGGACCTCGTCCAGATTGAACACCATTGTATTAAGCCGCTATCAAACTTCAGAATGGAATGTAGTTGAGACTGAATCTACTCTCCAAGCGATTCAGTTACAGTCGCGCTCCTTACGTCTCTTGAACCTCGCGAGGCTCTACACACTTGATTCGCTAAGCTGACATCCTTTACATCCTAAGAGTTTCTTCAGCCAAAGTGTATACTTTTGATACCAATCTTCCTTTAACAGATAAGCCTACTTGATTTTCGTTTAGATCAAAGATCAAGGTGTGGAAATATCTTTGTAATAGACAAAGCTACCAAACCTCACTAATCCAGAACTTACGACTCCCAAAGAGCAGCATAAATTTTTAACCACCTCTCAAGAATAATCATCGAAAGATCAACTAAGATAAGTCTTTAAATATCTATCTTGAGGAATCACAAAGTCTGACACGAAGAGAACTTCGTGATTATTATCTATCTTTCCCGAAAGATATTACGAAAACCTCGATAAACATAAAAGCAAGATCAGGATTCACGAAATATCAAGGTAAAGATAGTCGGACCTGGCTTCATGAATCCCAAAAGTGAAGTCTTTTAGTCGTAGACCTAATTATGGTTCTCCGAGGAAATCTCGGTCAATAAAGGACGACTCTAGAATCAACTAAGACACAAAGTGGCAGGGATTGAATTTCCCAGTTGACAGAGATGCTCTATGTTTAGTTTTTAAAGAACATGGTTAGCTTAAAATTCAAGCTAAGATAACTAATCAAGAAAAATAATTTAGGTCTTCAAAATACAATAAAAGACTATACACATAGGTTTAGTTACGAAACCATATATGATGACTGTCCGGTTTAGCAAGTTAGCCAAATAACTAAAAGCTATTTGATGTTAATTTAATCATCTAATAAATTAATCATGATACAAACACATAGGTGTTTAAATAATTAATAAAGTCTTAGAAACATTGAAAAGAGTTATAACAATGCTAAACATATTAAAAATAATAAGTCTTTAAGCATCTGCTAAACATTGTCGTGACATTTGGTACAACGGTTTGCCAACCGTATGGCTTGTTCACGAATCAGGGTGATACAGTTTGTGAACTGGGTTCGCCATTCATACTAGACTACCGAACTCAGATGACCACTGTTTGTGAACCGGGTTCGCCAACTTCTAGCCTATTTATTCAACTTATAAAAATCAGTTCGCCACGGTTCTCCAACCAAGTTCGTGAACTATTCCCAACTGAACTTGCACTTTGCGAACTGGTTCGCCAACCTTCCTATATTTATGTATCCCAAATATCTATGGTTTGCGAACCGGTTCGCCAACCTTCCATGAGTAAAAATTTCAGTAAGTTCATATTTATCTCTTAAGATGTTTGAAACATTCCCAAGTGATATAATCATTTGCATGGGTAATTTTCAATTGATCCACAAATTAATTCATAATACTAATATTATTAAGGACCTTTCAATATCTATTCACTAAATCATATTTCGAGATTTTTCACAATACAAGTTTGACTCGAAACATCTTCTTTGTAAATCTACCATCAGTCATACGACATAGTCTCAATAGATAGAATTATGGTATAGTGAGTAAAATATAATGGTTTAGTCTTCACATACCCGATACAAAAGTTCTCCAAATGTCTTCGCCGATCTTCAGTCTTCAAGGGTGATCTGTAATACTCTACTAAATTTTAACCTATCCGAAGCTTGACTTAGTAGACTAGAAATCAAGATATGGTTTTGATCACCTAACACTGACAACAAGCTTGAGATAGCAAAATTTTGTGGGTTTAACCGAGCAATGCTTTAACACCACATCTAATAACAGTATGGTCCTAAATGGATGAGGATATGATACTTACTCGAATCGATAAATATTTGTTTGGTAAAATTGAGTTAGTCGGAAAAATTTGGAAGTCTGGTTTCTCGAGTGGCGTATCAGAGTCAGAGCTTACCAAGCGGGTCGTAATCGGACCTATTGGAAGCCAAAAAAATTCTAGTATGTCAAACAAGAGTCCCAAGGATTAATAAATCCAGCTACAAGAGTCTCTGTATTTATAAATTCTCAAGGCTACATGTAGCTTTGAATTCAAGCTAAGGTTGCTTGAGATTCAAGAAAACACTTTCCCAATTAAGATAAAATTTTAAGTTAGGAATGCACATAATCGTGTGAAAAGTATGCGTTGAAATTACATAGAAGAATATGCATTATGGTCTGGATAATTGGAACTATGTACAATGGTAGTCCATAAAGGCTAAGTAAACTTGTGAACCTACAAGCAGTAATAGTATTCAATAATACTCAAGACTTAAACAATAATCCACAATCCCAAAAGGATCTTGTTAAACTTGTATTAAAAGTGTATACGAGAGACGCAACAAAAATGAACTATTTAGGGTCAAGGTATGCACAAAAAGTATGCTTAACCTTGGGCAGTTTGTGAGGTTTAGCTTTTGTGCATTAGTACTAAAACTAGGTAGGTATGCTTACTGGCTAGGCATACCTCTTGGAGTTGTGAAGTTAGACCTGAAGAGTACACATACGGGGTATGTGTACTCTTCAGGCAGTTCATCGAAGTCAGATCGGAAGGGTATGCATACTGTTATAGTGTCTTCAACAATTCACAAACTCATATTAAAAGGGTATGCATACCTCCAAGTAGTTCTTGTATTTCTCTTACAATCAAATTTGAAAGATTCTCAATAGGCATAAATAGTCTACACTGTTTTCTTGGGAAATTTTAAAAAGATTAATTGAGACAAAAATAGTTTGTAAACAATAACATGTTTTAACTAAGATTGTTATAAATATATAAACATTCATTTCTCTAATCATATTTTGAGTGTTTGGATAAGAAAAGCTTAAAACTTGATTTTTTTTAATTAATTTTTTTATATGAAATGTACTTAAATCATACGACAACGTATCATAAGATAGAATGGGAGATACGATGAGTAAATAAGATAGGTCCGTCTTCACATACCTCTGTGTTTAAGAAGTTTTCGCAAATGTCTCTGTTTATTCTTCAGTCTTCAATCTTTAACGGTATTTGGTGATATTTAATACTCAATTACCATGCTCTAATCCTAGTATGGGACTTGTTTTTAGTAGACTAGAAATCAAGATATAGTTGCATTTAATATCGACAACAAGATTGAGATGGTTAAACTTGCGATTTCGACGAGTGATGCTCTAACAAGTTGGATAAGGTTGTTTGCCACATTTTTTTATCCTTCACGAACAAGAGTGAGATTTTGAAGACTTTACTTGGGGATCGCAAAGCACATGCAAGCTATCTTCTTTGATATATACTTAACTAGAATCTAAGTAATTATCACAAACCATAGATTAGATAGAAAAGATATCTCTAGATTTTTCTAGGTGATCTTGTGAAGGAGAATCAATTAGGTAATGGAACGTGTAAACCCTAATCGTTGATGAGTGCCAAATATTGCATATTTCTACACCTTTTTATTGGCATTTAACTCATCTTTTGTGCTCAGAAATCAGATATTATCCCAAAATCTGTGTTTTCCCTGTTTTCAAGAATAAATATTTGTACTAATTAATTTTGTGTTTTTAGGTAGTAAATAAAGCTCGGAGAAATTGAGGAACCAAAAGAGCAGAAAATTGGAGGCAAGAGTCTCTGGAGCAGAAAGCCAAAGCCCGCGCGCGCAACAGTTGCAACCCAACAAGGAGCAACCCATCTACAGGATATGGGCTTGAGCAGTCCAAGACCCAAGACCCGGATCCAAGCCCGTACCATTTGAACCGTTAAATTTGCTCCATCTACATCCGACGGCCGCATCAACCCACGCATCGGGTTCACCAAGATCCAACGGTCGCTCCAACCATCCCATCACTTCGCTGCACCTGCCTCACACCAAAAACCGCCTACACCTCCCATCGACCAAACCCCATTTCTTCTTTCTCTTCTCTTTCTTTTCTCCCCAACAACTCCGAGAGAACCCATCTCCTTCACCTTCTTCCCCATACCGGTTTGCAGAGCCATCACCACCATCCCCATCTCCTTACCACCGACACCAGCACCAACAACTCCATCAAGACTGCTTCCGCCATCCCTATTTCGACCTATCTCCATCAGTAGCTTCTTCCATACCTTAGAAGCTAGGGTTGAGATAGTTGAAATTAGGGTTACATCATGAGTGCCAAATATTGCATATTTCTACACCTTTTTATTGGCATTTAACTCATCTTTTGTGATCAGAAATCAGATATTATCCCAAAATCTGTGTTTTCCCTGTTTTCAAGAATAAATATTTGTACTAATTAATTTTGTGTTTTTAGGTAGTAAATAAAGCTCGGAGAAATTGAGGAACCAAAAGAGCAAAAAATTGGAGGCAAGAGTCTCGGAGCGTAAAGCCAAAGCCGCGCGCGCAAAACGCTTGCAACCCAACAAGGAGCAACCCATCTACAAGATATGGGCTTGAGCAGTCCAAGACCCAAGACCCGGATCCAAGCCTGTACCATTTGAACCGTTAGATTTGCTCCATCTACATCCGACGGCCGCATCAACCCACGCACGGTTCACCAAGATCCAACGGTCGCTCCAACCATCCCATCACTTCTCGCTGCACCCGCCTCACACCAAAACCGCCTACACCTCCCATCGACCAAACCCCATTTCTTCTTTCTCTTCTCTTTCTTTTCTCCCCAACAACTCCAGAGAACCCATCTCCTTCACCTTCTTCCCCATACCAGTTGCAGAGCCATCACCACCATCCCCATCTCCTTACCACCGACACCAAAGCACCAACAACTCCATCAAAGACTGCTTCGCCATCCCTATTTCGACCTATCTCCATCAGTAGCTTCTTCCATACCTTATAAGCTAGGGTTGAGATAGTTGAAATTAGGGTTACATCAAATCAAGGGAGTCAGAGAAGAGACAAGGGAGGAAAGAGGTTTGGGTCGTTGTTTACTTGTGATTTCGAGTGATTGTGGGTATAAAATCAATTGTTCTTCATAAGAGAGAAATCAGTCTGTTTTTTAGGGTTTAGTTTTGTAATTTAATTTGAAGCTTGTTTTATTTTTCTGCATGATGTTTTAAGCAACTTAACTAGGGTGTAGATGATACCCTTTGATTTAATGTGAAAGTTATGAGAGTCTCAGTTTGTTCTTATTATGAATATTGCTTAGAGATATAGCTAGTTAGTGAACTAAAATTACTTGTGATCAATGGTACTGTAAGAAGACCATTGATACTAGGAGTAAGTAAGGGGAATTAGCTAGACAATTTCCATCTGAAGCCTTCAAGAGAAAGCATAAGAACAAAGAGAGGCTTTGTATTACCTTAGCATAGGATTATAGGGTGGATTCAATCACCCTAGTGCCACAAAATCAACAGTTACAACATCTTTTGCTCATTACTACCTTAGTTTAGAGTCACAGCAACATTAATCAGTCGTATCGACACTAAAAGCTCATATTTGTGTTACAATACCTTAGAAATCAGTTAGGAAAGCCCTTAGCTCAACATTGCACACCCCATTTCCTCGTAGATCGACTCTGTGCTTGCCACGCCTCCAATAGGCGTTGTGCACTTGCAGTTTACACGTAGGAAAACATCTTTTCATAGCCTACCAAGTTTTTGCGCCGCTGCCGGATCTGGTAGTGAGCTGAGTTGCTCCATAGTGCTTACCTTACTGTTTTCAATTTAAACTTTGTATATATGTGTTAGATTTTATCTTGTTGTCTACTGCTGTTAGTATAACATCAATAGTTTCTGTATCTTATTGTTAGCTTAGTGTGTCAATCATCCCTGTATGCTCCTTCACATCCGTTTAGCATTTGTTGTAGTAGTTTTTATTTTATTTTTCGACCTTTTTAAACTCGCATCCGCATCTCACCTTGTCATTTTCGGTTGCTAGTTTTCTTTGTTCTTATTCCACTCATTATCTCTTGTAGTTTATAACTTGTTTATAACTTGCTTTTCTCCTAGTCATTGAGTTGCACATGCTGAGGCTTAAGTTGTGAGCTTGCCGCTGACTTCATCAGTCTCATTAAAACTTTCATTTTCATTCAAAAACTCTACCTGTGTATTAGCACAACTCATCTGTAGTTGCATTCACATAAACCGTACCTTAGGTGTAACTATGAATTTTGCCATAGCATTAGTGCTCTCTTGCTTTGACTGTGTAATTTTGGGATCTGAAGTGCTTTATTGAGTTAGCAGGTACTTGTGGTGTAGCTGAGCAAACTCAAGGAAAACAAGGGAGCAGCAAAACCAATTGGTGGAATTGCCTAAACCCAGTTTTATACTGGCGGTATTGTGTCTCACACCCTTGCTTACATGAATGAATGATATAGCTTTCTTGTTGATATAATCGAATAACTTCATCCTTTGTGCCGTGTGTAACTTGAGCATAGCTTCGTGCTCAGCTCCCCGAAGTCAATTTGTTGAGCGTGAGATATAACTTGGATAACCAAGTTTGTTGCCGCACCGCATCCGCCGCAACGTGTGTGTAATCCTGAGACCTTGTATGAGCTGTAGTTTGCAAACTTGCTTCCATCAACTGAGCTAAGCCATTTGCCTGTCAGTTTTGTTGCAGCCCTGTATAACAAATTCTCGCAATCTGTCACTTGCTAAGGTAGCTTCACTTGCTGTCATTTGCACTTATTGAATGTTAGGCCTGCACTCACGAAATACCCTATCAACCATGTGCCACTTTGCCTCATAACAAGTGCCCTGTTGCTTCCATTGCATATGTACATCTGTGATCACAATACCCTGCTAATATCTCGCATAATTGTGTATAACCTCCGAGATTTGAGATCACTTGATCGTGTTGACACCCTGAGCATGTTGTAAACTGCTAGCATTGTTCATTTGTTGATTAGCTGCAGCATCTGTGAACTTATGATGCTTTGAACTGTTATACAAATATCTGTGATGACTGTAATCTGTGAATGATATAACCTGTTGACCTTGCATATCTATGCAACAATATCTGCAATGTGTGTGTGAACCTTTGGTGTTTAAGTGAGTGTTGAGTAGCAGAATTAGAGATAGCTTGATTAGTCTGTTTTTCAAACACACAACCCAAAGACATGCTTCACCTTGAGTGAGCACATCCCTTAACCCCGTGCACCATACACGTTTTTACTCTCTTTGTTCACTCGCCAACAAAGCCAAAGGTCTTGTGTACAACTTTGTCCCGCACATGCTGTGCTATGCATGAGCTGTGTTTTACTTAATCTGTGCACATAACCAATGATGTGTTGTGTACAAACTTTGCTTGAGCTGCCAACCTCCACATAAGCTGTGCTGTGCAATTCTTAAAGCACTCTTGTGTGCTGAAATTTGAGTGTCATTTTGTGAAATCAGTGCATAAGCTGAGCTGCTGGGCTGCACATAAACTGAACCCATAACAACTGGGCTCTGCTCCAGCCCACATAAATTGGGCTTTGCATAACCAGTGCAAAAGCTGAAGCCCACATAAACTGGGCTTTGCACAAACTCAAGCCCTGTGTGCTTTTATTGGTGTGTCATTTTTTGTGGTTTTTGCTTATCTGTGTCGAACTTGATTGTATGTTAACATGCTAGATGCGCTAGCTAGGCTATGATTGTGTCTTTTAGAGACCAAACAAATCGACTAGTTAGAATCCGCCCGGACGAAATTGTCAAGCATACCCGGCTCTTCCAGAAAGCCCAAATCCATCGTAAAGCCCAAGCCCATCGTAAACAAAAACTATGGGTGATGAACAAAACCAACCCCGTAGTCTCAAGGACTACATGTACCCAACTAGGGCAAGCCAGCCCTCTTGCATCATTCTCACAGCCGATGCTTGTCGGTTTGAACTCGAAAGCAAGCACCATTCACATGTTACCCGTGTTTAGAGGGGTCGATGCCGAAACCCCTACCATCACGTGAGAGATTTTGAGGATATTTGTGGGACTCTGCGTTTTAACCAAATGCCGGAGGAGTCCCTCAAACCGAGATTGTTTCCTTTTTTCTCGAAAGAGAAAGCCAAGTCATGGCTTCATGCCCTACAACCACAGTCCATTAGAACATGGGATGACCTCACAAAAGAGTTTTCAAAAGTTTTTCCCAAACCATAAGACGGCGACAATTCGCGTAGTCTAAATGGTTTTGTGCAATTAGAAGAAGACGAAACTCTAGCAAAGTACTTGGAGAGATTCAATGAATTATTACTCCAATGTCCTCACCATGGCTTTGAAAAATGGAGACTCGTGCAAATATTGTATGAGGGTCTAGATGTTAGAACCCGCACCACGATCCGAGTCAATGTGCAATGGTGCATTTATTGACAAAAGTCTTGATGAGGCTTGGACTTTCTTAATCGAAGTCGCCTGAAAAGACTCAACAATGGGAGTCCATCCGTGAACCAAAAAGGACTACCCCCCCGTAGGTAATGTTCATAGAATCGAGTCTGACTTTGAGCGAAATGCAAAAATGGCATCTTTGGCCCGGAGAATAGAAATGCTTGAGTTGCAGAAGAATGTAAAACCTAATGCCCATACTCTCCGTGACCAAATTGAAATGGCCACTTGTGCCGCATGCCATAGCGCTGACCACTTAGTGGACAGCTGTCCAGACTTACATGCATTTCAAGAGTCCAAAACCGAGCAAGCCAATGCATTATACCATAGGCAAGAGAACAACCCGTATTCTCAAACCTACAACCCGTGGTGGAGGAATCACCCTAACTTCTCATGGTCCAAAGGGCCAGTACAAGGGGGACCAACAAATAACAACCAAGGATACTCATATCCTAGAAACCCCCAAGTACAACCACACCCTCGCACACCCAGAGAGAAAAAGCCTAGCTTTGAAGACTCGTGTCGGTCTGTTAACCCAAAATCTTTCACAACTTCAGAAAACCACCGACCAACGTTTCACAAGACTAGAACTTAAAATGGGTCAAATTTGTGATGCATTGAATGAGAGAGAGAAAGGCAAACTTCCTAGTTGTTGATGGTGGGTTTTCATTTGAGGTTAAAATTGTAAAAACCAGAAAAAATTATGCGCTGACATCTTGTAAAAGATAAAGCCATTAATAAGTGTTGGATACTCCCTCACTTAATTCACCAAGAATGGAGCATGTGGCAACAATCCCATTCGTGAATACATGAAATTCCTCCAGGTTGGAGCATGTAGCAACAATCCCATCCCCGTGAATTTCATATCAGCCTTGTATTTCCAAAGTACTCATTATCGGTGTGGCATGACGACTAAGTGTTACTCTTACAGAGTAACACGAACCTCCAAGCACTATAATGAAACCATGTACGAAATACCCGCATGATCCGACTCTCGATGTGTTATACTAGCAGATTGAGCCCCTCTCGGTGTGTTATAATAGCCCGATTGAGCATCCGGACTGACCGTATCGTCCGGATATGATTCGATCGCAGTCATCCAACTCCATAAGCATGATTGGATGACCCCGGATCAATTCCATCACCCCAGCGGGTATGGAATACCCAAGGCCGACCCCGCATGGTCGGTCATTGGCCTAGCTTGCCAAGAAACCGTTCATACCAAGCATTATGGACGAAAAACCCTAAATTAGGGTTTGCGGCATATTACATGTGTTGCAAAGCGGTCTCAACCATCCATCTTCGCGGTATAGATGGAGGGTGTAGATGTAGATTCAAAGGGCCCAGAGCATGTCAACACGATCACCGTGGGCCGCCTACACACTTGACCAATCGGTCAAAACCAACCATGGTTGGTCATGACAAAATTGTCACCCAAACAAGAGATGGAGCACGGCTTTGAAAGCCAAAATTAGGGTTTCAAGCCATCACGCGCGTCCATCTTCTCCGCACGAATGGAGGGTCACGAGATTAGATTAGCAGGTCCGGTCATACAAAGCATGACCACCGTGGGCCCATCTACCTCCTCATGTGTTCGGCCAAGGCATATCATGCCCGGTTAATCCAAAACGTGCGCCCAAACTAGCGTGGCCACGCCTCCCAAACCACAAATTGATCTTGACCGCTCAACTTCGCCGGACGATTTGGGTGGCTCGGATCATGTTTTAATGGGATATTCGGTATAGGCATGAACACCAGCTTGCCATCTTCACGTCAAACCAATCGGCCAAGACCGAGCCAAGTTAGGTCGTCTTGGAACGCGCGCCGGAAAAGAGCATGATGCGCGGCCTTTTGCGGCATCAATTTCCTATTGCAAAATCGATCTCAACCACTCCTCTTTTCTGGTCAAATTGAGTGGCCTAGATCGCACCTTCATGGGACAGTGAGACATGGACGTGTACACCGGCATGCTATCTACATGCACGCCCTGGTCGGTCCTCTCCGAAATCCTTCCCATGCTTGGTTTCGACCAAGTCAAGAGTGATGCTTGCGCACCTCTTCAAAACCCTAATTTCATTAACGGCCGCAGATGAGTGTCTCAAAGATCATCTCATCCGTCCAACTTCACCACCTGGTTATACAACCCCGGTCGAGTTAATTGGTCGGTGAGGCGTCATTACCCATCACTTTACCACACCATGATGTCGTACTCGCATAAAATACACACGGTACTTCACAAGTATCGACTTCCGAATTACGGTTATTCGATTCAAAGCATTACATGCTATCTTTCGTGGATCCACGATCCACACATTCCGACATCAATCATGTCACAAATCGGGGATACATCTTTGGGGTATTGGTGCGGCGGTTTACGGCGTGCGGCGTGCAACGCGCCATCACAAGAACATGTCAGGAAGTCATGGACGGTTAGAGATGAACAGGAGAAGTGGGCAAGACTGGTCGTGTGGCACCGACGCACAACTCCACTACTCCATCACTCCACTTCCTCCACTTCCCACAAGAGACGTGAATAAGGCTCAATGACTTGTATAAATAGGTTCTCCGCCCTATTTCAAACAACAACACAAGTTCGGACGAGACGAGAAAACCAAGTGCTAATACAAAAACGTATTCAAACACCCAGAGCTTGCTTGCATCAATCACAAGCCTGCTCACCTTTCTCATTACAAGTCATAAGCAAGCCAACACCTTCACAATCTCAACACCTTCTTCGCTTCCCTCCCTAAGATCAACCCCATCTCCTTCACTTTGTGACCGAAACAAGTCCGGAATGGCCATTTCTTGGTTTAGGCCGGACTTGCAGATTGATCTCTCGAATCTACAAGCACTCACCGCGCAGTTGCATTGGTTTAAGGTTTAGATTCATTCCTCATCCACACCCCAAATTACCAAATTATACGGGAGTAGTTTTCACCCATAAACAATTGGCGACCACGGTGGGAGGTTGATTTCTCGGTTACAAAAATCGAATTCTCAATTCTTCGATTTTCGTCTCACGATGTATCCTCACTAGGAATCCGAAGGTGGTTCGAGATATCATGGGAAGCATAGCTGGAATGTTGGAGGATGTCTTGGAAAATCAAGCCAGGAGGTATCACTGTAAGGCGAGAGCGAGACATTTCGCCTTTTGAATGATATAGCAAAGACAATTACAAGGAGGGTCGATAGGCATCAACTCGAGACAGGTGCAAGAAATGTTGAATCCTTAGTCGAGTCACACCTTTACCGGTGGAGATGCGAAAGAGCGCGTAATCACGGGGACTCGGGAGAGACGAACAACATGGTCCAGTGACAACGAAGACTCGAGGCAACTCCACGAGAGGAAAAGACTTGTCCGGTACCACAACGTCTAGGATAAATAAATGGAGCATGCGGCTTACGGATCCCCTTGGAAGATTTATATTTCAAGACCCTTGTCGAAGTGTGAAGAAATGCTTGAGGAAGGAGAGATCAATCAAGGAACACGTGAGTACGAGAGGAGGGAACGTTCAATTCGATCACTCGGCAGGTGATATTACAACACCTCCCATCACCGAGAGACAGAGCAGCACTGCAAATCCCGGATCTCATCAAGTGTAACACCTCCGGTAGTCACCAGAGCAACAACTTCCACTCCTTCATCAGGACGAGGAGCCGAGGGGCGAGAGGAGGACCATCTCCCATTACCATTGCAGACTTGATGGAAAAGCAGGAAGTTCTTATCAAGACTCAAACGGATATGGCCGCAACTCATAAAGAGGTACTCACTTTTCTTAAGACATTAACTGATCGATTTCCACATGACCCGCAACAGCCCCCGGAGCCAACAAGGAATGCATTCAACGCACCGGAGAAGGTACTTCAACGGCAGACCACCTACATGGACCGATCAAAGAAGCGACATCGAGATATGAGCGGTCTGTCATGGAGGCTCCTACACTGGGACCGATCCTCACAACGATCTTCCTCAAGTCAATAGTTTCACTATGAACCGTGAGGCGGTGGATCGGAAACGGTTTCTCTAGTGGAAAGTTTATGCAAACTTTCACACCTCTCGAAGAATCAGTTGGCGTGGAGACGTTTTGCTGCAATCAACCAGAGGAAGGTCACGACCGTGCCCTACATGTCACCGCACACATCAAGGATTCAGAGTTCAAGACGGCCCTTATCTACACAGGAGCGTTGGTAGGCCCGAGAAGATGTATAAATTTACGGCCTACGGTGATACCGCAAGTGCACGGCGTCTATTGGAGACGCGGCAAGTACGGGTCGAACCACAGAGACTTGTGGTGCTCTAGTGATCTAAGGCTATGCTCTACTGAGTTTTAAGTGATAATAAGTGACAGAATGGTGTTTTGTGCCGAAACGGCTGATTATGAAGTGTAATCCTAAACTAAAGTAAACTGTGATGATAAGGATGTCGGGATTTTCGATTCCACCACTAAACTACACCGTGTCTTCAACTCATGATGTTAATCTTGTTCTTATAACAACTAAGGAAGAGGTGTCGAGTCTGCCTCATGTCTAAGATGTTTCTCCAACCGATAATCTTAATCACAACTAAGGTGTTTACCCTAAGTATTAACTGTCGACTAAAGTACGGCTAATCAGAGATAAACATTGGTCTAATTGAGCTTGAGTTGTAGCATGAACAACACAGGGGTTTTCTAACTACAAGTGCATCCATGGCTTGGGTATGCACTTTGTGAGAGCAATGTGTGTTCTCATTTCAGATTAAATGTATCTTAAAACTAATTAATCACTTAAGAAGAACACATGAATTATGAAGAACATAGTGATAAGCTAGGGTTTCATCTCAAACCCTAGCACTTTGAATTAAAACATAATAAAATTAGCAAAGAACAGAATTTAAACCTAATTGACACTCCGGCTAATCCAGGCGTACCAAAAACACACACCCATCTCTTCAATTTATACATGCACTGACCCAAAATACCCAAACCCTAAAATCAATTAAAAATAGAAATCAAATGAAAATTAACCTCAACCACGCCTCTGACTTGCCTCTCCTCTTGTCTAATCGGCTCTGCAACTCCATGCGGGGTTGTTGTGGAGAAACCCTAGTTTTAGCTATCTTTAATTTAGTTTCTAGGGTTGATAGAAACTAAATGAAAGATAACTAGACCTAGAGAGGGTAGAGTAGGAGGTGGTGCGGTTGTTTCAGTGTCAGGGTATGGAGAAGAAAAAGGTGCAGGCGGCGACTCAGTATGGTCGTAAGGCGAGAGAGGGTTGGTGGTGGAAGAGCAAAGAGTTGTTGCGAGAGAGAAGAGAGAGAAGGGAGAAGAGAAATGAGGAGGAGACTAGGGTTGTCGATGGGGGTATAGGGTTGGAGAATTTCTTTTGTGAAGCAAAGCGCAAAGAAAAGTCGATGCGGAAGCTTCAGCGAGCGTAGGATGAAGCCGATGGAGATCGACGGCCGAGAAAGGTAAGCGGTTTTGGTGTTTTTTGTGGCGCGCAGTGCAAAGAACGGACGATGGGACAGTCGAGCGAGCGTTGGATGAGGCGGCTGCGATCCGAACGGCCGAGAGAGGTAGCCTGTTTTGATGTGATCTCGGTGTAGCACGGAGCAGCGATCTTCGATGCACGTGGAAGCGGCGACCGTTGGATGAGGGAGAAAGAAATCTCAACGTCTCGGAAGAGACGGGCTCGGATCCGGGTCACGGGTTGCTCTAGCCCATGTCTTCCTTGTTGGGTTGCAACCGATTCGCGCGCGGGCTTTGCCATCTACTCCATAGATGCTCGACTCCAATTCTTTGCTCTTTTGCTCCTCGATTCTCCGAGCTTTATTTATTACCTAAAAACACAAAATTAATTAATACAAATATTTATTCTTGAAAACAAAGAAAATACGAGAATATGGGATAATATCTCGATTTATAAGCGCAAAAGATGAGTAAAATGCCAATAAAAAGGTGTATAAATATGCACTATTTGGCACTCATCAAGCGTCTTCGAATGTGATTACTCTCAAGACTCTCAGGACATCCAAGGTTCTCCCAGGCAAGGTCGTACGGAAGCCTACACAATGACGGACTTATAGGGAAACCAAACCAAAGACATACGGGGAGAACGTCCGCGGAAAGAATCGAGACAAGTTTGTTGCGTCCCACTCCCCACGTGGGCGTCAATTCGAAGAAGAAGACCGGCTTGCATCATTGAGGGCTAAAACCCACGATGCATCTTTGCCGTGAAGCATCCTTCTCCATCATGTGAAGCCACGACCACGTTCACACGAAGAGGGAACGAACTTTTGTGGCGAGTCATGACCGAGAATGGGAAAACGGTATACCGACACCGACATTATCAATTAGCGGGAGATCGTTACCCAGTCTCTCCACCTAATGGAATGCTACAACAAAGAACGAACCACAAGAACAAGTGCTAGATGCTCCACAACAACCGCAAGAGGGCACCAATCGCACAACTAATGAGATTAAAATCGTTGGGGAATCTCTTAGGCCTATCTCCATCAGCTCAACCTTGAGTACGGATAAACGCACGAAGCTCGTGGAACTTCTCAAAGAGTACCAGGACATATTCGCTTGGAGATATGAAGAAATGCCGGATTTAGATGAAAATTGGTCACCCATCATCTACATGTCATACCTGGATCCAAGTCGGTTAAACAGTTGTAGTTCAGATCAGGTGCCGCATAGACTTCAGAGACTTGAACAGGTGCTGCTCCAAAAACGATCCTCCTTTACCTATTATCGACATGTTAGTAGATTCAACCAATCGGACACGGCATGTTCTCCTCCATGGATGGATGTAGCGGCTACAACCAGATAAGGATGTACGAGCATGACACAAGTAAGATATCTTTCGAACTCCTCTCGGAAATTTTTATTATACCATACTGCCATTTGGTTTAAGAATACCGGTGCAACGTATCAACGCTCTATGACGACAATCTTCCACTGGAGCCAATACCTCAAGGGAGCAGCCTCAAGAAGATAACGATTTCCACGCGTCATATCGAATAAGATCCGGGCGAGTAACTTTATCAGATAGTGGTACATGTCTATCATGCTATATTGGAGAATCCGCGCTTTTGTTCATCCTCTGGAGCTGTTGAACGCTCATCTACAACAACATATGCCCTGATAGAAAGAAACAGGCCTGCCGGTAATGAAGAGCCTCATAATGTTCGTAGGGACATATATCTCACCGACAGGCGATACAACCTTCAGCCTTCTGTAAGCAGTTCCCTGAAGCAGCAAGAGGAAAACCACCGAGACACAACATCCTGCGCGTCCGTCAACTTCAACTCCAGTACCACATGCACGACTCCCACAATGATGAAACAATGTCCAAGATATTCCATATCTGGCTCGACAACAACCACTACGAGCAAACCATGTAAACCACGCTTGGGGACTGAGGCTCAGCATGAAGTTCCTTCACCGTCAGTCAAGGAATTCTTCAACGTGAGAGAGATGGTGAGTCAAGAATCATGGAATTCACAAGGGTAAATCGAACTAAAGAGGGAAATACTTCAACGCTCCCTCTAGCAGAAGCTACTTCAATGGTCTATTCAAGAGCCGCCTCAACGCTCTCTCCGGGACCCACGTTCGCTTCATAATCCTTCTTCAACACTCTCTCCAGGATCCACCACAACGTTCGCACCAGAAACCACTTTAACATCCTCTCGATCCATTTCAACACTCAAGCTACATCAATAATCTGCGCTCTGGTCAAGTTATCTTTGATGTACTCATTTCTCAACATACGTCTCATCCATCCTTCATGAGGACCCAACGGAGCATGAAAAATCCTGAAGTTGATAGGAGGAGGGTTATCCTGTGGAACGGATACTTTCATATAGTTGGGAGGGCGCGGTGAACAACTCATCATCAATGTTCGACATATCTTTGAAGCTTTCAACACCTCCCGACTTGGCACCAAAGATTATACTTAAGACATCTAAACAAGAGTTCTTTTCTTCATTCTACAATAAAAGACATGAGTCAAGATTTGTATAAAAACACGTGAGATGTGTAGTCACACACGACACACATTCACGCTGGAGTACACAAGGCTGGTATTGGGTCCAAACACCGGTGTTGATCAAGTCACAAGTTCGGTGTTGATCAAGTCACAAGTCCGGTATTTCTCAAAGGTTCAAGTTCGGTGTTGATCAAGTCACAAGTCCGGTATTTCTCAAGTTTCAAGTCGGGTGTTGATCAAGTGTCAAGTCCAGTATTGCTCAAGCTTCAAGTCCGGTATTGATCACAAGTCCGGTATCACTCAAGTTTCAAGTTTGGTATTGGTCAAGTTTCAAGTCTGGTATTGATCAAGTCACAAGTCCAGTATTGCTCAAGTTTCAAGACAGGGTGTTGGTCAAGGGCACGAGGTCGGGTATAAAGGTGACATTCATCAGGCATACACGATATGGGACCCACGTTCAATCAAGCATATATATGGCGACCATATTTATTTGCACAGTTCTCTTATGTCATGGGAATCATGTTCACGAAATTCAAGCCAACGTTCGATCAAGCAGGCGCAGTAGCCCCACGAACGGAGCAGGCGCAGCAGTCCGTCGATTAGGCACAACCCCACGATCGAGCGAAAAAATTATGCGCTGACATCTTGTAAAAGATAAAGCCATTAATAAGTGTTGGATACTCCCTCACTTAATTCACCAAGAATGGAGCATGTGGCAACAATCCCATTCTGTGAATACATGAAATTCCTCCAAAGTTGGAGCATGTAGCAACAATCCCATCCCGTGAATTTCATATCGCCTTGTATTTCCAAAGACTCATTATCGGTGTGGCATGACGATCGAGTGTTACTCTTGCAGAGTAACACGAACCTCCAAGCACTATAATGAAACCATGTACGAAATACCCGCATGTGCCGACTCTCGGTGTGTTATACTAGCCCGATTGAGCCCCTCTCGGTGTGTTATACTAGCCCGATTGAGCATCCGGACTGACCAGATCAGTCCGGATATGATCTGATCGCAGTCATCCAACTCCATAAGCATGATTGGATGACCCCGGATCAATTCCATCACCCCCAAGCAGGTATGGAATACCCAAGGCCGACCCCGCATGGTCGGTCATTGGCCTAGCTTGCCAAGAAACCGTTAATACCAAGCATTATGGACGAAAAACCCTAAATTAGGGTTTGCGGCATATTACATGTGTTGCAAAGCAGTCTCAACCATCCATCTTCGCAGGTATAGATGGAGGGTGTAGATGTAGATTCAAAGGGCCCAGAGCATGTCAACACGATCACCGTGGGCCCGCCACACACTTGACCAATCGGTCAAAACCAACCATGGTTGGTCGTGACAAAATTGTCACCCAAACAAGAGATGGCGCACGGCTTTGAAAGCCAAAATTAGGTTTCAAGCCATCACGCGCGTCCATCTTCTCCCAAGCACGAATGGAGGGTCACAGATTAGATTACAGTCCAGGTCATACCAAAGCATGACCACCGTGGCCCATCTACCTCCTCATGTGTTCGGCCAAGGCATATCATGCCTGGTTAATCCAAAACGTGCGCCCAAACTAGCGTGGCCACGCCTCCCAAACCACAAATTGACCGCTCAACTTCGCTAGGACGATTTGGGTGGCTCGGATCATGTTTTAATGGGATATTGGTATAGGCATGAACACCACTTGCCATCTTCACGTCAAACCAATCGGCCAAGACCGACCAAGTTAGGTCGTCTTGGATCGTGCTACAAAAAAGAGCATGATGCGCGGCCTTTTGCGACATCAATTTCCTATTGCAAAATCGATCTCAACCACTCCTCTTTGCTTGGTCAAATTGAGTGGCCTAGATCGCACCTTCATGGGACAAAGTGAGACATGGATGTGTACACCGGCATGCTATCTACATGCACGCCCGGTCGTCCCTCTCCGAAATCCTTCCCATGCTTGGTTTCGACCAAGTCAAGAGTGATGCTTGCGCACCTCTTCAAAACCCTAATTTCATTAACGGCCGCAGATGAGTGTCTCAAAGATCATCTCATCCGTCCAACTTCACCGGCTGGTTATACAACCACGGTCAGAGTTAATTGGTCGGAGGCGTCATTACCCATCACTTTACCACACCATGATGCAGCATGCACATAAAATACACACTGTACTTCACAAGTATCGACTTCCCGAATAACGCAGATTATTGATTCAAAGATTACATGCTATCTTTCGTGGATCCACGATCCACACATTTCAACATCAATCATGTCACAACCCGGGGGATACATCTTTGGGGTATTGGTGCAGCGGTTTACGGCGTGCGGCGTGCAACGCGCCATCACAAGAACGTGTCGGGAAGTCATGGACGGTTAGAGATGAACAGGAGAAGTGGGCAAGACCGGGGCGTGTGGCACCGACGCACAACTCCACTACTCCATTACTCCACTTCCTCCACTTCCCACAAGAGACGTGAATAAGGCTCAATGACTTGTATAAATAGGTTCTCCGCCCTATTTCAAACAACAACACAAGTTCAGACGAGACAAAAAACCAAGTGTTAATACAAAAACGTATTCAAACACCCAGAGCTTGCTTGCATCAATCACACGCCTGCTCACCTTTTCATTACAAGTCATAAGCAAGCCAACACCTTCACAATCTCAACACCTTCTTCGCTTCCCTCCCTAAGATCAACCCCATCTCCTTCACTTTGTGACCGAAACAAGTCCGGAACAGCCATTTCTTGGTTTAGGCCGGACTTGCACTGCATTGATCTCTCGAATCTACAAGCACTCACCGCGCAGTGCATTTGTTTAAGGTTTAGATTCATTCCTCATCCACACCCCAAATTACCAAATTATACAGGAGTAGTTTTCACCCATAAACACTAGTCAACCCCAACAAAATCCAAAGAATGTGTTTCAGGCAGGCTCCTCAACCTGAAATGAACCTTCACATAGTCGCAGGTCTGTCACCACTCTCCGTAGTGGTAGAGTTTTTGAGAACAATGTAGGTGTACCACGGTCAAAGCGAGTCTAAATCGGACTCACCAAGTACACACAACACCACAGAAAAACATCTACCGTAGAAAAAATCCGAGCATGTTGATAAATCTAAGAGTCCTACTCATATAGATGTTTCTTTGCCAAGTCATGCACCGTTGATCCATTCCCACAAAGGTTGGTGCAAAGAGAAGGGGGTAACCAATACAATGAGATTTTGGAAATGTTCAAAAGAGTTAACATAAACATTCCATTTCTCGAAGCAATCAGGCAAATACCCACCTATGCTAAGTTTTAGAAGGACCTGTGCACACAAAAGCGAAAGCTTCATGTACATAAGCGTGCCTTTCTCACTGAGCAAGTGATCTCCATAATCCAAAACAAGATTCCCACTAAGTTTAGAGACCCAGGTAGTCCAACAATTACATGCACCATAGGTGGCCATACGGTCGAAAAGGCGTTACTAGACTTAGGAGCAGTGTGAATCTATTGCCATACTCTGTGTATATGCAACCGGGCCTTGGGAGTCGAAGCCCACACTGTTACGCTACTGATTAGCGGACAGATCTGTGAAAATCCCCCGTGGTATTGTTGAAGATGTGTTAATCAAGGTTGATAAATTTTTCTTTCTGTGGACTTCATCGTCTTAGATACTCAACCCGTGCAAAACCCAAGTAATCACATTCCTGTGATTTTAGGACGTCCTTTCCTGGCGACGTCCAATGCCATCATCAACTGTCGTAATGGTGTGTTAAAATTGTCTTTTGGTAACATGACCGTAGAGCTGAATGTTTTTAACACTAGTCAACAACCCACTGATTGTGATGATACTGATTTGCATGAGATTAACATGATTGAGAGTCCGATCCAAGACTCTTTGCCCGACATTTTGTCAGGTGGACCCTTTGCAAGCATGTTTAGATAACTTTGACTTAGATCTCTTCGAGTCTAAGTACATTGGGGAAATTCACTCTTTGCTTGAATCTGTTCCACCCATGGATATTGCTAAATAGCAGAATCACGGTGGAACCCCTTCCACTCTCCCGATTCCAAATCTTGCCCCACCTCTTGATGAACCACCTAAGCTTGATTTGAAACCATTACCGATACTTTGAAGTATGCTTTCAGGTCCTTCCGATACTTTACCTGTGATTATTGCATCATGTTTAGACACTGAACAGGAAAGTCAACTTTTAGAAGTACTTAAAGAACATAAAGGAGCCTTAGGTTGGACCATCTCAGATCTTAAGGGTATAAGTCCCACAATTTGCATGCATCACATAAATCTTGAAGAAAACACTAAACCATCTAGGGAAATGCAAAGGAGACTTAACCCCAATACGAGAGATGTTGTCAAAGGTGAGATCTTGAAATTGCTTGATGCGGGTATCATTTACCCGGGTTCCAGATAGATGGGTGGAGTCCCATTCAAGTGGTACCCAAAAAGTCTGGCATTACTGTAGTTCAAAATGAGATGAATGAGCTTGTCCCCACCCATGTGACCACAGGGTGGCGAGTTTGTATTGATTATATAAAACTGAACACAGTAACAAAGAAAGACCATTTTCCCCTTCCCTTCATTGACCAAATGCTAGAAAGGTTGGCGAAGCATAGTCATTATTGCTTCTTAGATGGCTATTCGGGCTACAACCAAATTCACATAGCACCCGAAGACCAACAAAAGACCACATTTACATGTCCTTATGGAACATTTGCTTATCGCCGCATGACTTTCGGGTTGTGTAATGCACCCGCTACTTTTCAACGTTGCATGATGAGCATATTTTCTGACATGGTAGATAAGTTTCTTGAAATTTTCATGGATGATTTTTCTGTGTTTGGGTCTTCTTTTGATGAGTGTTTGCATCACCTCACTTGTGTGCTGATTAGGTGTAAGGAAAAGAATTTGGTTTTGAATTGGGAAAAATGTCATTTCATGGTTAACTCGGGCATTGTTTTAGGGCATATCATCTCGGAAAAAGGCATAGAAGTAGACAAAGCCAAGGTTGATCTCATTCAACACTTGCCTCAACCTCGTTCTGTGAAGGACATAAGATCATTTTTAGGCCATGCGGGTTTTTACCGCCGATTCATCAAAGACTTTAGTAAAATTTCAAGACCTTTGTGTAACCTTCTTGCAAAAGATGTTGCATTTGTCTTTGATGATGCTTGTAAAGAAGCATGGGAGCAACTGAAGGCTCTCCTTACATCTGCCCCTATAGTCAGACCACCTGACTGGACATTACCATTTGAGATTATGTGTGATGCGTCTGACTATGCTGTAGGAGCTATTTTGGGCCAGCGAGTAGACAAACTTCCTTATGTGATCTACTATGCTTGTAAAACACTTAATGATGCTCAACTGAATTATTCCACAACTGAGAAAGAGTTGCTAGCTGTTGTGTTTGCATTAGATAAGTTTAGATCTTATTTGATAGGGTCTAAGGTCATCATATATTCTCGACCATCTTTGCATTGAGATATCTTTTGTCTAAAAAGATGCTAAGGCTCGTATAATTCGATGGATACTCTTGTTACAAGAGTTTAACCTCGAAATTCGAGATAAGAAAGGGTCGAGAAAATGTTGTTGCCGATCACTTGTCTAGGTTGAATGTTGAATCTGTGATGAATTTGTGCTAATTAGGGAATCATTCCCGATGAGAAATTGATGCTTGTGTCCGAAATGCCTTGGTTTGTCGATATTGTGAACGACCTTGCTACAGATAGAATGCCCTTGCATTGGTCTAAACAAGACCGTTCTAAATTCTTGGTTGAAGTTAAACATTTCCTTTGGGATGACCCATATCTGTTTAAGTACTGCCAAGACCAAATCATTAGGAGATGTGTCCCCACCCGAACAAAGGGACGTCATTTCTTTCTGTCATGACCATGCATGTGGAGGCCACTTTAGTGCCAAGAAAACTGCTGCAAAGATCTTGCAAAGCGGTTTCTATTGGCCAACATTGTTTAAGGATAGCCATGCTTTTTGTGTTGCTTGTGACCGATGCCAGAAATTAGGAAGTATCTCTAAGAGAAACATGATGCCCTTACAACCCATTTTGATTTTTGAGCTGTTTGATATGTGGGGTATTGATTTCATGGGTCCATTTCCTAACTCTGAAGGTAAGTTGTACATTCTTGTTGCTGTTGATTATGTCTCTAAGTGGGTAGAGGACATTGCATCCAAAACAAATGATCATAAAGTTGTTCTTTTTTTTCTTAAGGAAAACATTTTCTCCCGTTTTGGAACACCTAGAGCAATAATCAGTGATGGAGGTAGTCATTTTTGCAATAGACCCTTTGAATCACTAGTGCGCAAGTATGGAATCACTCATAAGGTCGCAACACCTTACCATCCTCAAACCAGTGGCCAAGTATAAGTTTCTAATAGGGAAATTAAGCATATTCTTGAGAAGACCGTCAATCCTTCTAGGAAAGATTGGTCTTTGCGCTTAAATGATGCTTTGTGGGCCTATAGAACTGCATACAAGACTCCCATTGGGATGTCTCCTTACAGACTTGTGTACGGTAAAGCATGTCATCTCCCTGTTGAGTTAGAACACCGTGCATATTGGGGTGTGAAGAAGTTGAATTTTGATCTTGATAAAGCTGGTAACCAAAGAAAACTTCAACTCAATGAGTTAGAAGAATTGAGAAATGATGCATATGATAGTGCCAAATTGTACAAACAAAGAATGAAAGTGTTTCACGACAAGCGCATTCTGCGCAAGTCTTTCACACCTGGCCAAAAATTTTTATTGTACAACACTCGTTTGCATTTGTTTCCATGGAAGTTACGTTCTAGATGGTCAGGACCATTCTTGGTACGTACCGTTTTCCCCCATGGAGCCGTTGAAATCAAAAACCCAGCAACCAAGAACATCTTCAAAGTCAATGGTCAGAGATTGAAACCATTTCTGGAGCATCTTCCACCAGAAGTTGAGACCGTAGACTTGGAAAACCCCATCTATGTGGACTGAACTAGTTCACTTATGTACATAAACATGGACTAAAAATCCATTCTCTTTCCCTTTTCTTTTCTTTTTCTTTTTGCATAGTCCTAATTTGTGCTAACCAACCTTTTTGTCTTGCGCTCTGGTTGTTTGCTTTCAAAGCATTCATCCTCGTTTGGTTTAGCAACAACCTTGTACATCCGGTAATAGCTTCCCTTTTCTCTACTCAACATAGTTCTCTTGGTATGTGACTTTTTGAATTCTTATCATATGTTGACACATTGAGGACAATGTTTGATTTAGGTTTGGGGGTGCATTTGCATATAGAATTTTTAGTCTTTTATATCAAAAAAAAAAAATTTCAAAAATTTCAAAACTCTTTGTAGATATGTACATAAAAACCTCCAACTTTTAGATATCTTAGAGTCACTAGCATGCTTCTAGCTATGTTTACATAGAGAGTCTGACCGAAATAACAGAACTTGGAAGATTGGAGAACACAATCGGGTTTCTTAGTTGATTAGAGCGTTAAAGTTGGATTTAACCATACCGGAGGGCGAATTAGGTGTTGTATAGATATTCGGTAGTAGAATTGTGATCACCCATAGTGGAGACTACCCATTTTACATCAAGCGAGGCACCGACCTTCATTTTTGTGACTTTCTAAAAAATCTGTTAGAGTGTGTGTCACCGTACGTCAATTCCGGGTAGGAATGGTGAGCTACCCAACTTCACACCACTTTCAGCACTACTTTTGATCTCTTGAGTGCTAATTTCGTCAATCATGAGGGTGACGTTTAAAGATGAAAACTCATTCTTGTAGTTCGATTTGCAGTTAGCATCACTCTCTCCCTCTCAACAACATCAACAGATTCATAGAAACACATCGTCGTCAGCAAAGCGGAGCATCATCAGAATATTTGAAGAAAAGTTGAAATAGTCCAAGGTTTACGTGCAACAAAGAAAAGAAAAGAAAATAGGATGAGAATTAGTGAAGTTTATGAAATCAAGACAATACAAGTTTTATTGTTTTATTGTTATTTTCATTTCATGTATTTTCAAAAAAAAAAAAAAAAAAAAAATTGAGTTAGTAGTTTCATTGTTGTTATTTTCATGTAATTAATAGTCAAAAAAAAAAAAAAAAAATGTTTGTCAAGTTTTTGTGAAGTTCAGAAGTTCATCATCAACTATTGAAGACCAAGACCGAAGATTGAAGACGTTTCTATGAATCTTTGAGAGAGTGATGTTAATTGCCGATCGGGTGAGAAGGTAAGTGAGTACTCCCATCCTTGCTAATGGTTGATTTCCTTTCGTAGAGATCATCGAAAAAGATTCTTTTTGTCCACAACTCGTGGAGTCTCCAGTAAATTATTTCGGAAGGTTATCCTTCTTACCTTAAACGTGTGCAGGATTTCTCTCTTTATTCCTCTTTTTGCACACATGAGAGACTAAAAAGCGGTCTTTTTGAGTGCAATTATCATAAAACCCTATTGGTGAGGCAGAAGTCGAGGCTTATGATCACAATCGAACCCTAATTCTTTCATATGGTATGGTTATTTCTCGCTCAGCACTTAAGGATGAGAATGCTTTCTTTGGTAGTTCTAACTTCTTGTTACTAGCATGCAGAAACTCTATGTCCTCATAGCTCCTTAGATGCTTGAGACTCTTTTACACTCTGAAGTTGGAGAAGGTTTTGTGGGTACACCTCTGGTAAACCCTCACGAGACTACAACTCGTCCACTAGGGACACCTAGGGGTTTAAAGGCTTAGTGCATACGCTAAATGCATTCAAGAGACCCGCGACAGTGGTATAGTTAGGATTTATTAATTTCTGTTTCACTTGAGGACAAGTAAAATTCAGGTTTGGGGGTATTTGATGAGTGCCAAATATTGCATATTTCTACACCTTTTTATTGGCATTTAACTCATCTTTTGTGCTCAGAAATCAGATATTATCCCAAAATCTGTGTTTTCCCTGTTTTCAAGAATAAATATTTGTACTAATTAATTTTGTGTTTTTAGGTAGTAAATAAAGCTCGGAGAAATTGAGGAACCAAAAGAGCAGAAAATTGGAGGCAAGAGTCTCTGGAGCAGAAAGCCAAAGCCCGCGCGCGCAACAGTTGCAACCCAACAAGGAGCAACCCATCTACAAGATATGGGCTTGAGCAGTCCAAGACCCAAGACCCGGATCCAAGCCCGTACCATTTGAACCGTTAGATTTGCTCCATCTACATCCAACGGCCGCATCAACCCACGCATCGGGTTCACCAAGATCCAACGGTCGCTCCAACCATCCCATCACTTCTCGCTGCACCTGCCTCACACCAAAAACCGCCTACACCTCCGATCGACCAAACCCCATTTCTTCTTTCTCTTCTCTTTCTTTTCTCCCCAACAACTCCGAGAGAACCCATCTCCTTCACCTTCTTCCCCCATACCGGTTGCAGAGCCATCACCACCATCCCCATCTCCTTACCAATCGACACCAAAGCACCAACAACTCCATCAAGACTGCTTCCGACATCCCTATTTCGACCTATCTCCATCATAGCTTCTTCCATACCTTAGAAGCTAGGGTTGAGATAGTTGAAATTAGGGTTACATCAAATCAAGGGAGTCAGAGACGAGACAAGGGAGGAAAGAGGTTTGGGTCGTTGTTTACTTGTGATTTCGAGTGATTGTGGGTATAAAATCAATTGTTCTTCACGAGAGAGAACTCAGTCTGTTTTTTAGGGTTTAGTTTTGTAATTTAATTTGAAGCTTGTTTTATTTTCTGCATGATGTTTTAAGCAACTTAACTAGGGTGTAGATGATACCCTTTGATTTAATGTGAAAGTTATCGGAGTCTCAGTTTGTTCTTATTATGAATATTTGCTTAGAGATATAGCTAGTTAGTGAACTAAAATTACTTGTGATCAATGGTACTGTAAGAAGACCATTGATACTAGGAGTAAGTAATGGGAATTAGCTAGACAATTTCCATCTGAAGCCTTCAAGAGAAGGCATAAGAACAAAGAGAGTCTTTGTATTACCTTAGCATAGGATTAGAGGGTGGAGTCAATCACCCTAGTGCCACGAAATCAACAGTTACAACATCTTTTGCTAATTACTACCTTAGTTTAGAGTCACAGCAACATTAATCAGTCGTATCGACACTAAAAGCTCATATTTGTGTTACAATACCTTAGAAATCAGTTAGGAAAGCCCTTAGCTCAACATTGCACACCCCATTTCTCTGTGGATCGACCTGTGCTTGCCACGCCTCCAATAGGCGTTGTGCACTTGCAGTTTACACGTAGGAAAACATCTTTTCATAGCCTACCAATCGTTGAGGAGCATCTTCTAGATATAATTAACGTTCCGTTAGAAGATTTTCAAGAGCATATTCTAAGGAGAATTAGCATCCAACTAAAATATTTACAAGAGCAATTCCTAAACAGAATCGGTGTTATGCTTGGAATTTTTATAGGTGCACAAATACAAGTGAAGCAGGTATTACATATAGTCTGAAATCTGGTGGTAGGTAATTGGTGTAACAACTTATATCAGTGTGTGTTCAATATGGACTAGGTCCCGAGATTTTTGTACAGATGTATAGTTTCCCCGTTAACAAAAATTTCTGGTGTCCATGTTATTTCTTTCCACATTATACTGGTTAATCTTAATGATTGAAATATCACATGTTATATGTCATTAAACCTAGATAATATTAAATCAACTTTAAAGAACATACAAGACTCGTTCTTGTTGAATTTATATTTTAAAAATAAATTACAAGACTAGTTCTTGTTGGAATTCGGTTCGTGTAAAGTTCAGATCCATACTAAGTTTACCTTGTGAAAACAATCTTTTATACAGTTTCAAAACCAAATGTATAAGTTGTACAAGGATCATCCATATAGTTTTTGAACTAAAAAGTTGGTGGTGTACTAGTTACCCTCTCCTTTTCACTTGTGACCTTTAGTGATGGATGTGTTGCTACATCGCACATTGTTGCGAACCGCCAGATCCATATCACAATGAGAATCCTCTCACGTGACATATTTGATGTCTCGTTGTTTTGGGGTAAAAATTAATTCTGATGAAAATGGTAAATTAGATGTGCTGCCGAGAAACGAACCTAAACCCTAAACAAATGTACTGCACATGAGTACTTTAGATTCGAGAGATAAATATGTACAATTATGACATAAACCAAGAAATGGTCGTTCCAGTCTTGCTTCGGTCACAAAATGAAGGAGAAGGGTTGATCTTAGGGAGGGAAGCAAAGAAGGTGTTGAGATCAGAATGGTAAACTATGAAGGTGTGGTTGTTTTATGACTTGTATCATAACGTAGAACTTGCTTTCAGAATGTAAGCTATAAGTTCTTGGTGTTTTCTGGATACTTGCGTTAAAGCTTGTCCTTTGAAATATATTGAAAATATATTTATATAAGTCATAGTCGAACACACACTGATCTCATATGAAATGGAAGTAGTTGAGTAATGGAGAAGTGGGGATTGTGTAAAATGGTGAAAACCATGTCCCTATTAGGAAGGGAAGACTGGTTGGTTTTACACCCACTACCTATCTACAGCCACTAACTGTCCGCCTTTCTTGACACTTTCTCCTAATGAGAGTGTTGCACGCCACACGTTGTAAACCGCCAGACTAATACCCTGATGAGCATCCCCCAGTTTGTGACATGTTTGATGTCTCGAGTATTTTTGTAGAAAAATATGCAGCAGGCTGCTGAGTGGGTCTTGCTTGCAAGACCTAATTATTTTGACCAATCACGCGCAAGCTAGGCGGCAAGCCGTCATATGTGACAAGTCAAGTTGTGAACTTGTCGCAAAAAACATCACATAATGCTTTTAGGTCGAATAATTAAGTTATTTGTGAAATCGATATTCATAAAATATTGCTTGCATTCGAGTAAAGCGTCGCTTCTAAGCAAGCAGCTGAAAATAATCGATGTTCATGAAGCATCGTTGCTTAGAGATTGTTTAAATTAGTCGCGGAACTTAATGTCTTAAAAGGAGCATGACCGGCTATCTTCAAGAAGCTGTCAGGAGCTGTCCATATACATTAAATGTGAAATAGTCGGTCCTTATAGGAGAGTGATGGCTGATAGCCATTTTGACATCCTATTGGTCGGCCTAAATTAGATGTAGATCGATTAAATTGACTAGCCAAATCGAGTGGCTGAGATGATTTGCGGCAATTATTGGCTGTCATTGAATTCATTTAAGACCCATGTAGGCAGCGCGGTTAGCCATCTTTGGGCAGCTGTCAGGAACTATTCGGACAAGTTAAGGATGGGCAGATTGGTTCCCATAGGAGGGGGCGGCCGGTAATTACAATGGCACCTCGTTGGCTGCCTAAAATTTGATCTGATCTTGTCGATTTGGCTAGCCAAGTTGGACGGTCTAGATCGTTTTGCGATAGTAATGTGTTGTCGCTAACATAAACTAGGGTTTTTTAAGTCGCACAGCCATCCGACTTTGAGCGATCGGTTTGAGACTTTGCCTGCAAGCTGGGAAGACTTCGAGGCTGAAGTATGAGTGGGCCCGCCGGTGGTGGAGCTTGTCCGGTCGTGTCAGGAGGCGGCTAAGCTTGATAAATCAGTCGGCCAAATCGTGCGGCCGCGATTGTTTTTGAGACTGACATGGGCAGCCTATATTCGATTCCTTGAGGAATTAGGTGTGTCGACCAGCCAACTTCCACCTTTGATTAAAAGTGTAGGATGCGCGTTTAGAGCGATTTGATTGGTCGGTGAGAAAGAGGGTCCGATAGGCAGTAATATGGGGCGTGACCGGACGTCCATGGGCAGCGCCAACTAGGACAAACCGGTCGGCCAAGCGGCATGGCTGCGCCCCCTTTTGTTTCTGCCTTTACTTGCCGCAATTTTCTTTTATTTCTTGTTTTCCAACTTTTGGTAAGATTTTGCTCCTACTAGTTCCATCATGAACTAATTTCCTAGTTTGCTTAGGTTTAGTTTCGACAATAGGGATCGAGATATTACGCAGACCGCAAAAAACCCCAATTTTTGTAAATTGATAATTAGGTTAGAAAGATTCAATTTTGTGAGCCGACATAAAATTAATCAATTTCTGGTGAATTTTGTGCGTTCATACAAAATCACTAATTTTAACTCGGAGAGCAGCGCAGCTTGCGTGCCTCTGATTGAGTATTTTCATGCACATCTTAATCCTGACACTTCGGGAAACTCATGCTGCTCAGCTGCGAAAGAACATTAGTTGTAATATCATATCAATATTAAGAGCATAGCTGTGGACATAGCATATGGAAAATACTCAGCAAACAATGCGTTAATGAATAATGAAGGTGGGAGACTAATAAAATTTACAGAATATTTGGGATTGTTGCTACATGCACCAATATTATTCTGAATAAATTTCATAGGTATTAAACCACATAGCTCATGTGTTAGCAGAAAGGTATAGACACTCATCAGCTTCTTGGCAGCTCTACTTCTTTGCAGAAAGCAGGCATACAAAATACATGGTTTACAATTGTAGTCCTGAACTAAAAACCACTATCAACACTCGTATAAAATAGTGCAATTGTGGAATACTACTGTTGTGGTTAAGTCACGTGATGAATTGTTGATACCAAATGCCCAACTCTGTATTTAATTAAGTAGACTTGATTAGTGTCAAGTCTAGTGAAGATACCAAATATGGTAATGACTTAACTTTTAGTAAGTTTAGAAGTATATTGTATTTTCGTGACTAGAGAGTTGAGCTCGAATAATGATGCTACAAAAATCTAAACAAGATGATACTCGGTAATAAGACAGTTGACCAAATAACGGTATCTCAGGTGATCTCAGTTGAGAATCTCACTTCTAAAATATTCGTGGCTCAGGGCATCGAGGAAATAGCTCAAACAAAATGTACACTTGAGCATGATGAAGAGTTTAGTGTTGTGATGAGGTAGTGCTAGTAAAATCACATAATTTGAGTATATGACGCTAGCAATAGGATAACGCCATAGATTAGTCTGGAGTTGGAATATCCAACATCATTAAGCAAGTCTAGCGCCACAAAATCTTGGCGCTGGTATTACAGAGCGTGTTAGTAGGTAATTATGCTAACATTAGGCCAACACTATAAGGAAATTTGGTGATGAGAATCCCCCCAGCGTTGTGTAGGACTTCAGGGCTGGCACTAGACAAGTGATATTTAATGACTGGCATACTTGATAGCTTTGGCGCTGGCTTATGCGAGCGTCATTCAGAGCGAACCGTGCTCAATTGTTAGGTTAGATGTAAACTAGACTGTGTTGGCTTTCCGAAGGTGAACATGCACTCCTCTTTCGTGCTCAGAAACTCGAGCGAATATATGCTTGTCTCCGAACTATATAAACCTCACAGGATTTTGATGAGAGTAGCCATGAGTCAGCTCGATAAATATGTAATCAATGATTAAACTTCAAATGTTGGAGTTTTATGTGGATATTGTGAATACAATAGAAAATTGATATTTTCCAAATAAGAATTTGAGCTTTAATACGTATAGAACGAGTTTAAGGAATTCAGCCGTGGAAATACTGTAACTTGAGACAAGTTCAATATTGCCGCATAATAGTGATTGCTCATCTAGTAACATAATTATTCAAAAATATATAGCACGACAACTTATTTTGAATATATATTTTGTATAATCAGAGAGACTGAGAGAGTTCACATCAAGCACCAGTAACTCTTCTAAAATTCAAGTAATTGGAAGGAATTTTATATAAAAAATCAGTACTAAATCATACCGTACTGATGCTATATACACAAAACAGCAGGGTGAAGCACATTTTACAATTTTTTCGTTTTTGTCATGATTTTTTTTTTTTTTTTAAATACATATAGCAATAGTCGCTAGAAAATACATCTAGATATGTTAGTCTATGATTTATGCATTACAAGGGTTCAATCCCAAACCTCTCCCTATTAGAGGAAGCTTGAGAACCATCATAATACTTGATGGTTCTTGGCCCTTGTCAAAAATATACCATCAACACAAAGATTATGAAGCTATTAAAAACAAGTTAGACAAAAGCAAAAATAAAAAATAGAGACATGAGAAACTTCATTTACTGTTTACATGGGCTTGCTGCCAGTCATACCTATTTAATGGACCTTTAGATATTATGTCATATGATCCATGACGATTGGTCAAAACAAAATTAAAATATTTGGAGCGATGTCATTCACAATTTCATTTCCTATTCTTAATGTGAAAAAAAAATTAAAAATGTATTTAATTATGAATTTCTTGTGAATCTAAACGAAGGCACAAAATAGGGAGAGAAAGAGAGAGAATTTCCATTAGATATGTGTAGAATACAAGAGATTAGGCCTATATTTATATAGATAGAAGACTTGGTGTCCAAGATATGTAAACCCTAAACATAGACACGAAGGGCATCTTAGTAAATAAACAATAGTTTATAACACTCCCCCTGATGACCACTGTGGCTAAGTCATTACAAGCATACCAGGAAAACTCAAAGAGAAAAACCTGAAATTGCATAAGCATGTAAAAACTCAAAACAGTGTTGGACACGCAGATTTTGCCTCATTAAAACCTTGACAAGGAAAACCCAGTGGGACAAAACCTTGACGAAGGAAAAAGAGTACAATGCGATAAAGTCCAGTGAATGCACCTTAATTTGATGATGGCGCTCCCCCTGATAAATACTTCAGTCAATTGGCGTGCAAATCTTTGAGTCGAGACTTTCCAATTTTGAAGAACGAATTTCTTGAATACAGAAGAGGACTGTGCTTTCATGAAGATGTCGGATAGTTGATGAAGTCTTCATTTGTGTTGCACAAGCAGTAATGCCTTCGATTACACTTTTGCGGAGTTTACATTCTTCTTCAACACATTGAGAACTTGTTTCATGGATTGCTAGCTTCCCGAGATGATTTGCAGAAGTTGTTGATGTAATTTCTTCAACATAAAGCCAAGATGTAGATAAATTACCATAAGTGAACAAAACTGAATTTGTGGTCATACCTTATGTGGATCGGAATGACATCCAAATTACTAAGGGATTGTTTTCTTGATTTGGCATAACAAAATGACCTAGTTAATGGTGGGAATCCACCAAATAACAAAAATTATACAACTCCCCCTTGGATGACCACCATGTTGAATTAAATTGCCTCACTAAAAACCTTGCCAGTAAAACCCAATGGGAAAAAATTTGGACAAAGGAAAAAAGAGCATTAAAATATCAACATTTTGGAGAAAAACGTCAATGAGATGTTGCCTTGTTAAAACCTTGTCAGGAAAACCACATGGGACAAAACCTGTAGCCAAGGGAAAAGAGTACAACTTTTGACATATTTATCGATGCTAGCTCAAAAAAAATAAGCATCAAAATAATTACTCTAATCTATCTTAAAGAAGAGTTTAAGCTAGCATAATTCTAACTGCAGATTTAAGAAAATAAAAAAATATAGAATTTATACTTCCAAAGCGTGGATTTTAGTGTTTTTAAGGACTCCTCAAGAGACCTATAAAGCTATCATCATCAAATAATTAATCCGGATTGTTGGTTTTGTACCAAATTTCTAAAAACACATAAAGGATTGTTAAACCTGACATAATCGAGTCAAGTAGCTGCCATAATATAATTTGAATCCTAAAAGGATAACAAATTTGAATATGTTCCCAACCACATTTCTTGTGTAAATGCAATACGAGTCCTTCAAGGACTACCACGCCAAAAGCATCATGTATGGAGAACAAAAATTTATTGAATCAATCCTAGGGTCTGAGAAAAAATATAACCCTCAAATCGTTTTTTCAACGAAGAAATTTCTCGTATAAAGACGCAATATGACTACACCAACCTGTAATTAATAGGCTTGGCATGTTTAAGGTGTTAAGTTTGGATCCAAAATTGCATCAATCGAGAAATTAATCCAACCTAACTTGGATTATATGCCAACCAATCACATATGTCGATTTTCTCTGCAGAGGGGTTCAAAACCACCATCATTTATTTCAGTAGTTACTTTAAAGGAATATTCGACAATATATTAACTAATTACGATCCCACATAATTCTCAAGTGTATGCATATCTTGAAAAAAATAAGAATTGCTGGTATTTGCAAATATTACGAATAACGATTTCAACCCTTTTGGGATTGATTGAGAGAAAGTTTCTTTTTAAGAAGATAAAGAAACCGTAAATCGTTATTTTTCTAGGAAAAACACCATGTTATGGTTGATAAATAGTTTCTTTAAAGGGATAGAAATCAATGGTTTATTATTTGATAAAACCATATTTGATGGTACAAGTTGGTTTTCGAAATCGCACCATATTGGCAAAAATTTAGAAAATATGCCAATATATTTTCTCTGTTCTTATGGAAACGATGGAGAAAATTAACACCAACTCGATTGGTTTGTATGATTTATCGAAATCGTTTCTACAAACTAAAAGATGTCGTTTTAATCATCGCATATTTATGGTCGATGAATGGTTTCTTGTAAAACAAAATCGAAACCACATGGATAAATCACATGATCCTTGTCTACTAGACAAAGATACCAAATTGAATTGGCCGTAGGTTTTTCAACCATGCATATGATTATTTACCGTAAAGGTAATTAAATTATGATAACACCAATTTTGGTGAATACAGTTTCATTAAGGGAATAGAAACTGATTTTTTTTTTTCTTTCTCTATGAAAAATATTAGAGAAGGAAGGAAATCAAACTTTTAGACAAAGTTGATCACCCTTTATGTAGGCATATGTCGATTTTGAAAATAAAATAGAAAATCAATTACATATTATAATACGAAAAGGGAAAAAAAAACCATTAAAAGTTAATATATTACGAAAGCTTAACGTCTGGTTAAGTCTAGATGTCCCCGCCATTATCGTCATCAAGGAGGATTAACTTTTGCCCGTCCACTACGAGATATAGGAGGCATAGAATTTTCATAGTAGTTGAATACAAAATTTCTGAAGAATCACAATGCCTCCAAGTATCCAACCGATGTGAGTACATGCAAAAGATGAACATAAACTAATGTTAGAGTTGAACGAACCACATCTCTTTAAGATTAAATAAAACAACATAAAGAATATGTATTAAACAAATTATTAGATAGGCTTCCTGTGTTATTCTGTTGCTATCTTATGCGCGGTTGAGAAGAAAAAATGTCTCAAAACGCTTTGTTCTTCCTCTCGAAGTTTAGAGACGACCCATATAGCTCAATCGGGAGCGTGCTGATAACGTCTTGTGAATCTAAACGAAGGCACAAAATAGGGAGAGAAAGAGAGAGAATTTCCATTAGATATGTGTAGAATACAAGAGATTAGGCCTATATTTATATAGATAGAAGACTTGGTGTCCAAAATATGTAAACCCTAAACATAGACACGAAGGGCATCTTAGTAAATAAACAATAGTTTATAACAGAATTATCAATACTACGTGTTACGTGGTACTTTTTTATTTTGCTGGCTTGGTTTGGGTTCTACCCCTGAATAGACCCACCTCACTAAACTTATCTTACAATGCAGGTCTAACCCATGACCCCAACTACATCCGCCAACACACTACTTAATACTGCTAAAATGTTGTTAATTCATCTCTCATGTGTGATCAGTAGCAAAAGTGCCTTAAATAATTTTATCCTTTTTTTCCTTTCTGCAATATTGCTAATTGCTAATGTGGTGTCCCGATTTATTGGGGAGAATACCCGCTTGTATATAGGACAAACTTAAAATGACTTTATCTTATTGGAGTAATCGGTATCCTTTTCAATAAACTGGGGCACCCATTAGCAGCAATGCTTTTATGTTATTAGAACAACCAAAAAATGTTAGCGTCAACAACACAGCTCCCGTCGGCATTTCCCCTTCATTTTAGTGCTTTTTATGACAAAACGGAAACGCATTAAACCATCCCCCTTTATATACACAATCCTCGTCAGCAGTCGCGTGCCAAGCTTCACAACAAAAGGGCATTTTGGTAATTTACACAGCACCCCCGCAACTTCCCATTTTCCGCCTATAAATAGGTCTATTGATTTCCTCACAACTCACAAGAAACCGCTAGTCTTTTTTTTTTTGTAAGAGAAGAAAGAGAAAAGAAGAGCAGAGCGAAAGCAAAAATTGGGGAGGAAGGAGGAGAGGAAGAAGAAGAGTAATAGAGATTTCAGGGTTCAGAAACCCTAATTTTCGATAAAAAAATTGTGGATTTCTCGTATCAAAATTTGTTGTTTTTAAATGAGTCGATTAGGGTTTATTAAATGTAAAGTGTACCACGGAGATGTATATTTGGGTGAATTGGAAAATTTACCCGCCAAAAATCAACAACATTTTCAATTTCCGAATAATGAGATACGAATCAGTCACTTGTCTATGTCTAGTGAAAGATGTATCCCTCTATCGATTCTCCAAACTGTTTCCCCGTTCTCAATTCGTTGCAAACTCGAAACTGCAACACAACCAACAACACCACTACCAAATTCAATCAACAATGAGCAACCTCCATTAACTCGTCTGCATTACTCTTGTTTCCATGAACTCAAGGTAATGTTCGATTTTCAAAATTCCAAGAATCTTTGAGAAATGATTGTTAAAATTGTTTTAGTTTGAGTAATTTTGTGTGTCTTTCAATGTTGCAGACTGCGGTTGTGGTGATTGGAGATGAAGAGATACACTTGGTAGCAATGCCAAGTAAACAAGAGAAGTTTCCGTGTTTTTGGTGTTTTTCAGTACCATTAGGTTTATATGGATATTGTGTAGGAATGTTGAATTTAAGATGTTTAGCAATTGTATTTGATCTAGATGAGACACTTATTGTTGCTAATACAATGAAATCATTCGAGGATAAGATCGAAGCTCTTCAACGTAGAATATCTTGTGAAACTGATTTGTTTAGAGTTCAAGGAATGATGGCTGAAATCAAAAGGTATATAGATGATAAGTTACTATTGAAACAATACTTAGAAGGAGATACAGTTATTGATAATGGTAAACTACTTAAAGCTCAGCCTGAGGAAGTTCCCCAGTTATCGAATAGTCATGACAGAGTTGTTCGCCCTGTTATAAGATTGGCAGATAGAAATACTGTTCTTACTCGAATTAATCCAGAGGTTAAAAGAGCTAAAACCCTCTCTCAATTGTTTATTATTGCCATTGTTATGATTTTAAACTTTGTTTGTTTTGTGTAACTACGGCTTGTATCTAATCTTTCATTGCAGTTGAGTAAGTCAATAACAGGCTTAGTATGCGTAAATTTGATTGCTAATTGGTTTTCCATGTAGAGGCCAATGAGGTCAACCATGAAAACTTGACCTATATGCTTGTTTTAGTTCATTTTCAAATTCAACCTCATAGGTGACCTTTAAAAATGCTTCTAAGCTGCTGATGAAGTGTGTAAAAGGAAAACATTTTGTAATGCTCAAGGGATTAGATGTTACTCATGTCTCCCGGGGGCATAAGTAATTTCCTGTTATTAAGGTCTAAATTTGATATAACTTCTTAGTGAAACCTGGATTTCTCAGATTGTATGATCCAAATGATAGTTCCTTGATGGAATAGCCCTTTACCAGAAGAAATTTAGGATCACCACTTTCTCAAGAGAGGTTACTTAGAAGTCATCATTTCGTATTGGCAACTTTGTTTGTAGTCGTGAAATACTATGTTATCCTGGTGTTATTGCTTTGTAAATTAGTTTAGAATTTGATCAGTCTGTTACCTGAAATATCATAGTTGGATTATTAAGTTGCAACAGGCAATCCATTCAATTGCCCGCTCTAAATTACTTCAGATTTGTTTCATTTCTTGAGTCTTGGAGCATATGTGTGCTTCCTATAATTTTATTCATCTCATCTTTTTTTCTGCAGGTTCGTGATACAAGTGTGCTTGTGAGGTTGCGGCCTGCTTGGGAGGATTTAAGAAGTTACTTGACAGCAAAAGGGCGTAAACGTTTTGAGGTGTATGTTTGTACAATGGCTGAAAAAGATTATGCTCTAGAAATGTGGAGGCTTCTTGATCCAGAGGCACACCTGATAAACCATAAGCAAATTCTCGACCGCGTTGTGTGTGTGAAATCAGGTATGCGGATGATTTGAATGAGAACAATGTGCTTGAACATCTATTAGAAGATTCAAACTTAAGATGTTAGTATTAGTTTTCTATGTATATTAACCAAAATCCTGAAGTTCAATGCGAGTGCAAGTGCAGACCTTGCGAACAGTTAATTTATTATCAATCAAAAAGAGCAGACAGAACCTCATTGGATATTCATAATGCATCTTAGATAGATATAGCTGTCTTTCTTTCTTTTTTTTTGAAAATTTGAAAATCGGTACTCACTTCCCTTGCTTTAAACTGGGGTCGAGTGGTCATTATGTCCCTGTATTTCCCTTCTCTTCTCCAATGCATATTTCTCTGTTTATAGAAATAACAAATGGGATTCGGAAATGCGTTTCTTGTTCCACTGTTAGCCGCTTTTGTATTATGCAATTTTTCTTGTGTCCCCTCACCAAGTTCTTGTACTGATTTCCTTTTTTTTTTTCCCCTTAATAAATCCGTAGACTCCAAGAAGTCATTGCTAAATGTCTTTCGAAATCGAATCTGTCATCCAAAGATGGCAATGGTGATTGACGACCGGCTGAAGGTGTGGGAAGATAAGGACCAGCCTCGGGTTCATGTTGTACCTGCATTTACTCCATATTATGCTCCTCAGGCAGAGGTACTAAGTTATGGTTTTTTGGAAGCTTGTTCAGTGAGTGGAGTTCTGTATTTTATTTAAATCTGAAGGGCTTCTTTTGTTCTTGATAGACAGCAAATGCGGTACCGGTTTTGTGCGTAGCAAGAAATGTTGCCTGCAATGTTAGAGCTGGGTTTTTCAAGTACGTTATACTCAAAGCATTTACTTTATATAGTTCTTTATTGGATTATTGTTATCATCTTCAATTTACCTTTTAGTATCTGATGTATTAAACATGACATCTTTGGCAGAGAATTTGATGAAAATCTATTGAGAAAAATCTCTGAAATTTGCTATGAAGATGAAGTTGCAAATTTGCCTTATCCACCTGATGTTAGTGATTTTATGATGTCAGAGGTAAGCAAGTTGGCTGCATTTTATACTGGAACCAAGAAAAGATTCGCAAATATTAACATGTTAGTTCCCCATTTTGTCAGGATGCTGGTTTTATACCAAACGGCAACAGAGATGCCCCCATAACTGAGGGTATGCATGGTGCTGAAGTTGAACAGAAACTAAAGCAACCTGTGAGTCTGCATTGGTTTTTTTCATTAGTTTTGATTTGTACTTATTTGTCACTAAAAGAAAATTTGATGACCTTCGTTTGAGAAATTAGTTGTCTTTTCTTTTCAACTATCCACACCACTCCTTGTCTCCAATAATGACAATTAGCTTGTTTACATTTTAGGATGACAAGAAAATGGTGGATTCAGCAGCTCCTTTTGTTGGTAATAATCATGATTTGAGACCTCACATTTCGCAGCAACCAGTAATTGTCTCGCACGATGTTACCTGGCCGACGGCTCCAAGAACCCTTGTGCCACTACAGAGTATAATGATTATCCTTTTTATTTGCTATTTTGTTCTAGTGGCGTTTTCTTTCCATCATGTATTTACATCATGTTCTCCACATGCATTTTAGAGCCTGGTTTGGTTGGAGTTTCTGTGAGACGAGAAGTCAATCCCTCAGAGTTATACCCTGAATCGGGGAGAAGAATCCCCACCATGCCTCACGGACAGGATATGCGGGAATTTGGGTTGGGTGACTCTTCAAATCTATCAAGACCACTTGTACAAGTAGCAGTACCATCAGTCCAGGGTCGCGGAGGTTGGTTGGTGGAAGAGGACCCCAATGTGGGACCTAGTAACCAAACATTAAATCCTGACAAACAACGAGGTTATCATCGAAGTGTTGAGAATTCCTTTCCCTCTGGCACTCTTCCTTCCCTACCTCAAGTAAAGAATGAACAGGTTAGTCTCGTATTAGTGCCTTGCTGACTACTGTAACTCACCTGTTAGTTTTGTCACTTCACTCAAAGCTAAAGTTAATTATACAAGTCATAGGGAACAAACCAGTTAGTTAAATTCTTTCTTGTATGCAGGAGTTTTTGGGACATAAACGGCAGAAACTTAATGATCAACTGTCAAATCAGTCTTTGCCGTCAGGTATATAAAAAGTTTCACCAACTGACAACCAAAACGGTCTCTCTATTATATTTAACAGGCAAATTGTAATACCCGCTCTATTTCGTGTGTCCTGTTCATCAATATTCTTGCTTCTTGTTATACACTTTTTCAGAACATAATGGGATAAATGGGAATCAAGTGTCCATTACCACCAGAGAAAATGAAACTGGAAAAGTGTTTCCTCCCTCTATGTCTATAGGAGTGCTGCAAGAAATTGGTCGTAGGTGTGGCACTAAGGTATGTCATAAGGTTTAGACTTCGAACCCCACATATTTTTGAAATGTTATTGTTTAATGTTGCTTTTTCCTATGTAGGTTGAGTACAAATTTGATACAAGCACCAGTAAGGATCTGCAGCTTTTTGTTGAGGTAGGTTATCATTTTCCTTGCTTTCGGTCGGATGTTAGAGCTTTTCTATTTTGTAGGTTTTTAATTATGGATGAGCTGCTTATCCTTTCTGCTCTTGACTCATTATAATCTGTATTGTTTCATGAATCTGATTCAGGTTTTGTTCGGTGGTGAGAAGATAGGTGTTGGCAAGGGAAAAACAAGGAAAGATGCTCAGCAACAGGCAGCTGAGAACGCTCTTCGCAGTTTGGCAGGTATATGTGCTGATTATCTGCTGTGCCCTATTGATTAAGGATATGGTTGTGTTGACAAGATCTATTCAAGTGATCTTTACGTCATTATTTCCATTCCATAGCTAGTAATTAATAATTTGGTAACAATGCAGATAAATATGTTGCACACATTGCACCTGAGTCTGGAGCTATGCACAAAGATATGGATAAACTCTCTCTCGTAAAGGAAAATGGATTTATATGGGATATTGTGGATCCAGCTAAGGATGAGTTGTCGAAGGAGGTGGCTTTGCCAAACTTAAGTACTTCCCGTTCGCCTTTTATGGTCTAGCAACAGAATTAGTTTAAAATAGACTAGAATAGTGATAAGTTCACCTAAAGTGATTGAAGTTTTGATCATCATGTTCTTAAGCTTGTAATTTGGTCAAGTGTAAAGCTGTCATATCCTATTGGTCTGTAATAGTCAGGTGATTAGTTGTCATAATTTCTTTTTTTCTTATATTTTTCTTTTTTCTGGTCTTCTTTCTCTCAACCTCGTTTCACTCTTTATTACCAAGGAAAATCTGGTCCACGTCTTTGACCAAACAAAATCTCAACTTTTGGTAGGAAATGGGCTAGGATGCTATTGGTTTAACTTTAAGCGGTCTGAGGTTAAGACAGATGAAAGTTCAAAATGGCAACCAGATAAAAGTCCTCTGTGTTTGGGACTTTGGGGTATTATGTTAGCTCACAGTCACAGGTTGCATTATGTTATCTCACATTCACAGGTAGCTTTCAAGAAGGAACTGAATTTAGTTGCGAGAATTAGATTTTTTGGAGCTGAAGTATGACTATTTGTTTCATTTTATGGGCTGCAGTTCATCATTCAGTTCCAACTTGAGTAATGCTGCAACATCCATATCCAGGTATCGCCTTCATCTCTTTTTGTGTTGTGCAACTATGATAATCAATGAGACTACTTCACATTTTTTTCTACACTGCTCTTACAAAATATGAGTATGGAAAAATTCTCCAAAGTCTATTGGGTTTGGTTGGATTAATGCGGAGGATCTTACCTCTCAATTAAAGTATTTAAAAGAAAGAAACAAACAGTTACGGTCACTTATTTCTTTTGCATTGTTTGAAAAATGCACGTGTCTAGGAGGGAAGATGTAAGATAGATGCTTAGATTGTTTTACTAGGGAAACAAGCACTTATTCTTTGGTGCACCCATGAGAGTCCTTCCAAAAACTGCCAGATAACTCAAGTATCATTTTCATCTGCCCTTCCCTTTTGGAAATATTTTTTTAATCAATACTTGGAGTATAACTTTTCTATCTCAAAAAGAATAAAAAATGAATGGACAATTTGGATCCTCTCTCTGCCTAAGGCTTTCCCCTAAGCAGATATATCAAACTAATGATGTTGTTTGTATTCTGGTGCGACTAATTATATAGTACTGTAATTAATGCGACATACTATGGCTTTATCGTAGAGGCAATTGCAAACAGTGTTAACATTCGTAGTACTCATATTAGGCATTCTGTGATGCTGTATATTTCAAATAATGTACTTCTGTTTAACTCTCATTTGCATGAGTACCCATTTCCCTTGTAAAGGGCTGTTGTCAGTAAAGTAATGTATCTGATAGAGAGAAACTGAGCAAAAAATAAGCCTACTATGATTTAGGCGTGCTTATAGTTATTTCTTCTTGTTGCATGAATTCTGCAGGTAAACAATGCTGGTGTTGATTACAACTGGGGGTCAAAACAATATATTGGACCTGAGAGAACAAAGATGTTTTATGTACATCATATATAACAGATACAAGAACAAGCTAGTTAAGATGATCTGTTTTCTGTTGGCAGCAATTATATGACAGGCAAGATAAAAGAAAAGCCTACGAAACAGTTAATTTTTTTTCTTTTTCTGTTTGCTTATGCAGTACTCAGTTCATTTGGTGTATGATAAAATTCAGACTCCTTAGAAGCTTGTGCATAAGTGAATCGTCCCGTTTAAGATTGGTCTTCGAGATATCTACATCATCTGTTGCAGGTAAATCGAGCACTTCCATTTCTTCATCAGCTGATTGACAATCGAGCACTTCCAGTTCTTCATCAGCTGACTGACAATTTGTTTCAATTCCAACACCTGCGCCTTGTTCTTCGTCAGTTTGGTCAGCAAACTCGCTCCTTGTTATCATATCCTGCTGACTAGTGTTTTCACTCAGGTCTTCATTCTCGTATTTCTGATGATTCATGGGATACATTTCAAATGAAAGACAGTTTGTAGTGCAGTTCAAGTTCAAAATGCTAGTACCGGATTCTATAAGATGGGGAAATCTCAAATCTAATTTTATTGATGCTGAAACGTGTATCATTACAAGCTTTGTTAATTCTGAACAACAGGATTTTTGGATAGCTAATTTCTAAAGCAACACGGGACTAAAAGTAACAAAACTTACTTATATTATTATCATGCTAAATTATATGGGAAAATCAAATAAAACTTGACAAAAGAAACGCAAATCTCATCAAACAGTTACCTCAGGTTTGTAGTCCTCTTCTGCTTTAACCTCAACGTCAACAACATTACTATTTGTAGGAGTTGTGGGGGTTTCGACAATGATTTCATTCTTGAACACTTGTGGAAGATTTTCTTCGACAGTTGTAGTTGACAGTGGAGCTAACCCAGGTACAAGAACAGGCTCTCCTTCATACTGAAACGACGTATCTTCATCTTTCAAGCTCGTCCATGTCTTCCCAATTACGAAGGAACTAGTACTAGTAACGGAATCCTCTGTATCATTCTGTTCTGCTTCCGGATAAGCCATTTTCTCAATAGTAGTGATTGGAGAAACGGTGGGTTCTTTTGTGTTTGAATTAACCACTGGATCCTCTTCTGTGTATGCATTAAGCATCGAGTCTTCCTTGTTTGAGTTACCCACAACTACCTCCTGTGATTCATATGATTTTGCAGTCGACTCTTCTTCAGTTACCATCTGAAGTTCTACATTGTCCCAGTCTTCAAAAATGACAATGGTTTTATCTGTTTCCCAAGTCTTGAGTATCCTGTCTGGTCCAGGTTGCCATATAACCTCTCCTGTAGGTTCTTTAAGTATGAATTTAAACTGGATTGATTTATTGATGGGTATATCCTACACCAAAATATTAAACAATAATATCAATCTGCAGCAAATTCTTGATTCTTGAAATGAAAAATAGGGGCAAATGCTGCTTACCAGTTGAACAGACCAAAGATGTCCATCTGACCATTCTAATGGTATTGCATTTGAAGGATCCCAAACGCCAATGATGGGATCATCACCAACGACTAGAATATCTTGACCAAACAAACAATCTTTGACCAATTGAAACTTCACTTGGACTATCTTTATCTCTTCGTTACAAACATCATCCTGCACCAGTGAATAACAAAAACTTCACTGACTAAAAAATTAAAGATTCTTAATCTTGCATATCACACTCCTTTCACTTTATTGATAGAAAGATCACATTGAAATTAAAGAATCTCTTAATTTGATCAACCAAAATACAGTTTTGATAGATTACACCAACACATACATTTTCAGGAAAACAAAACCTAAATCAAGTTAATAATGATGGATAAAAAACTAATAATTACACAAGAAAATTAGAAAATTACCTCTGTTTCTGGAAATAAAGTTGATCCAGAAGTTGATAAAGAACATGAAACCGAATGAATCTCTTTGAATTTGAGGGAAATCGAATTTATAAGAACCACATTTTTGATTTTCTTATGAAACGGGAAGATGCTTATAAACTCGGGCCTATTTCTAGTCGAAAGAAATGCTTTTGAAGATGGAAACGGTCTGTTTTTTGTAATGTGAAGGAGGAGTTCTGATGATGAAGATGAAGAACCCATAATCAAGCTGCTGTTCTTCTGAAGCTTTTCTGTGGTTTATTTCTTGTTCTCAGAGCAAAGAAAATGAGACAAAAGAAAGTGTTTGTGTGTCACTGACTGAAATCCACTTCTGGTGGTTGTGATCGCCTATTTATTGGGACCCGCAGGGATTTCCAAAAGGGCGGTCTAAGTTCTCCACGTGGTATGATCCTAGCGACCCAATGATTCTCCGATTGATTGGGGATATTATTATATCTGGTCAACGGAGTTTTGACTGCGGGAATCTCAAGTCTCAACGGACTGCAGGTGTTTATTGTTAGTATTTGCGGCGTTACGTTACGTCTAAGTAGCACTTTAAATATTTAGTATAGAGTACAAATGATTCAGTCTGAAGGAACATGGAGTACATTTCGAGACTATCGAACGCCTCTGAGATTTACAGAGTTAAATATAATAATATAATATTTAGAGCCGTTTATATGGTCTTCTGATCTAACATCAAGTCCACGTTAGTTTGGATAACATTTCAAGTCTTATGGTAGTTTTAAGCTAGGACATTGGATACGCTGAATAATTTAGCGAAAAGTAAATTTAGGAAGCTGCGCTGAATCATTCAGCGAAAAGTGGATTTAGGTTGCAATGAATGGTTAGCGCAACCATCTTAGCCGTCAAATTAAAAAATAAATCTAAAGTGAAAAGGTGATTTTGATTGCGCTGAACTACTAGTTCACATGCGAGCAATTGTTAGGAGAGAGAACTAGTGTTAACAAATAGACAACACGTTTTTTTTTTGGACTGCAACACTTTTGGCAAATCTAGCCCATAAGACTTAATCTTAGAGCGGTTCCTATAGTGTTGAATAATTTTTTTTATATAATTTATGATTACTTCTATTTTCAGCCATTTTCACTCACACCACTCCACTATTTTCTTTATAATTTTTCTAAACAAAATCTTCTACTTGTTATTTACATTTTTTAGTATAAATTGAGCAATATAAATATCGTCATAAACAGTTTTACGGAAAAAAAAAAAATCGAGAAAGTGAAAAAACATCGGTGCATGCTACAAATGTCGATTATACTCAAAAATCGTGTTGCAAAGTTTGCTTCACCGAGTGTACTCGCAACTCCAGAAATAATTGCAGTCATGTGTCGAGGAATACAGAGCGATCTGCATATTATAAAATGAGAGGTGGATATAAAGACTTAGATGTTTGTCTATCTAGGTATAACTCGCATATAGAAAGACAACTCGGGTTACAGGTGTCACTGCAGAACTTCTCGTAAATAACCACCCAGAAATTCATAGCTGGATAATGTGCTTCAGCAAGCTGAGTTCGTAACAACACATAATCTCTGCAAATAACAAAATTTCTGCTCGAGTATACTGAGCTCGCATAATGATCAGAATTAAAGATGTTGAATCAATTCAGATTTATCTGTTGGCAGGAAGAGAAGGGTCACACAAATTGATTGGAACTGCCTGCGGATTTAGTTGACCCGCACGACTCTAATTGATCCGCTGACATATTATTTTTAACCACGTGACTTCGCAATGGGTAAACCCCAATCCATTTTTTTTTCTCCTTTCATAGTGGGATCAAAATGGGCAAATCTAGAAATTTCCCTTAAGTCCAAAAGCAAACCTATTTTTTGTACCATGAGTTTGGATCGATGAAAATATCAAAGGGGTCGCTTGCTCCTAGTGCGACTTGCAGTAGATCAAGCAGAACTTCGGGTAAGATAAGTTTGAGGAGGAATTGTCTTCTTCCGACTTACTCGGGTTTGTTTAAGAGGGAAAGAATAAAATGCAAAAATGGTTTCTGAATTTTTCATTCTAGTCTGCATTGACAGTGCGATCAACAAGAACAATTTCTAGCCCTCTACTAGTACTAGCCTGTTGAAAAGAACAATTGATCGCCAGAAAAACGGGAAAGATATACAAAAGGTTCTATGAGTTTCTTTTTTGCTAAAAATCTCAGAAATGTCAAGACCACTCTTAATAGATGAAACATAAACTTTTTGCAACATTCAGTATAATATAGAAAGGATAAAGAAAAATATAAAAAATATGGCTAATAGAAATGACATATGTCCTACCACTTTAAAGACACCTGAAACCTCTTTAAATAAATGGTAGAGCATAGAGGAAAATTTCTCGCAAACAAAAAATAGAAATAATGTCATTAACCTAGGTGATAAATTTATTTTTTCCCATAATGTTTCTCGAACTAGATACAAAAGGAATAAAGTTGATACCATGAAAGAAAAAATTGGGAATTGGCAAACTGTCTTATTGAACATTTCAAAAACGTGGCTATTACCACTAAGCGAAAAATCAACATGGACTTGAAACCATAAAAGATAGATAAAATGGATTCATGTTAGAAAAAATCCTCCCTAGTGAAACAAAAGATGTTGTGTTTGTTATGGAAAGAAACAAAGCCCCAAGTCCTAATGATTTTCCACATTTTTTTTTCCAGAAAAACTGGGAAACAATAAGTGAGGATCTTGTTACACTAGTGCTAAAATTATTGAGACTGGGAATATGATAAGGAGGTAAACTCAACTTTGTGTCTCCCACACCAAAGGTTCGGTACTCATCTTCTCCGAGGGATTTCAGATATATTTCCCTTTACATTACTACCTACAAGTTGATTTCCAAAATCATTGCTCAATGAATGAAACCATTACAGAGAAAAATTATTTCCACATATAAATATACCTTCACACCTGGAAGACAAATAAATGACAATACTATCGCTACTCATGAAGTTATTCATAATATGAGAACTAGAAGGGATAAACAGGGGACGTGTGGGGCTAAAAATAGACATATCAAAGGCTTTTGACAGAGTAAAGTGGTAGTATTTTTTTATGGCTATTTCATCCAAGATGGGTTTCTCTGAGGAATGGTACAAAAAAAAAATAAACCAATGCATTTACTACCAGTATAAAATTATAAACCAATGCATTTAATACCACAAGCCTTGCTATTCTTCCCAATAGTGTCCTCTGTGAGTTTTTCAAACCTACTAGGGGTCTCAGATAAGGGGATCCTCTTCCCCTTATCTCTTTATTCTTTGCATGGGGGTATTTGCAAGAACCCTGATGCAATATGCATAAAGGAAATTTGCATGCTATAAAAGTTGTTAACAAGAAAACCCATTCTATTAGCCACTTGATATTTGCAGACGATCGCATAATCTTTTGCAAAGCTAACACAACCGAGGATGACAATCTATCAAACCTAATAGCTTAAATCAATAATTTCTCTGGTCAGATGATAAACTTAGCGCAGTCTGGGATTTTTCTATAGCAATAACACCTCTCCTCAGCTGAGAATGAATATCACCGCTGTTGTGCAAGTCAATCCAATCTGTTTAAATGACAAATAGTTTGAATCCCCTCTCTTCACCAATAAGTCCAAAACAAAAGCTTTGTATCATGTGATAGAAAGTATCAAACATATAATGGTTGGTTGGAACAACAAATCCATAAACCCTAATGGGGAAATGGTTTTGATTAAACTTGTTAGGTCCTTCTTTTAGAGGTTTATAGACTACCTCTGGAAGAAGGAGGCTTAGGTTTCCTGAATCTAGAAAAATTCAATAGTGTCATCATCTCCAAAATAGAATGAAGAATGATGAAACAACCTAATGATCTTGGAGATCAATTAATGCAAGCTAAATATTTTTCTAAGAAGGATATGATGCATATGTCAGCCATTCCTAAACCCGCTGACTCGTAGGTATGGAAAGGAACTCTCTCAGGAATTAGCAAACATCCAGAAAATTGAGAAATGAGAAGTTGGGTTAGGAGCTAAAAATAAACATCTCTGAGTATAATTGGGTCGAAGAATTGGAAAATACAATTTCAAAACCAAACAATTATCCCATTAATGTGGAAAAGGTGGTTGATTTAATATCTAACAACACTCGGCGGGATTGTCTCTTATCCATAAAATGTTTAATGATATCATTGCCAATAAAATATTGGATACTGGTATAAAGCTGGCCATGAGGATAAAGTCTTTTTGGCAACTAACCAAAGATGGAAAGTTCATTGTCAATTCATTATATAAGGAACTAACTCATAATGGTCAACCTAGTCCCAATAATAAGAAAAATTGGATGGCAATCTAGAATTGGGAAAACTCCCAATCCATTAAAGTGTTCGGAAAAATATCAATCCATTAAAGTGTTCATATGGAAAGCTTCCCAATCCATCTTATCCACTGGGGAAAGGGTTGCAAGGTTTATAATTATATAGATAACACCTTCAAAGATTTTAACTTTCAAAAAGAATTTATATCATACCTCTTCGTTCACTGCTCTTTGGCCCAACAGGTTTGGCAGGAACTTCAATTTGACCATATGAAGTTATAAACAAAGAGTAGACTTTCATAATTTGCTCGCCTATCTTCTAATATTCAGAAATAAACCGAAGGCTCTCTTGGTTGGCCAGAGTTATGCGCAATTGTCTTATGGCATATATGGAAACCCGGATGCAATCTAGCTTTTCAGAACATAAAAATAAACACATGAAGCATTTCAAAGGACATTAAAAGTACAAATATATAGAAAGTAATGAGAGATGAAAATAAAGCTAATACCATACATGTCGAATATACTAGAGATGAGGCAGAGAACCAAATGATTGAATTCAAAATAAATTGGAAAGCTCCAATGTTTTTCATACTGAAAATAAATGCAGAAATTATGCCAAATATTGTAACTGACAATATTGGAATGGGTTTGATTGTGACGGACCGGAAAATTACGCCTAACACACCAGGGCGCGCATGCCATAAATTCCCCGATGCGCCTTTGTGATACTATAATTCGGACCTTAAAGCTAGGAAAATGCACATCCATTTGCCATTGCAAGCATGCTTGTGAAGCATGATGCAGCTAACTTAGTTTCTGCACCGTTCCAACTGATCCTTGTTCCGCAAAGGGTTATAAATGCATCATTGGCTTTCGAGTCTTGTCCAGGCATAAGACATGCCTTGAACTTACGCATAAGCCATTGCAGGCCTAATACCTTCGGCTATACCTACATACCCTTCCCTACTCTAAATGAGCAATGACCGTAGTTCATCACGAAGGGACAGAAACTTAAGCCAACTCGTTTGCAAGGCCGTGGCAAAGCAATAATGGTAATGGCCTAGTCCGTATAGGCCGTTCTGTCAAAGTGCATCCAAGTGATGCATATTTGGTCCGCGGCATGGCATAGTGATTTCCATGCTTAATATACTCCATTGGCTAGACTTCACGGCTATAAATGAGGCTTAAGCATCATTCATACTCTTTTGGCTAAGTTATGAAGCTTACTTGGTGCATAGTCCGCAGATGCACCTTCAACCAACTACCCCTCTCTATATATGTTTTAAAGACATTTTTACAACTTAGATTAGGGGAGGAAAATGACTTCATCAAGTACCAAGGCCGTGATGGCTTCACATTACTACCCTGGCCAACTGCAATGTACGGACGTGATGGTTGTACATTGATTCCTATATATGTTTTAAAGCTCATTAGGGAGAAAATGATCTAGTTCCAATGTCCGACCATAATGGTTCCAATGTTGATGGCTGAACATTTCCTGAGCCAGGTCCAGTGAATGCCTATGATGGATTTATTTACGGCTTTGGCCCATAGGCCACTCCAATGTCCAGCCGTGATGGTTGTACATTTCCAAGGCCAGCATGCTCTGGCTTGTTACGATATTGGCCATAGGCCAATAACCTGCGTAATGCGCCATTTTGGTACAAATTTGTTCTAGGCCATCCACCCAACTGGCCTGAAGCACCATTAGTGAGAGATTGACTCTTGGCCAATACAACTTATAACTTGTATCCTCTTGGTGTGATGTTGTCCCTTGACCAATATATCTTCGCAATGCGCCTTACTTGGCGCCATATTGGCTTTAGGCTAATGTTTCTCATAACACGCAACAGAGCTTTAAATGAAGCTTCATCTCAAGCCATGAAGCATTTTTGCACATGCGTCATGCTAAAAACACAGGGTGTTACATTGATTATTTATGATCTTACATGTGTATGCAGAAGAGCGAGGAGTTAAAACTTTGGCCAAGGCCTCACATATGACATGAAGCAAAGTGCGGCAACTGAAGCTTACAACTAGGCAATAAATTTAGGTAGCTGAATGAAGCTTGGATCAAATTCTTTCCACATAATAAAGACGATCAAAAGTTTGCATGATGAAAAGATTGGTTCAAAATCTAGCCTGACGTAGGATGGAAAAGAAGTTTTTGAGATTGGTACATGAAGTAAAGTCAGTGAAAGAGAAAACTATAGCGGTTAATCTAGCTATGATTAGCACAGACTGTAATTTCAATAAGTCTTTGGATCACAATTCCATTCACAGTTTCTTTCTTAATTATCTTTGGAAATTCAGTTATAGTCCAAGTAGTATAAAAGGTAGTCGTAGGGAAAATCTTTTGGTAAACACTGAGAATTTTGATCTGGATTATATGAAAGAATAACAATCTGCAAGTCAGCACTAGTAATCCGTTGATGTTAACAATTTGAGGTTTGTTCTTACCTCTTTTTGTTATTAAAAGAAAAACATTTCAAAAACTGTAAACGTGGTTAAAAAAAATGTAAACATTTCAAGACCAGCTGAAAATGTATAGTAGAAGGAAATTTCATATGCGCTTATTTAGAGAAGCAAGTGTGCAAAACAAATATCATGAATACTCAATCCAATTTAACTCAATTACAAAAACTGTAAACGTGGTTAAAAATCTAAGGCGAGCAAGACGCGGTATGCTATGAAAATTTTGATTACTAAGCTCAACTTCAATTACTATAAAATGATCAACGTTAGAAAAATTCATTAACATTAGACGAGAAGGAGAAATCATTTTCATGCATCAAGAAATAAATACTGTAAAATATAAAGAAAATTAAAAACGCAACATAATATGCTACATAGCAGAGTTACGACATTATCAAACAAGTTGTCTAACTGAAAATCAAAAATTAAAAAACAAAAAATGTCTAACTAGCACTAGTTACTCCATGTGTCGCTTCTCTTACTCGTATGATTAACAAGTGATAATAATCACAATGCTAAAATAAAAACCTACGAGTATTTACTTCATCCACTAAGGCCTCCTTTTTCTCGATCGCCTATATGAAATCACTCTTATTTCTACATCAAACAAATGTGAATTACCTCTAAAGTATTCTCTCAAAAAATGAAATTCGGGGAGAAATAATCTTTTTCCTCTATATGGATTGACGGAAAAGGGTATATTGTCGAGGGACATAACTTTAATATGCCATTTATAAACCAAAATAATGAAGTTCTACTGCCTTTATTTAGAAGATACGTGGGTGCAACCCAAAGAGACTACTCGAACTGGCGCCTAGCTAAGTTGCTCGAAAGAGGTTTTCTTAAAAATATAATATTATATGAAATATCAGTAAAAGAGCGGAAGAATGCAGCTGAAATAATGTGTGTTGGGAGTATTCATATACTACCAATCGTTACATGAGATTAAAAAAACCCATTGGGTATGATAATTGCTAATTGTACATTTTTCAATTGTGGCCACAATCTTTGAGCCATTAACTGTTCAATCAAATAATATTTGTTCGGTGATTAACTCAGGATCCCTAAAAATTGAACCAATATTAAAGTAGGTGTTGAGAACTGAGATAAGTATGTCATTTAGGTTTGTGTGGGATAGGAATTTATTTATTTTTCTATTTGGAATGGTTAGAAAAGATATAATTCTTAAGTTGAGTCATATCTCTAAAATTACGTTCTTTGTTCGTAACCTAGAAAATGGTTTTTGTCGATGATCAGTTTTCCCACGAAAGTAGTGTATGTTAGTACCTCTAACATTGAGATCGTTGATTTTAATTTCCTTGTTCTTAACTGGTGAGAAGAGAGAAATATATCTGGGATACAAATGCACTTGTAAAGAAAATTTGCTCATGTTGTTCTCTTGGGAATGACATTAAATGGACGAGAATTTGAACTTGTACTTAATTGAGATATCTTTATGGTGAGTGCGGTTGTGAAAATATAGGAGATGATTGTACCTTTATCTCTCCTTAATGAAGATGCTAAGTTTACTTGGTGAAATCGTCAAAAGTTGGTATGTTATATTTAGTCTTGATAACTCTTTTGTGTAGTTCATCACAGTCACATTTTTTTCCCATTTGTTAATTTTGTTGACAAAAAAGGAGAGAATTATTTAGAAGTATTCTACTATAATATATGGACTTGTGAGAATTATGTAAGGGGGAGTGAAATATAAACTATAGGTTTTACCTATTACACAAAACATGTAAGAAAATACTAAGGGGGAGAACATATCACTATATAATGCTTCTACCTAATTGTAAAACTGGACTTTGAGGAAGGTAACAATATTATGCACCGATATAACAATGATTTGAGTGAATTTGTCATTCTAGCAAACCATTAAACGAGTATTCTCATAAGTTGTTATCGCCACGAATCTTCAACAACAAAGATGTTTAAAGACGGTATTGATGATTCAAAGAAATCAAGCATCATGGATTTTGATTTTTCACTAAAATTGAAAAATTTGGAGATTGTAAGAGCACTGCTAAGTCGAACTCACAAGTTATGCTATCTCAAGCTTATTGTCAATAGTAGTTTCACAAAACTATTGATTTATATATAGTTTACTCAAGTTAAGTTTCATAATATGATTAAGGAATGGTAGTTGAGTATCAGATATTATTGAATAACCCTCGAATATTGAAGACTGAAGAACAAACAAAGTCATTTCGAGAACTTCATCAATAAAGAGGTATGTGAAGACTGAACCATCCTATTTACTCGCGTCATTTAATATTTTATCTTATGAGACAATGTCTTATGATTTTAGTAGATTTAATATTTTAAACAAAAAATTTCAAGTCAAGCTTGTCTTAATAAATCTCTCGAAATATGGTTCAAACAATGAATGTTCATAGATCCTTAACAATCTTGTTTAAGAACAATTTATAGTTCATGAACTGTTTTTATTTCAAGTTGATCATTGGGAATCGCCTAATCAATGATATTTACCATCTATGGCGATTGAGAATGTTTTGAGTCTAAAGATAGTATTCAGAACTTACTGAAATTCTGGACACAAGGTAGGTATGCATACCCAATACGCGTACCTTAGTGATCCGAGTTCCAAAATAGGGTAGGTACGCATATGCAGTACGCGTACCCTAAGGTCATGAGTTCGTGAGTGGTAAGGAGGTACACATACATAGTTTGCATACCCTTGGGATCTGAGTTCGTGAATGACTAAGGGCACACACACCTATCCCAACAACGCGAGTTCATAAACTGGTCCATAGGTATGTGTACCACTGCACATACCTACCCAATATAGAACTAAGAAGATGCTCATAAGCTATTTTCACAAATATGTTTGGCATTACTAAAACTATTTTAAACACTTCTTAGACACCTTTGTTTACGGAATCACTTTGTGACTGTGAATCATGATTCAAGTCTTGATCCTTAATGAACACAATTTATGCTTGAAAGTTCGACATGCATATTTTCCAATACAAAATATTTGTACACGGTTCCAGAACCCTGAACCATAGTGTGTATTCTTCTATGTAATGTTAAGGCAAACTTCTCACATGCTTACATGAATTCCTTATAAGATTTTATATAAACTGAGAAAGTGTTTGCTTGAATCTCAAGTAATCTTAGCTTGAATTGTATGCTACCTATAGCATTAAAAATCTATAAATAAGGAGACTCATGCAACAAGATATCTTAATCCCAGTCACTTTTGTGTCCTAGTTCCTTGCTAAAGTCGTCCTCTAAAAACCTATGTTTCCTATGAGAAACATAATTAGGTTACGATTTAAAGACATCACATAGGGATTCGTGAAGCCCGGCCAGACTATCTTTTACCAGATATTTATTTTATCCAAAACTTGTTATTATCGATCTTTAAGGTTTTCGTAATCCCAGATCAGGAACGAGATAGATATAAATCACAAAGTTCTTTTCATCTCAGACTTTATTATACTTCAAGATATACATCTAAACTTTTTTTTGATTTAATTGGATTGTTCTTTAGAGGTGGTTCGTAATCCATGCTTCCCAGCTAAATGAGTAAGTGTTGCGGATTCATGAGGTTTGTTAGACTTTTTCTACTTCAAATAAATTTCCAAACCTAGATTGAAAAAAAAGTGAAATCTATCTGTTAAAGGTAAATTGGTATTAAAAGTCTTCACTGAGGTTGATGCAACTCTTAGGTTGTAAAGGACATCAAGTGCATAGAATCTTGCTAGGTTCAAGAGATATAAGGAACGTGACTGTTGTTGAATTGCTTGGAGGGTTAATTCGGTCTCTACTACATTCCAATATGAAGTCTGTATGTACCGGTTTAATATAACGCGGTATTCAAAGATGGACGAGGCCCTATGATTTTTTTACAGTTGCAGTTTTCCTCGTTAACAAAATACCGGTGTCTTGTGTTAATCTATTTCCGAATTATATTGTTTTTATGTTTTTAATAAAAATAACACAAGTAGTACATAATCAATCTAGATAATTTAAGTCCTTGTTAATTGAGATAAAAAACATGACTTTTTCTTGTTGACCGCAAGTTTAAATTTCTTGTTAGAATTTAAATCCTCTTGATTTGGATACGACTAGATTGATCTTGGATATTGATTTTTGAAGTCATCTAAGAAATCTTCTACAAATTAAGTTCACGGACTTTCAGTCTAAATATTGTAAATGACAAAATATAACATCTGCCAATAAATTGACTGGTGGAGAGTTCAAGTGTTGAGAACTGAGAAAGAACCTAAACATGCCAATGAAAACCCGAGTTCATGTGAATTAAATGGAAACCCGAGTTCAAGTAAACCAAGTGAAGACCTGGAACCATGACAAATCTGAGGTCTGAAGATGAATGCCAACGACACAAATATAATCTAATTATTATTTGGTAACCGCATTGTAATTACTATAAAAACCCACTTGCAAAGACAATTGAAGAATCTTTTTCTCTCTCACCAACTGATTTCTCTAAAACTTTCTCTCTCCTATAACTAGAGAAATGAAGTAAATCTCAGTAACTCAAAACTCTATTAATGGGAAAATACCAAAATACCCACCATGGACGTACATCTTCAAAATCGAATCACTTAAATCGATATCTTATTTACTCTATTTTTTTGCTAGGAAACACACCATGGGATTAACAAATGAGAGAATTACAAACAGTGTTTAAGGTCTCCTACATAACAAGAGAGTCCAAAAAAGAAGGATAGGAAACCGAAAGACCATTGAGACTAAGTTTTCTAGCCCGACGTGCAAGCCGGCCAGCTAGATGGTTTTTCACACGCTTAATATACATAATCTTAAAAGAACAAGAAATAGAAAATAAACTCCGACTATGTTCAAGGAGATCACTACTTCTCCACGCTATATTAGAGCTGGCTCCATTTACAAAATTCACCAGTTGGAGACAATCACTAACGAAAATAACTTTGGAGAGATTCATCTCTTTCGCCTAAGAGATCGCCAAAATAAGAGCAGCAGCTTCAGCACCTACTGCATCTGGAACCATACCAAATTCCGAGCGAGAACTTTTTAAATTTCCTGTAATATCACACCAAATAACACCCAAACCCATATTAAAATCTTTAAAGGAACCATCAACAAACATAAAATGTTCCACTTCAGTTATAAGAACTTTGATATCCCTGTTTAAATTTCCAGAACATAACGGAGGAGCAATATAGGTGTTAATCATTCTCCTAGTTTCTACAATGACTTTATTCAAATCAACAGAAGAATTTCTAAAGAGCACATCACATCTCAACTTCCAAATGCACCACATCACAATAGCACCAATGCTAGTCCAAGAGACTTTAAAAGGGGATAACCCAAGAACCGAATTATGCCAATATAGAAAAGTATCATCTATCCAATCCAAATCTGTAGAGATCAAGTGTTGTAAAGACATCCCAAATCAAATATGAACAACAATAGGACAGTTCACAAACAAGTGCATAACAGTTTCTTCATGAGAATAAAAATATAGGGCGAAAGACAATCACCTTGTCTAATGCCCCTAGACGGACATAAAGTTTCACCAGGGGAACCATTAACTAGAACAGAAAAAGACACAATACTAATACACTGAGAGATCAATTGACACCAGTCATCCGAGAAACCAAGCTTCTTAAAAACAACTAGAATAAAAGGCTATTCTAACCTATCAAAAGCTTTAGAAAGATCAAGCTTAATAGCTAGATGACCATTTTTACAGTTTTTCTTTTTCTTTTCAAAAGAATGAAGAATTTCATGGGTGATAATAATATTGTCATGAATTTGTCTATTGGCAACAAACGCAGATTGAAAGGAGAAATCAAGGAGTCTAAAAGAGGTTTCAATCGGTTAGTTAAATTTTTTGAAATAATTTTATAGATAGAATTAGCTAAACTGATAGGTCTGAAGTTATGAGGAGAGGAAACATTTTTTATTTTGGGAATTAAAATAATAAAAGTAAAGTTAGATTGTTTAAGAAGATATTTATTTCTGAAAAAACCTTGGATATGAGACACAACTTCAGAGCGGACAATGTCCCAATTGTCCCTAAAGAAACCAGCCGGGAAACCGTCAGGACCCGGAGAACTCCAAGGGGCCATTTTATTAACAGTATCAGTAATTTCATTTTCCGAAGGAATGGCAGTTAAGGAGGAATTAACATCATCAGAAATGATAGGTTTGACAAACCTTAAAGCTTCTTCTATATCACTATTACCAGGATTTGAAGAAGTATAGATTTTCTTAAAATGATTAGAAAGCAAAGAAGCAACATGTTCTCGATTCTCTAAGCAGTTACCTTGATCATCTCTAATAGTGTGAATGGTATTATACATGTTTCTGAGCTTCACAGAATTATGAAAGAAGTGAGTATGTTTATCATACTGAGTAAAGTAGCTTATTCTAGATTTTTGCTTATAGAAACTATGTTCAATTTCATACCAGTAATCCAGCTGGTTAGAGTAATTCAAAATGTAACCACCTATCTGAGGAGTGTAAGGTAAAGCCCGAAGTTTTTCTAACTCAGCATTTAATCTACCTATAGTAGTTTTAATGTGTCCAAAGGAATTAATGTTCCACTTAATTAACTCATTCTTCACATTTTTGAGTTTATTGACCACAACAAAACCAGGAGAACCTTTCACATTTATAGACCAAGAATTATGAAGAACCCCTTTGAAGTCAGGATTAAGCTGCCAACATTTAAAGAACTTATAAGGAATATTTACGTTCTGCTCCCAGTGAAAACACTTAACCAAGATAGGACTATGATCAGAATAGATCCTACCTAAATTTGTGACTCTAGTTTGAGGAAGAACAGAAACCCATTTATCATTCATAAATCCTCTATCCAGTTTCTCAAAAATCAATTATGAAGGATTTTTAAATCTTCTATTACACCAAGTGAAAGGATTGCCATAAGAAAAAACTTCATTCATATTCATCTTTAAAATATTTTCTCTAACAGAATTTGGAGGAAAAGAATTATCCGAATTACCACCTTGTTTTTCAGAACTATGTAAGATAAAATTAAAATCTCCTACCAATAACCAAGGATTGTTATTATTTTCATTTATACTACCAAGAAAATTCCATTGATTTCTCATACCAACTAAATTTAAAGAACCATATATGAAGGAGATAACACAGTTTCTTATAGTGGGGGTTATATCACAAACGATATGAATCATATTTAAAGAACTACCAAGCACTTCAATATTATACTTTTCAAAATAACCAAAAGCAAGACCACCAGATTTACCCACATCAGGAATGATAGACCAGGAATCATACGGCAAATGATGAGTGTATTTTCTGACAGTTTCAGCATCAACCATGGTTTCTAAAAGACAAATAGTATCTAATTTATATTTCCTAATTAGACTTAACAAGTGACGCCATTTCTTGTCCGAACAACAACCATTAATGTTCCAGCACAGGAATTTCATGATGAAAATTCAACAAGCAAACAAGAGAATAATTAAATAGCAGGAAAAATAAAAACTAGATGAATCAAGATTACTTACATGGTCATGGGCCGAAGAAGGAGAAGCATCCATAATATCTAACATCATGAGATTAACTTCCTTTTCAAAGTCCTCTTGAGACAGCACAGGTTCTGGAGGTAAGACAGAGATCGGAGTTGGCTCAAGAACAACAGCCTTGTCAACACTTTCTCCCGGTACAGAAACAACCAAAATAAAGTTCTCGAAAGAAGGATGATTAAGCATAATAAAATAAAGTTCTCAGGGATTAACTCAAAAGCATATCAGAAGAAAAACCCAGTTGTTAGAATTCACAACTAGGATAAGAAACAACAGAGGCCAAAGTAGATACTAATCAGAGACCATCTTGAAATTATACCTTTATCATTGTTAAACAATTATAAAATACAAGAATATGTACCTTCAAACATCTTGATTGTGGAAGAAAAGGAAAAACTCTAAATATATATTATTTAAAGATCTTTGTTTTAGGTCTACTTACAATTATATTGGGTTTTATCTACAACGGTTGTCGAACGGAAAAATTGGTGATGTATTTGGCATCCTTTCCTTTGGGAAAGTGGTCTTCGAAAATTGATTATAATAAATATACTGTTGAGTTGCGGCTTGGGTTCAAGCCCTAAATAAAGATGACCATGGTCCATGGTTGGAAAAACGTTATATCATATTTTCCAATATAATCAGTATCTATCTATGGAGACAATGATATATAAAGCCCATGCATAAAGGTGCTCTTACTTGGACCCCCTCTCCTTTTGGTGTGATTAGGTAAGTGGCATGTACCCAGTGCAAACATATTTTGCATCTTAATGCATAAAGAGGCCATTAAAAAATCTTAATTCATTTTGTATTTTAAATGAAAGGGTGGCACTTGGACTAAAATATTACAAGTTGGGGTTACGCCCATTTGGGACATCACCAAGTTATTCAGATAAGGACGAATAGAGAACACAGAGATAAATTTTCTTGGCAAAGATTTGTAAGCACCAGTTGAGCATCCCATTTTCTTACACCTGCAACCACGTTATTGATAATTTTGGATGGAAATCATTTCATCAGTATTTCCTTTAAAAACCATGTCCACTAAAGTCTTATGTTTTGGATAGGAATATGCTATTATGCTCAATTAATCCAAGAAAATAAATACCAGAGATTTGAATTTTATTACTCCATTAGATACTGTGTTAGATTTGAGATTCTGAATTTACTTCATTGACCAACTGCATTAGACTTGAGATTCTGAATAATTACCTCAAGTCTACCTGGTTCTGCGGGAGAGCAGTTGAGAATGGGATCATATGAAAGAACTCGCGCCTACAATGGAATCAGCAATTGGAAGAATCAAGTGTGCCAGAACAATGTACTAATAAAACAATAATGTGATATCCGATGCATTCGAGACAGTTTGCCAAAAACCCACGGGGAATGACCAACATACATCAGTGCTTACGTCTTCTCACCTAATGGGCAAGCATGCCAATCAATAGAAATCTTACCAAGTTGTCAATTTTCTCCAAGAACAATAATCCATGGAAATTGATTTCGGCATTGAAATCTTTTCCCAAGAGGTGTTTTTGCCTTCTTATTTTGATTGGGTAAAATTTTCTACCATAAGAATTGTTGGTTCAATGTTTATCAAAAACATCATAATCGCCAGTCCTAAAATCAAACAATTTTTTGCAATTTAATAATACGAATACCATGCAAACAGACATGCAATTTAAAATCCTTAAAATCAACATCTAAAATTCAACAAACAGTGACCAAGTCACAAACAAGAATCAAATTATTCGAATTACAAAACATAAAAACCCCTAATTTACAAATTTCTATCTCTATACAAGAAAAACCTAGTTATCATCGATCGATCAATTACCAATCAAAGAAGGAGAATGTTGAATGATAGATCTCCCAATAGAATTAATCCATTCGTTCTTCTCTTTCAAAGAATCAGCAAGAAAATACAGAGTATCATAATCATAACTATTAGTAATAATCTGGAAAGGGAAATCCTGATTGAAGATAATATCCTGAGCACATTTAACAGCAAGACAATTAGCACCAACAGATATAACACCGCGAGGTTTAACATCAGGCGAGTTTACATTTGATTCTTTAAACCAAAACAATTTCCCCTGTTTCAACACAAACCAACGGCGCCTCCATGTTTTTATGTATTCGCCTTGTTTTGTTAACCAGCCAGATTTTTCTGGGTTGGTCCAGTATTCGACACCGTCGTAATCTTCTTCTGTTGTGTATGATCTCTGAATTGCTTCCATTGCTGCTTGCCATATCAAACTCACCATCTTGATTAGAGATTTGTTGTACTTTATGAGAGATATGGATGGATTTTTGTAGTAGTGTGAAAAAGAGAGATAGAAAAAGGTTTTTGTCGTTTGAAAAGAGAGGATTAGGCTGGAATTTATTGGATTATTATGCGAGCGCGGAGGTAGGGCTTTTGGTTTTGTCTATCTTTAGAGTCTGGGATGGGATTCTGGAAAAAAGTTTGATCTAGCAGCGCTAGATCATTTTTGATCTAGCGTTGCAAAATTTGAAAATCTTTTTAGTTGGATCAACCAATCCAACGGTGGTGATTGCCAATAAGAAAAAGGTGGAGATTTTTTACTCAAGGATAAAAATGAATTTGATACATAAATCACCACCAGATTTTTTGGATTGGTCGATCCAGGATGGGATTCTAGATAGAGGCACATTAGATCGTAAAAAGTTGGATCTGACTTAGTTGTTTTACCTGATTACGTCCGTCAATCAAAATCGTTAAGCAACTATATATTCTAGTGTTCTGCACGGGATTCTAGATCAAGAGGCACATGCTTTCCTTGAAACCATAAACTTGGGGCAAAAAAAGTTGGTTAAATTTTGGTTGACTTAGTCATATTTTTTGCCTGATTATATTTCCATTTTGGATTCTAATTATGTGAACATAAGGGTAAAATCGTCAAAAAAATTCAAAAACGAAGTGTCTTCCCTTTTAAGTAAATAGATATATATATATATATATATATATATATATATATATATATATATATTTTAAATTATTATTTTTTAATCCGTTATAAATTTTATATTAATCATCTATATAAATAGTATTATTACAAGAAACTAGTTGGAAGTCTAACAAGCTAAGCTTCAAACAATATGAAATCTTTGTGGAACGGGATGACTAGCTGAGCGAGGTACCCGTTTTTGCAATATTGTTTTTATATTTCTTCTTGGTAATTTTTTTTTTACTTTGAAGAACGGGGATGACCAGCTAAACTAGCTACCTGTATTTTATTTTATTTATATATTATTACAAGATTAACATTTTTTTCTTTCTTTTAATCATTTTTTCGATTTGGTATGCGTAGAGGCTGGCCGATCAGTGGTGATGTATTTTTTATTTAGTGTCATCCTACCCCTTGTGGATGCATTAAATAAGTGGGAAAAAGATAGGAAATATGTGCGGATTTTTTTTTCCCTTATACTTTTGAAGTATGTGTGTCTTTTTAGGACTCATAATACGGTAAGTTATGAGTAGGTACTCAACTTCCGAATTGAACTTGGACTTCCATGGAATTCCAAACACGGTAAGTTAAGTTTTCCTTTTGAATTTGTAATTTTAAATCAGTCGTGCATTGCCAAGTGCCATCACAAGAACGTTCATTTCACAAAATTCAAAAAAAAGACTTGTTTCCGCCAATAGGAAGCGAGGATTTCCTCACCCTTCAACGGAAGAGCTTTATTTGTCTAGTCCTGTAAGTCTTTAGATTCTTATTGGATAAAGAATATTATTACGAGAAACTAGTTGGAAGTGGAATCCCAACAAGCCGAACCCCAACAACGTACTACTACAGATTAGTTGAACAGATTGTTGAGCTATAGCATACCAGCGAGCCTCATGAGGAACCAACCAAAGAAGCCGAGGGGTGGGGGTGAGTCGAAAGGGGCCAAGCTAACTCTACCTCCCATGTCAAATTCTAGAGTATTGCGCCATATGGGACTCGAGCCTGAGACCTCTAAAGCGCATCAAATCTTTGTGGAACGGGAATGACTATCCGAGCCACTACCGTTTTTTTCCTTTTTTTTTTTAATTATTATTATAAAAGATGCCATCCAAGGCTTTTATTAAAAGAAACAAATGATATTTACATATGAATGAGCGGGAGTTGGGCGACAATCTGAGCTAGCTACCAGTTTTTTTTAATTATTATTATTATTATATGGAAGACTGCCACTAAGGTTTTTATTAGAGAACAAAAATAAAAGTTTACACATGGTTGGTTAAGAGTCGAGCAACAAGTAGCGCCTTAACACCATTTTGGATAGCAACACCTACCCTTTGAATAAAAGAACTGTCTATCTTATAGTTAATATCGTAATTAGTAATGCAGTTTTCAATCTATTCAAAAAAAAAAAAGAAAAAAAACAACAATAAAATCATCTCCTAGCTCCGCTAATATTGATAAAGCTAAAACACCAAGACCGCGGCTATGAGATGTGCATGTGCCCAAATATTTAGTACACTTGCGTACTAATGGGCTGGCCCAGACTAAACCTTCAACAAATGCGAATTTGGTAATTTGGGGTGTGGATGAGGAATGAATCTAAACCTTCAACAAATGCCTTTAACGCGGTGAGTGCTTGTAGATTCGAGAGATCAATCGTGCAAGTCGGCCTAAACCAAGAAATGGCCGTTCCGGACTTGTTTCGGTCACAAAGTGAAGGAGATGGGGTTGATCTTAGGGAGGGAAGCGAAGAAGGTGTTGAGATTGTGAAGGTGTTGGCTTGCTTATGACATACAGAAAGATGAGCAAGCTTACGGTTGATGCAAGGTGCTCGAGTGTTTGAATACAGTTTGTATTAACACTTGGTTTCTGTCGTCTGAACTTGTGTTGTTCTCCGTTATTCCCCTGTTGTTGGAAATAGGACGGAGAACCTATTTATACAAGTCATTGAGCCTCATTCACGTTTCTCATGGGAAGTGGAGGTAGTGGAATGATGGAGTAGTGGAGTTGTGTGTCGGTAACACACGACCGGTCTTGCCCACTTTTCCTGTTCATTTCTAACCGTCCATGACTTCCTAACACGTTCTTGTGATGGCGCGTTGCCGCTCGCCGTGTAAACCGCCAGACCAATACCCCAGTAAGTATCCCCGGTTTGTGACATGATTGATAACGGAATGTGGATCGTGGATCCACGGAAGATATCATGTATCTTGAATTGAATAATCGCGTTATTCGAAAGTCGATACTTGTGGAGTATCGTGTGTATTTTATGTGAGTCTTGCATTACGGTGTGGTAAAGTGATGGGTAATGACTCCTCACTAACCAAATAACTCTGACTGGGGTTGTATAACCAAGTTTGTGGTGAAGTCGGACGGATGAGATGATGTTTGAGACACTCATCTCGCGACCCGTTGATGAAATTAGGTTTTTTAAAGAGGTGCGCGAGCATCACTCTTGACTTGGTCGAAACCAAGCATGGGAAAGGTTTTGAAGAGGGCCGACCGGGCATGTGTGTAGACAACACGCCGGTGTGCACGTCCATACTTCACTTTCCCAAGAAGGCGCAATCTAAGCCACTCAATTTGACCGTAAAGTTGAGTGGTTGAGATCGATTTGCGATAAGAGTTTGATGCCGCAAAGAAGCCGCGCGCCATGCTCTCTTCGGCGCGTTTTCCAAGACGACCTAGCTTGGTCGGTCTTGGCCGGTTGGCTTGGCGTGAAGGTGGCGGGCTGATGTTCACGCCCATGTCTCACCACCTCATGAAAGCACGATCTAAGCCACCCAATTCGTCCGGTGAAGTTGAGTGGTCGAGATCGATTTGCAATTTGGGAAGTGTAACCACGCATGTTTGAGTGGGCGTTTTGGATTGGCCAGGCATGATATGCCTTGGCCGACCGCATGGAGAGGTAGATGGGCCCACGGTGGTCATGCCGGTATGACCAGGACTGCTCGATTTGATCTGTGACCCTCCATTCGTCATAGGAGAAGATGGACGCGCGTGATGGCTCGAACCCTATTTTTGGCTTTCAAATCCGCGCGACCATGCCATTTGGTGGACGATTGTGTTGTAACCAACCGTGGTTGGTTTTGACCAGGTGGTCAAGTGTGTAGGCGGTCACATGGTGATTGTGTCGACATGCTCGGGCCCTTTGAGTCTACATCTACACCCTCCATCTATACCTGCGAAGATGGACGGTTGAGACCGTTTTGCGACACATGTAATATGCCGCAAACCCTAATTTAGGGTTTTCCGCCCATAATGCTTGGTATGGACGGTTTCTTGGCAAGCGAAGGCCAATGGTCGACCATGCGGGTCGGCCGTGTGTATTCCATACACCGCTGGGGGTGATGGAATTGATCCGTGGTCATCCAATCATGCTTGTGGAGTTGGATGACCGCGATCGAATCATATTTGTGAGCTAAGGCGTGTGTGTATTCCATACCGCTTGGGGGTGATGGAATTGATCCGTGGTCATCCAATCATGCTTGTGGAGTTGGATGACCGCGATCGAATCATATTTTGCAAGCTAAGGCCGTGTGTATTCCATACCGCTTGGGGTGATGGAATTGATCGTGGTCATCCAATCATGCTTGTGGAGTTGGATGACTGCGATCGAATCATATTTGGCAAGCTAAGGCCGTGTGTATTCCATACCGCTTGGGGGTGATGGAATTGATCGTGTGGTCATCCAATCATGCTTGTGGAGTTGGATGATTTGCGCTCAGATCATATTTGGCAAGCTAAGGCCGTGTGTATTCCATACACCTTGGGGGTGATGGAATTGATCCGTGGTCATCCAATCATGCTTGTGGAGTTGGATGACTGCGATCGAATCATATCGGCAAGCTAAGGCCGTGTGTATTCCATACCGCTTGGGGGTGATGGAATTGATCCGTGGTCATCCAATCATGCTTGTGGAGTTGGATGATCTGCGATCGAATCATATCCGGAGATCGATACGGTCAAGTCCGGGATGCTCAATCGGGCTAGTATAACACACCGAGAGGGCTCAATCGGGCTAGTATAAACACACCGAGAGGGGCTCAATCGGGCTAGTATAACACACCGAGAGGGGCTCAATCGGGCTAGTATAACACACCGAGAGGGCTCGGGCTAGTATAACACACCGAGAATCGGCTGTACGGGTATTTCGTACATGGCTTCATTATAGTGCTTGGAGGTTCGTGTTACTCAGTAAGAGTGACACTCGATCGTCATGCCGCATCGATAATGATTCATTATAGTGCTTGGAGGTTCATGTTGCAACAAAGAGTAACACTCATCGTCATGCCACACCGATAATGAGTACAGAAATACAAGGCTGAATTAAGTGAGGGAGTATCCAAAGACTTATAAATGGCTTTATCTTTTACAAGATGTCAGCGCATGATTTTTGGTTTTTACAAACTCAACCTTGAACGAAAATCCACCATCAACATTATGTGCCGCCTAGCACACAATGGTTACACTATTGTGTGGTAGGCATGAGATGGTGACAATTAAAGATAAAACTTATGAGACAATGTTAGATGTTGGGGGAGAGACGGGTCGTCCTGTCCTTCGAGCATGTCACGTTCAAGAGACGTCCGGTAAAAGTGTTCCCCTAGCATGATGTCGGTCTTGCTGCTTGGTCGACCTTGCTATGATCGCTTCGGTCGAGGGGCTATTGCGCCCGCTTCGTTCAATCGTGGGGATGTGCCTAATCGTGAATGTTGCGCCCGCTTCGTTCGTGGGGTTACTGCGCCGCTTGATCGAACGTGGGCTTGTTGTGTGCGCTTCGGTTGAAAGTGGGTCCATCGTGTACACGCTTCAAACGTCGACCATGTGCTTCGACTGAAACCGGCCCTGCTGTGTACGCCTATTATACCAGCCTTATGTCGTGATTAACACCAGCCTTTGCGACTTGAGCAACACCAGCCTTTTGACTTGAGCAATACCAGACTTGAGGCTTGTACCGTACAGACTTGAATGATGTTTGGACTGGCCATTGCGTGAGTTGTGTCTTGCCGTGTGTGGCGACACTTCTCATATGCTTTCATACAAGTTCTAACTCCTGTCTTTTATTTCATTGCGGTAGAAAGAATCCCTGTTGAGATGTCTTCTGGAGATAATGCCAAGTCAGGAAGTGTTGACATCTTCAAAGATATGCCGAACATCGATGATGAATTATTCACCGCGCCCTTTCAACTATATGAAAACATCCGTTCTACAGGATAACCTTCCTCCTATCGACTCCAGGGTTTTTCATGCTCCGCTGGGTCCTCATGAAGGATGGATGAGACGTATGTTGAGCAATGAGTACATCAAAGATAACTTGACCGGAGCGCAGATTATTGATGCAACTTGAGTGTTGAAACGTCTCGAGAGGATGTTAAAGTGGTTTACGATGCGACCGTTGAGGTGGGTCCTGGAGAGAGTGTTGAAGAAGGATTCGAAGCGAACGTGGGTCTCGGAGAGAGCGTTGCGCGGCTCTTGAATAGACCATTGGGCGATTCTTTGGAGGGAGCGTTGAAGTGGCTTCCTCTTCGGTTCGATTACCCTTGCGAATCCATGATTCTTGGTGACCATCTTTCTCATGTTGAAGAATTCCTTGATCGACGGTGAAGGAACTTCATGCCGAGCCTCGATCCCCAAGCGTGGTTTACATGGTTTGTCCGTAGTGGTTGTTGTCGAGCCGGTATGGAATACCTTGGACGTTGTTTCATCATTGTGGGATTCATGCACGTGGTACTTTGGAGTTGGAGTTGATGGACGCGCATGATGTTGTATCTTGGTGGTTTTCCTCTTGCTGCTTCAAGGAACTGCTTACGGAAGGCCGAATGTTGTACCGCCTTTGTTGGTGAGATATAGGCCCCTACAAACATTATGAGGCTCTTCCGGCAGGCCTGGTTCTTTCTATCAGGGCATATGTTGTTGTAGATGAGCGTTCAACAGCTCCAGAGGATGACCAAAAGCGCGGATTCTCCAATATAGCGTGATAGACATGTACCACTGTGTCGATAAAGTGACTCACCGGATCTTGTTCGACCACTGTCTGATGGAGTAACTCGCCCGGATCTCTCTCGATATGACGGTTGGACATCGTTATCTTCTTGAGGCTGCTCCCTTGAGGTATCGGCTCCAGTGGAAGATTACCGTCATAGAGCGGTTATACGTTGAACCGGCACTCTTTAAACCAAATGGCAAAGCATGGTATAATAAAAATTTCCGAGAGGAGTTCGAAAAGATATCTTACTTGCATCATGTTCGTACATCCTTATCCTGTTTGTAGCCGCTACATCCATCCATGGAGGAGAACATGCCGTGTCCGCGGGGTTGTATCCGATCTATCCATTTTCCTCATGTATGAACTACAAATCGTTTAACCGACTTGGATACGGGTATGACATGTATATGATGGGTGACCAATTTTCATCCAAGCATTTCTTCATATCTCCAAGCAAATATGTCCCGGTACTCTTTGAGAAGTTGCACGAGCTTCGTGCGTTTATCCGTACACAAGATTGAGTTGATGGAGATAGGCCTAGGAGATTCCTCAACGATTTCAATTTCATCAGTTGTAGAGTTGGTGCCATCTTGCTGCTGTTGTGGAGCATCTAGCACTTGCTCTTGTGGTTCGTTCTTTGTTGTAGCATTCCATTAGGTGAGAGACTGGTGTGAGTCTCCTCTGGCTGATAATGGCGATCTTGTATACCGTTTTCCTTTCTCGGGTCACGACTCGCCATAAAAGTTCGTTCCCTCCTCGTGTGAACGTGGGTTGTGGCTTCACAAGTATGGAGAAGAATGCTTCGTCGGCAAAGATGCATCGTGGGTACTAGCCCTCAATGATGCAAGTCGGTCTTCTTCCGAATTGACGCCCATATGGGGAGTGGGATGCAACGAACTTATCTGATTCTTTCCACGGAGCTTCTCCCGTATGTGCTGGTTTGGTTTCCCTCGAAGTCCGTCATTGTGGTGGGCTTCCGTACGACCTTTCCTGGGAGAGCCTTGGATGTCCTGAGAATCTTGAGAGTAACGAAGACGATCCTGTGTAGATAAGGGTCGTCTTGAACTCGAATCCTTGATGCGTGCGGTGACATGTAGGTCACGGCCGTGACCTTCCTCTCGGTTGATAGCAAGAAACGTCTCCGCGCGCCGATTCTTCGAGAGATGTGAAAGTTTGCATAAACTTTCCACTAGAGAAACCGCTTCCCGATCCACCGGCCTCCGGTTCATAGTGAAACTATTGACTTGAGGAAGATCGTTGTGAGGATAAGTCCCCAAAGGTAGGAGCCTCCATGACAGGACCGCCCCGAATCGAGTGAAACTATTGACTCGAGGAAGATCGTTGTGAGGATCAGTCCCCAGTATAGGAGCCTCCATGATAGGACCGCTCATATCTAATGTCGCTTCTTTGATCAGGTCCATGTAGGTCCGTGCCATTGAAGTACCTTCTCCGGTGCGTTGAATTCATTCCTTGTTGGCTCCAGGGGCTGTTGCGGGTCATGTGGAAATCGATCGGTTAATGTCTTAAGAAAAGTGAGTACCTCTTTCCGAGTTGCGGCCATATCCGTTTGAGTCTTGACAAGAACTTCCCGCTTTTCCATCAAGTCTGCAATAATGGGAGATGGTCCTCCTCTCGCCCCTCCGGTTCCTCGTCCCGATGAAGGAGTGGAAGTTGTTGCTCCGATGACTAAGGAGGTGTTACACTTGATGAGATGCCAGGACTTGCAAATTTCCGGATCCGGTGATGGGAGGTGTTGTAATATCACCGCCGAGTGATCGAATTGAACGTTCCCATCCTCTCGTACTCACGTGTTACTTGATTGATCTCTCCTTCCTCAAGCGTTTCTCCACGGCCGACAAGGGTCTTGAGATTTAAATCTTCCGGCAGGGATCCGTAAGCTGTGGGCTCCATTTCTTAATCCGGTAGACGTTGTAGTACTCCGGACAAGTCCTCTCCTCCGTGGAGTTGCCTCGGTTCTTCATTGTTGACCAGGACCATGTTGTTCATCTTTCCCGAGTCTCCTGCGGGCTCTTTTTTCCCTCTCCACCCAGTAAAGGTGTGACTCTGGCTAAGGATTCGGCGTTTCTTGCACCGCCCGAGTAGATGCACGCCGACCCTTCTTGTAATTGTGATGTTATATCATTCTAAAGGCGGAATGTTTCGCTCTACCTTCTGGTGATACCGGCTTGATTTGCCAAGACATCCTCCAGCATTCCAGCTATGCTTCCCATGATATCTGAACCGCCTGTAGTTTCCTGGATACATTGCGAGATGGAAACTGAAAAATTGAGGATTCAATTTTATGCAACCGATAGATCAATCTCCCACTGTGGTCGCCATTGTTGATGGGTGAAAACTACTCCTGCAGAATTTGGTAATTTGGGGTGTGGATGAGGAATGAATCTAAACCTTCAACAAATGCCCTGCGCGGTGAGTGCTTGTAGATTCGAGAGATCAATCTGTGCAAGTCCGGCCTAAACCAAGAAATGGCCGTTCCAGACTTGTTTCCGTCACAAAGTGAAGGAGATGGGGTTGATCTTAGGGAGGGAAGCGAAGAAGGTGTTGAGATTGTGAAGGTGTTGGCTTGCTTATGACTTGTAACCGAAAGATGAGCAAGCTTACGGTTGATGCAAGTGAGCTCGAGTGTTTGAATAGGCTTGTATTAACACTTGGTTTTTTATGTCTGAACTTGTGTTGTTCTCCGTTATTCCCCGTTGTTGGAAATAGGGCGGAGAACCTATTTATACAAGTCATTGAGCCTCATTCACGTTTCTCATGGGAAGTGGAGGTAGTGGAATGATGGAGTGTGGAGTTGTGTGTCGGTAACACACGACCAGTCTTGCCCACTTTTCCTGTTCATTTCTAACCGTCCATGACTTCCTAACACGTTCTTGTGATGGCGCGTTGCACGCGCACGTCGTAAACCGCTGGACCAATACCCCGATAAAGTATCCCCCAATTTGTGGCATGATTGATACGGAATGTGGATCGTGGATCCACGGAAGATAGCATGTAATCTGAATTGAATAACTGCGTTATTTGAAAGTCGATACTTGTGGAGTATCGTGTGTATTTTATGCAGTCATGCATTACGGTGTGGTAAAGTGATGGGTAATGACTCCTCACTAACCAAATAACTCCGACCAGGGTTGTATAACCAAGTCGGGTGAAGTCGGACGGATGAGATGATGTTTGAGACACTCATCTGCACCGATTGATGAAATTAGGTTTTTTAAAGAGGCGCGCGAGCATCACTCTTCAGCTTGGTCGAAACCAAGCATGGGAAAGGTTTTGAAGAGGGCCGACCGGGCATGTGTGTAGACAACACGCCGGTGTGCACGTCCATACTTCACTTTCCCAAGAAGGCGCAATCTAAGCCACTCAATTTGACCGGTAAAGTTGAGTGGTTGAGATCGATTTGCGATAAGAGTTTGATGCCGCAAAGAAGCCGCGCGCCATGCTCTCTTCCGGCGCGTTTTCCAAGACGACCTAGCTTGGTCGGTCTTGGCCGGTTGGCTTGGCGTGAAGGTGGCGGGCTGATGTTCACGCCCATGTCTCACCATCTCATGAAAACGCGATCTAAGCCACCCATTCGTCCGGTGAAGTTGAGTGGTCGAGATCGATTTGCAATTTGGGAAGTGTAGCCACGCATGTTTGAGCGGGCGTTTTGGATTGGCCAGGCATGATATGCCTTGGCCGACCGCATGGAGAGGTAGATGGGCCCACGGTGGTCATGCTGGTATGACCGGACCTCGCTCGATTTGATCCGTGACCCTCCATTCGTGCCGAGAAGATGGACGCGCGTGATGGCTCGAACCCTATTTTTGGCTTTCAAAGCCGCGCGACCATGCCATTTCAGGTGGACGATTGTGTTGTAACCAACCGTGGTTGGTTTTGACCGATTGGTCAAGTGTATAGGCGGTCACATGGTGATTGTGTCGACATGCTCCGGGCCCTTTGAGTCTACATCTACACCCTCCATCTATACCTGCGAAGATGGACGGTTGAGACCGTTTTGCGACACATGTAATATGCCGCAAACCCTAATTTAGGGTTTTCCGCCCATAATGCTTGGTATGGACGGTTTCTTGGCAAGCGAAGGCCAATGGTCGACCATGCGGGTCGGCCGTGTGTATTCCATACCGCTGGGGGTGATGGAATTGATCTCGTGGTCATCCAATCATGCTTGTGGAGTTGGATGACTGCGATCGAATCATATTTGGCAAAGCTAAGGCCGTGTGTATTCCATACCGCTTGGGGGTGATGGAATTGATCCGTGGTCATCCAATCATGCTTGTGGAGTTGGATGACTGCGATCGATCATATTTGGCAAGCTAAGGCCGTGTGTATTCCATACCGCTTGGGGGTGATGGAATTGATCCGTGGTCATCCAATCATGCTTGTGGAGTTGGATGACCGCGATCGATCATATTTGGCAAGCTAAGGCCGTGTGTATTCCATACCCGCTTGGGGGTGATGGAATTGATCCGTGGTCATCCAATCATGCTTGTGGAGTTGGATGATCGCGCTCAGATCATATTTGGCAAGCTAAGGCCGTGTGTATTCCATACCTGCTTGGGGTGATGGAATTGATCCGTGGTCATCCAATCATGCTTGTGGAGTTGGATGACTTGCGATCAGATCATATCCGCAAGCTAAGGCCGTGTGTATTCCATACCGCTTGGGGGTGATGGAATTGATCCGTGGTCATCCAATCATGCTTGTGGAGTCGGATGACCGCGATCAGATCATATCCGGAGACTGATACGGTCAAGTCCGGATGCTCAATCGGGCTAGTATAACACACCGAGAGGGGCTCAATCGGGCTAGTATAACACACCGAGAGGGGCTCAATCGGGCTAGTATAACACACCGAGAGGGGCTCAATCGGGCTAGTATAACACACCGAGAGGGCTCGGGCTAGTATAACACACCGAGAATCACCACACGGGTATTTCGTACATGGCTTCATTATAGTGCTTGGAGGTTCGTGTTACTCGTAAGGTGACACTCGGTCGTCATGCCGCATCGATAATGATTCATTATAGTGCTTGGAGGTTCATGTTACTCGTAAGAGTAACACTCGACCGTCATGCCACACCGATAATGAGTACAAAGGAAATACAAGGTTGAATTAAGTGAGGAGTATCCAAGACTTATAAATGGCTTTATCTTTTACAAGATGTCAAAGCATGATTTTTCTCGGTTTTTTACAAACTCAACCTTGAACGAAAATCCACCATCAACAGAAGGAACAAGAGAAACTCTCCTAATTTCATGTATTAAATATGATTGTTTACATTGATCAAATACATACAAATTGAGATACATGAATAAACAAAAAAGTACAAAAGTATTACTCCCTCCGTCTCTAAAAGATAGGCAAGTTTGGTTTTCGCAAAAATTAAGAAAACCAATCATTATAGCCACTTTTTCATGTTTTTTCCTAATTTATCCTTGGTCCCCACTCATTTGTTATAAAAGAGATGGGAGAGAGAAGTGGGCCCCCTTTAATATTAAGAGAGAAAAGGGAGAGAGAAAAGTGATCCCTATATGGGTATACTAGTAAAATCATAACATTTGACTTTCCACATATGGAAACAAGCCTATCTTTTTGACATACCCAAATAAAGAAACTTGCCTATCTTTTAGAGACGGAGGGAGTAAAAACTTGTATCTTGTTGAGGAGATCGATCTGGCGATGGTGTGAAATTTCAGATTCCACCATTTGAAATTTACTTCAATCTTCTTCACTGAATTTTTTTTGTCTTCTTCATTAAGACTAGATGCTCCTGTAGAGGAGTGATTTGCACAATACATCGAAATCGCGATCATATCCCATCGCCATGGATCTTCATAAACATGTAGATTTACGTCAAATAGATGTGAACCGCCCTCAGATGTATGCTTGAAACGATTATGACAATCAATAGAAACGCCTTGAAGGCTATATGAAATTATTATGGAGATATATATTAAGTAATCTAATCGCCTAAAACAGGTCATTAGATGTGATAATCACCTAAATAGGGATTATAATTTATTATAGATAGATATATTTACATACTAATAGGAAACACTTATAGATTTACCCGGAAAATCCGAGTAAATGATGTAAGATTATTTCTACATCGTTATAAATATCTCTTGGTTCCATGTTTGCTAATCTAAGATAATCAAGACATTGCTAGACATGCATCTTAGGTTACTTAGGAGTTATTATCTTAAGTTTCAATAAGGATTTAATACGTTATTAACTCTCCCTTGATGGACGGTTGAGTATTAAAAGTTAATGTTAAAAATCCTAGGAACTTGGTCCTTCCTCTGCCTATAAATGGAATACAATACCCATCAATATTGTATTCAAGAATTACAACTCATTACGTAAAAGGTCAAGAGGAAGAAACCAAGAGCTCCACAAGGTATTCCGCAATAAGAAGATTTACGGGTGTCTCAAGAGGATTACTGTGATTAAATATCAATGGCATCGTCAAGTATATTATCTATAAACATATTCATGCACATGTGATTGTCATGTAGTTCTAAGATCCTACATTATGAAATATAAAACTTATAAATGATGGAAAAGAAGAAGTTTCAGAGAGATTTTTTTTTTCCTGTGGAAAAAACGGTTACTGGGGAGAGAGAGGATGAGGGCAAATCTATGGTATTTTGTTTTTTACTCTCCAGCTTTTTTCTCTATTTCTGGAGAGTCTAAATAGCGGACGATAACAATGTGTTGTTTTAAATTTGTAGCAGTTGAGTACGTGGATGGTAAAGTTGCGGCACATGTTTTTTTCTTGGTACGTAAACTAGGGGCAAAACTTGGACGGCAGGTTGACTTCGTTTTTTTCGGATTATCTCTGTCATCACCGTCAACACAATTAGCAACCGTTATGTCTTGTTGTTTCAATCGGATGTTTTTAAACATTTTGGCTGAAAATTAGGCTGTCAATATTTGTCCGATATCCTAAATCCGTTCCGAATATTCGAGATCCTATAGGATTTTATCCGTTTTATCGGATATCGGATATCGGATCGGATATTTTATCAGATATTTTTTCTTGACATATCGGAAACGGATTAGACCCCATCCGAAATGTTAATATCCGATATCCGATAGTATAGGAACTTATTTGTAATTTATCCTAATTTCAAGTCTAGTATCGGATATTGTCGGATAAATATCCGATAAATGTCAATTATGAAAATGTTTTACAAGGGTTTTTAAGCTTTTTTGTTATAACTTGAGATATTTATCGAGATATCCGCGAGCCTTAGCCTATCGGAATCGATATCTCGATTTTGATATCCTATAGGATATTATCGGATATCGAATATCCTAGTAGTGCTTAACCCGTTTAGGATATCGGATTTCTAAATATCCGACGGATATTCTTCCATTGATGTGCCTACTCGAAAATGTTTGGGACCCACGTGACGCAAAAGACCAGCCAACGGGTCGAGGGCCACACTTCAGAGACCGTGAGGAGCGGGATAGACTTCCGGCCGTGAAGCACAAAACTCGTATGACACCAAGCAGCGTTTTACAATCGTATTAGCATTTTTGGTCATTTTATTGAGTATCACATCTTATCTTATCTTATACTAATATAAAGAAAAGAGCTCTTTTTGGTAGGAGACCCCCTAAATTACTTAGTTGTCCCCATTTTTTACATATTTACATAAATACCATTGTTTTTAAAAATAGATCAAAAATTTTGAAAACTTAACATCTTTCAAAATATACATCGGATTTTTGTAAAATTTATATATTTGAAAAGCTCTTTCAATTATCTACGTAACGAGTACAAATAAGAATAGTAAATTTTTACTTTAGGAAAAAAATTTCATGACTTTCAAATTTAGTATTGTTATATGAGTAAAATTCAAGCATGTGCATCGCACATGTGTCCTTACTAGTAGTGATAAATATAGGAGACATTTATCACTATTAAATTAAAAAAAAATTATTAATCATCATCAACACCAAGGAGTTTACAAGAAGAAAATCGGATACCAAGACATTTATCACTATACATTAGAGTATTTTCTTTCTTGTATATGTGTTTCAAGAAGAAAATCGGATACCAAGAGTTTATGCTGAACAAGAACACATTTTCCATGTATAGTCTTGCAATTTAGGCACTCTCGTTTGTTATCCCTCCTAATGAGTGTTAACACATAACCTGGTACGTGTGTAATGTGACACACGATACCCTGTCGACCAAGACGTTTAGTCTTTTGTATATTAGGAAACTAGAATTCTTTAGGAAACAAGTCCCTTGCAGTTCAAGTAAATACATGTATATATAATGATTGTCCAATTGATAAGTTGTGTACGGTTTATAATCAACTAGTAAGGCCACATGTGCGATGCACATGCTTGAATTGGATTATTTTAACAACACCAAATTTGATAATAATGGAAAAAAATCTTAAAATAAAAATTTAATATCCTTATTTGTATTCATTACGTAGATAATTTAAAGAGCTTTCCAAATATATTAATTTTGCAAAAATCCGATGTGTATTTTTAAAGATATCTAAGTTTTATTTTTTTTATCTATTTTAAGAACAATGGCATTCCTGTAAATATACAAATATTAACTAAAAGCTTAGTTAATGGGGTATTATTGTCATGTGAAAAGGCTTCACCAAACAATTACCTCTTTTCCTTATATTAGTATAAGATAAGATAAAAGATATTGTCTTCTCTTTCAGTTTGTTCTCTTCTTCTCGTCTGTTCTTTCTTCTTATAAGTTAACATAAACCTAAGTAGTTCTAACATGGTATAAGAGCAGGCTATTTGCGACGAGTCTTTGACCGCGCCTTTACTCCGCGTCACCCGATTTAATTGTCAACGTGTTAGACCCAACGAGGCTACACGTGAGGGGGCGTGTTGAGATTATTAGTCCCACATTGTCTGGGCATCTAAGATCCTGAGGTTTATAATCTCTTAGGGCCTCTCCACTCATTGCCAATTGGTTTTGAGTTGGATGCCCATATTCTAACCTTTAGGAAACAAGTCCCTTACAGTTCAAGTAAATACATGTATATATAATGATTGTCCAATTGATAAGTTGTGTACGGTTTATAATCAATAAAAGATATTGTCTTCTCTTTCAGTTTGTTCTCTTCTTCTCATCTGTTCTTTCTTCTTATAAGTTAACCTAAACCTAAGTAGTTCTAGCTATGAGGATATAATCGATATGTGCAGAGTGTTGGCCATAAATATAGGTAACTAAATGCGATTGTCTCTTTCTAAAGAAAGTGTTAGCTATCATAAGGTTACATGCATCAACGAAATTCACGAATTATTCTGCGTCTTGGTTATTACCTATATCCCCGAATCCATCATGTATCCTTAAATCCCCTTATGTTTGTGCCAACATGACCATTGATGAAAAGTTTCCTTTTATGAGGCATATTTCTAACCATTATATCTAGAGCGTCCCAGAAATTCCTCTTATCGTCTTCACTCAGGCGCTCGTGAGGATCATACGCTATTATAATGCTCAAACAAATATCACCACATGTGAGTTTGAAAATAATGATCTTATCTTATTTTATTCCAACGTCTACAACTACCTTTTTGAGGTTCTTATCGATTAAGATGCTTACTTCATTCTTGGTCTGAGTTTCTCCCGGGTATCATCGCTTGAAACCTGTGCCCTTTGTTAGAGTACTGCTCGGTCGAACTCGCAAGTTTTGCTATCTCAAGTTTGATGTCAATGTTAGATGCATAAAACTATATCTTGATTTGTAGTATACTTAAGTCAAGTCTCGGACTAAGATTAAAATATGGTAGTTGAGTATCATATACCACAGAATAACCCTTGAAAATTGAAGAATAAACGAAGATATTTAAAAAACTTCATCAACAAAGAGGTATAAGAAGACTGAACTATTCTATTCACTCACGACATTTACTATTCTATCTAATGAGACTATGTCGTATGATTTTAGAAGATGTAATATTAGAAAGAAAAACTTTGAGTCAACCTTGTCTTGATAAATCTCTTGGAACATGATTAAACCAATGGATGCTCTTAGATCCTTAAAAATCTTTGTTGAGAATAACTTATTATTCATGAATTATTTTTGTTTCAAGTTGATCATTCGGAAATTTTTCAAGCAACATTATTTATTATCTATGGCCAATGAAAATGTTTCGAATTGTTTAAGGAGAGTTTTTAGATTATTTGAATTCCGCGAAAAGGATAGGTAGGCATACCTGGTATGCGTACTATGTTGATATAAGTTCCGGAATGAGTGGAAGATATGCATACTAGTACACGTACTCATGCATAGTCGGTATGCGTATCCTTGCATCTTGAGTTCGCGGACTGTCCATAGGTATGCATACCCGGTGCACATGCCAACCCAGTTTTGATTTAAGCAGGAGTTCACGAACTGTTTTACATACATATTTGGCTTTGCTACAACTCTCATAAGCACTTCTAAGAAAACCTTGTACGCAAAATCTCTTGAGCTTGTGAATCATGGTTTAAGTCTTGAGCGTTATTGAAACCACTTATGCTTGTACGTTCACTAGGTATACTTGCCAACATGAATCATCATTGTATACGGTTCTATAACCCTGGACCATAGTGTATTTTCTTCTGTTTAATTTCAAGGCACAATTCTCACATGCTTACATGAATTGCTAATCATAATTTCATCTGAACTGAGAAAGTGTTTGCTCGGATCTCAAGTTATCTTAGCTTGAATTAAAAGCTACCTAGAGCCTTGAAAACTTATAAGTAGAGAGACTCTTTCAACATGATTTCTTAATCCCTGGAACTCTTGTGTCCTAGTTGCTAAGCTAGAGTTGTCCTCTATAACCTAGGTTCTTTGTAAACTGTATTCTATCTTACGACTTTGAAGACTCAATTCAGAAATTCGTGGATCCCGGTCAGACTATCTTTTACCTGATAGTTCTTGTATCCAGATTTTGTTCTTATTGATCTCAGAAGTTTTCGTAATCTCATATCAAGAACGAGATAGATAGAAATCACAAAGTTCTCTTCGTCTTAGACTTTGTGATTCCTCCATATAGATATCTAAACTCTTCTTTGATTTATTTAGATTATTCTTGAGGTGATTCGTAATCGAGGCTTCTCAGCTAACTGAGTGTAAGTGTTACAAATTCGTGAGGTTTGCTAGACTTTGTCTATTGCAAACAGTTTTCCAAACCTTGATTAATTGAAAATAAAAAGGGAAATCAAATAATATTATCTGTTATAGGCAAATTGGTATCAAAAGTCTTCACAGAGGTTGAAGCAACTCTTAGGCTTTAAAGGACGTAAACAAAGAGAATCAAGTGCGCAGAATCTTGCGAGGTTGTAATAGGCGTAAGGAACACGACTACAGATGAATTGGTTTGAGGGTTAATTCGGTCTCAACTACATTTCAGTCCAAAGTTTGATGTAGTAGGCTAGTGCCTGTAACAGATTAATACAGTGTGGTGTCCAAAGCTGGACGAGGTCTCGAGATTTTTCTGTCAGTGCAGTTTTCCTCGTTAACAAAATTCTTGTGTGTGTGTTTGTTACTTTCCCACATCTTTTAATTGTTAAAAGTACTACACAATTTCATACTCCTATGAAATGGAAAAGTTGGTGATGTACTTGCTATCCTCTCCTTTCCACCCTCCACCCCTTTTGCTTTCTTACCTGCCCATTCAGTCTCCTGAACGCATAAAATGTTTACATGTCTCCTACACGCCGTATCAACTATCCCTCTTAGTTTTTCAATTATAGATCTCATGTTCCAACTACACAACCGAATCATGCCTTTCCCTACCCGACCCCCAGACCCTCACTTATTTGTCACAACATTTGGGTGGTGACGTAGCACGCCATTAACAAGGGGACATTCCAACCTTTGCTCATTTGACACCATACCTAGGTTCTGATATAGGACGTTACTAAGGAGATGATGACCCTTACTAAATCCGAATATTTTCTTTCTATTTTACTTTCGAAGTATTTATAAATAACAATCAAATACTCTTTCCGTTCCACTTTAGATGGGTGTCTAGGGTTATTTTTTTGTTCCAATTAGGATGGTTTTCCTATTTTTCACAACAAATGGATTAGCAAGCTAAATAGCAGAACGGAAGCCGGTTAGGAACATACTCCACGACAATATTGTCCGATCGTTCTTGAACCAAATTTTATTAGCCGACTCTTTGAGATTGTTCCACATCACACACTAAATAGAAAAATAGCCGATGAAGGCAGCAGATGGATTACAAACCAGATAACAGACAGAAGCCAGTTAGGAACATTATCGACTACAATATAAGACCATATCATCCCATCTTTCTTGAACCAAATTGTATCAACTGACTCTTCGGATACAATAGGGGGTCATGCTAACAACGACATGAATGACGATATAAAGATAATTGACCAAAGTGTGCTTTGAAACAGACTCGTAATTAAAATTTGGCTAGCTTCATTAAACCTGATAAGATACCGCCTTGGTGTATCTCTAAAGTATGATAACATAAATCAAATATCGAATGAGATTGATTACATGTTACACACCAAGTTAAAACAGCTGACGGAAACACCGGATGGATTAGCAAACCGAACAGCGGACCGAATCTAGTGAGGAACATTCTTGACTACGGTATGGTACCATATTGTCTTATCTTTCTTGAACCAAATTGTACTAGCCGACCTTTTGGGTATAATATACCTGCGTGTAATTCGTTTCGGGTGTAAAAGAAAAACAGAAAATCTAACAACTAAAGTTCTCTTGTATTTTCGATTTTGATGCAACCTTAAGGTTTCTAATCACAATACACATTTTATTTACACAAAATTGGTTAAAAAGATCAAAATCAACAATTCCTGGGTGAAAAAGACATGTAAAATTTGATACTGTTTAAATGGACGAGAATGTAAAAATAACCAGGATGTAAACAGTTTCATCCTACCCATTTTTAAATACTTTTTCTTATTTTTAATTTACATCAGGATGCATCCAGTTTCATCCTCATTCATTTTTAAGTTTAAGTCAGGATGAATCCAGTTTCATTCTTGCTATTTTTTTTGTGTCCATTTCACACATACTAATTTTTACTCGTCCATTAGAACCATGTTTTAAAAATATTTGGACAAATAACCCATTTTCCGTTTTATTTACTTTCTGTTGAACTTTGAACGATTGACACATGCAAAGGCGTACGTATTCCTTTTCATTTAGCCGTCTTAATTACAAAATAGGATAATTTCACCCAATCAATCGGCTTTTCTTCCAGGGAGACAAATTACAGACAACATTATCATAGTTCATGAATTGATTCATTCTATGAAAACTTCCAAAAAGAAGAAGGGGTTTTTTGCTCTTAAGTTAGATCTCTCAAAAGCTTTTGATAGAGTTGATTGGACTTTTATTAGAAAAGCTTTATCCTCATTTGGCTTCAGTGATGTCTGGGTTAATCTCATCTTTCAATGCATCTCCACTACCTCCTTTGCTATCCTTCTAGACGGATCCCCAGGCCCAACTTTTTCCAATTCAAGGGGTCTAAGACAAGGTGATCCTCTGTCCCCTTATCTTTTCTTAATTTGCATGGAGATCCTCTCAAGACTCCTTGAAAAGGCTACAAGAGAAAATAAAATCTCGGGACTTCAAATAAATAAACACGCCCCTACCATATATCATCTCTTCTTCGCCGATGATTGTTTTCTTTTCACCAAAGCAGACCTGGGAGAAGCGAAAAATTTATTGGATATCTTATCTAAATTTGGGGAAATCACAGGTCAAATGGTTAATCTTCAAAAATCGGGAATTTATTTTAGCCCCAAAATTCATCCCAAACACGGGAAAATAATAGCAAAAATCCTTAAAGTCCAGCTGATGACCAAAAAAGATAGGTATCTAGGAACTCCTCTCTTCTTTGATAAAAACAGGAAGGAGAATTTTGAACCGCTACTTCAAAAATATTATAACACCTTACAAGGTTGGAAATCAAAGTTGCTATCTCAAGCGGGAAGAACAGTCTTAATTCAATCCATTCTTCAAGCATATCCGACATATCAAATGCAGATGTTAGCTCTTCCTAAAGAAACCTTGGATAAATTAGATAAAATCCAGAGGGACTTTTGGTGGAAGAAAGATAAGTCAAAAGGTAAAGGTGGTTATATAAAGGCATGGAAAGACATGTGCAAGCCAAAAACACAAGGGGGATTGGGAATTAAAAATCCTCATAATTTCAATATAGCCCTTCTAACAAAGATAGCCAGCGGATTATTGATGGAAAAAGATCAACTATGGGTTAAACTTCTAGAAGCGAAATACTTCTTTAATTCCGATCCCTTCGACCCTACGAGAAACTATAAGCTATCATGGATTTGGACAAGCATACAGAAAGGTCTTAATATTATTAAAGGCAATTATATTTGGCAAGTGAAAAATGGAGCTAATACGAAGATTTGGGAGGACAATTGGATTCCCAACACGGACAGATTAAATAAACCAAGGGACAGAGATGATAATTTGCCGCAAAAGGTTCAAGAGTTAATAAATAATGAAGGTCACTGGGACACGGAAAAGCTAGATGATTTGTTCTCTTCAGATGTAAAAGAAAAATTCTAGCTATTACCCCAAATAAAGAAGATTGTGACAGATAAGATGGCCTCACCACCAATCGTGAGATTTCTCGGCAAAAAAATATATATAACTTTCTCATCAATCGTACTTCTGAAAATGAGAATAATATTGAATTCCCGTGGAAAAAACTATGGAAGTTGCAGTCTCTACCTCGGATCAGGCTGTTTCTTTGGAAATTAATCCAAAAAGCTTTACCAACCTCGAGTAGACTAGCGGCTCATAACCCAGAGGTTTTCCCAGAGTGTCAAATGTGCAATAACCAAGCTATGGAAACGGAAAATCATCTTTTTAGAACATGCCCTTTCGCAAGAGCAGTTTGGTTTGGTTGCTCCTTGGAAGGGGTCAATTCGCGAGATAACACAGATGTGATTAGCAAGTGGGTTGAATTTTGGATCGACGATAAAAATTTCTCGCAATTTGGTGAACAAATTGCAATTATTCTTTGGTTCATATGGAAATATAGATGCGAGGTTGTTTTCAGGAAAACCATTCCGGATCCATCATACTTAATTCAGCAGATAAAAAACTTCATCCAGTCTTCAGTTATCAAGGAAGAGACAAAACCTCAAGGCACCCGAAAAACGAAGATTACCAATCATGTGTGGAACAACATCAGGTCAGACTGAATAATTTTCATCGACGCGTCCTTTAAAAAAGAAAACCTTTCCATGGGATATGCCTCAATTCTATACTCGGCAGACCAAGAAGCTTTCTTACATATTTTAGCTGGCTCTGATTGGGCTTCCTCAGCGTTACATGCCGAAGCAAAAGCACTGGTAATTGCTTTAAAGTGGCTAAAAAATAATATTCTTTCTAGCGTCCGTATTGTCACAGACTGTAAACTCCTTCAGGATTCTATTACCAAACAAGGTACAGAAGCTTCATGGGTTGCGGAGAATACTATAAAAGAAGCAATTTACTTGTTAGACAATCTTCCTCAAGCGCAGGTTAAATTTATAAACAGGGACTACAATGCTGCAGCGGACTCAGTGGCTAAAGAAGCAAGGATCAGAAGACTTCATCATATGTCATCACACTTGTGTCAACGAGTGCGAAAAGAGAGTATTATTTCTAATATTTTTGATAAAAATGAAATTGTAGATCTTCTGTATTACATTGCTTAAGTTAATATATTATCCTTTTCCATCAAAAAAATAAAAATCTCATTGCCCACCCTCATTATCACTGCAAATCTCTTTTTATTTTTTATTTATTTTTAATTATTTTAGCACTAACAAATCTTCCCTCCACAGTGGAAGGGTACGGATTTCTTAGATTTCCGACATGTTGTTAAACAAAAAGCTTATTGAGGACAAAGCAGAGCACCTTTTATCTTTTACAAGTCGTTCCAAATATGCCCGCAGCTCTTCGATCCTCACAACGTTGTTTCCGATAGAAGAAAAGAAACGAAAAACAAATAAAGTGGCTTGTGATGATAATTTTCGAAACCCCTCTTGAATAGTGAAAAGTTTAACAACTAAAACAACCTAAACAGCCTTTGATTATTTGAAAAGGAAACAACGCTTCACTAGCATTTTCGTTATATAAACCCCCATAAATGGACTGGTATTATTATATTTATTTCAAAATATCAAATTCAAAAACCATTTCAACTCAAAGAGAATGATTTTTTATTTTTATTTTCTGAAATTAGCGACTAAGTTTTGTCTTGTAATGGCAAACGATGGATATGCCTCAACATATTCGAACGCGTGCAGTACTTCACCTTCAGCATATCCTTTAACATATTCCAAAGGGTGCAATATTAGCTGAAGCATTTCTCCTTCCCTTAGGCTGAGTCTAATCATGGTGCAAGATTCAACTTTCTTGTTGAATTCACGTCACCAAAAATCAACGCCCAACCGCAGTGGGGATCCAAGATTCTACGTCCATACGCGGTTTGAAACTGCGCGACACGCAATTAGAAACATCGCATCATTTATCAACCATTAGATCTCCAATAAGACTAGGAATCCAACGGTCTATTTGGTACTGCGTTTCTTGCTTTTTCCACACGCAGTTTCAAACCGCGTTTCTTGCTTTTTCCACACGCAGTTTCAAACTGCGTGCTTGGGTTACTTCCATCTTGGATCCAAGCAAATCGCAGCACTCTCTGGGAATCAGCCTAACAGTGCTCAAAATAACGACACTTCTACAGTCAGAATCTTGTATCCTGGGTGCCATTAGACCCACTGACCCAGCCTTATTTGTAGTTCAACGAAAATACAAAAAAAAAGAGACTGTTTGATTAAAAAAATGCATATTTTCTAATTGTTTGATGACCCAAATTGACAACATTTCGATTACGAGGACGCAATGACATTTGTACATTACAAGAAATTGCAAGATTATATATAAGGGAGAAATGGTAAAAATTTTCTCCCCCTATAAAAGCCTAGACAAATGAAAATTACCATGTTAATCGTGAATAGGAATGACCGAAATAGGCTCTAAAGCAGGAGTTACGACGAGGATATCTGACAGGACTGTTTTATAGTTTTTGGGTGTCCTATGCGACCATGGTATGGGGCTTTTTTATGGTGACTAAATGAAAGGTGAAATTGGAATTGGGAAAAATATTGTTTGGTCCTTTTTTAGGTGGCCCCATGTCTGTTTGGTCCTTTGGTCAGACGTCTTTACTGTTTGGTCCATAATTATTTTAAAATATTAAATTAACAAAAATACCCTTCCGTGTTAATTTTTATTTATTTTCTTGTAGCAGTTCATTCCAGAAATGAAGTCCATACAAAAACCTAAAAAAAACAGACTTCATTCCAGAAATAAACACCATACAAAAACCTAAAAAAACAGAGTTCATTCCAGAAATGAAGTCCATATAAAAACCTAAGAAAACCCATATAAAAACCTAAAAAAACAGAGTTCATTCCAGAAATGAAGTCCATATAACAACCTAAATAAACAGACTTCATTCCAGAAATGAACTTCATATAAAAACCTAAGAAAACAGAAATAAAGTCCATATAAAAACTTAAGAAAACAGAGTTCATTCCAGAAATGAAGTCCATATAACAACCTAAATAAACAGACTTCATTCCAGAAATGAACTCCATATAAAAACCTAAATAAACAGACTTCATTCCAGAAATGAACTCCATACAAAAACCTAAAAAAACAGAATACTTCACTTGTTTGGTCAAAAAAAACCATTTCAACTCAAAGAGAATGATTTTTTATTTTTATTTTCTGAAATTAGCGACTAAGTTTTGTCTTGTAATGGCAAACGATGGATATGCCTTAACATATTCGAACGCGTGCAGTACTTCACGTTCTGCATATCCTTCACCATATTCCAAAGAGAAAATGGGTCATTTGTCCAAAAAATTTTAAAACACGGTTCAAATGGACAAGTAAAAAAAAGTACGGGTGAAATAGCCAAAAAAAAAATAGCAAGGATGAAACTGGATTCATCCTGGCTTATACTTAAAAAATAGCAAGGATGAAACTGGATGCATCATGTGTAAAATAAAAATAAGAAAAAAATATTTGAAAATGGACATGATGAAACTGATTACATCCTGCCTATTTTAAAATTTTTGTCCATTTAAACAGTATCTTTTTAATTTTTGGCTATTTAAACAGTATCAAAACCTAAGTGTCTTTTTCACCCAGGAATTATTGATTTTGGTCTTTTTGACCAATTTTGTGTATTCCAAAGGGTTCAATGAAAATACAAAACAAAGGGTTCATTGAAAATACAAAAAAAAAAAAAAAGACTGTTTGATTAAAAAAATGCATATTTTCTAATTGTTTGATGACCCAAATTGACAACACAAAATTGGTTAAAAAGACCAAAATCAATAATTCATGGGTGAAAAAGATATTTAGATTTTGATATTGTTTAAATGGACAAAAATATAAAAATAGCCAGGATGTAACCAGTTTCATCCTACCCATTTTCAAATTCTTTTTCTTATTTTTAATTTACATCAGGATGCATCCAGTTTCATCCTCGCTATTTTTTAAGTTTAAGCCAGGATGAATCCAGTTTCATCCTTGCTATTTTTTTTGTCCATTTCACCCATAATAATTTTTACTCGTCCATTTGAACCATGTTTTAAATTTTTTTGGACAAATGACCCATTTTCCGATTTGAAAACATTTTGATTACGAGGACGCAATGACATTTGTACATTATAATGACATGGTAGAAATGGTGATGAAAACAATCACACTGATTGATTGATTCTCGGAGAAAAGTTACACACAGACAAAAGCTGTTAAGACAGGTTTTTATACAGACTTGGTAATAGTAAAATGACAGCTAATACACACGTATGAATAACATGTGTGACAGTTGACAACACCTTATCCTACACTGCACAACTCCTTAACCTGCACCACTACATAACTCAGTATCATGCACCTGTTCATCACATTGCTTTGGTGAACTGTCTTTATCCCCCCTCAAACTCATGGGTGCTGAGACTCTGAGTTTGGACCTCAAATAAAGAAATATGGGACTGTGTAAACCTTTAGTAAAGATATCCGCAAGCTGATCCAAAGTATGGACATAGAACACATCAAGTGATTTGGACTGAACTAGTTCTCTAATAAAATGATAACCCAAGTGAACATGTTTCATCCTTGAGTGCATGACAGGATTAGCTGCAAGAGATAAGGAGCTGATATTATCACAGCCCAACCTAGGAATTTGTGGAATAGTAAAATGAAGGTCCTGTAAGATGTAACAAATCCAAACCATTTCTGCACCACTATGTGCAAGAGTCCTGTACTCTGCTTCTGTGCTTGATCTAGCCATTGTGGTCTGCTTCTTGGATGACCTGGAGATAATAATGGAACCTAAGAAAACACAGTAGACACCTGTAGATCTTCTATCTTCAACATTTCCTGCCCAATCAGTATCAGAGAAGCCTAACAAAAACGAGCTGCCTTTAGTAAAAGAAAGTCCATAATCCAAAGTACCTTTGAGGTATCTTAGAATTCTCTTGGCAGCTGCAAAGTGTTTGGTTCTTGGATGTTGCATATACTGGCAAACCAAATTAACTGCAAATGCTATGTCTGGCCTTGTCCAGGTAAGATATTGCAGAGCTCCAACTAGAGACCTGTACTCTGTAGGATTTTCCAGTAAAGTGCCTGAAGTAGTAGTTAGCTTAGTAGAGACTGCAATAGGTGTTTGACAAGGTTTAGCTCCTTCCATATTGAATTTGTGCAGAAGATCAAGTGCATATTTAGTTTAACTAAGGAAAAAACTCTCAGAATTTCTTTCGATCTCCAATCCCAAAAAATAGTGCAAGTTTCATAAATCCTTTATAGGAAAAATCTATTGTAAGTGATCAATAACTTGCTGTAGAAATGTTGAAGAAGAGCCCGTGAGTAAGATGTCATCAACATATACAAGTGCAACTGTAATCTGAGTGCCTTCTTTATGAACAAAAAGTGAAGCATCATCTGTTGAATTGATGAACTTTAAAGATTTCAGAGCAGCACTGAGCTTGTCATACCATGACCTGGGTGCTTGTTTAAGTCCATATATAGCTTTATGTAACTTGCATACATGAGAAGGTTTAGAAGGATCCACAAAACCTGGTGGCTGCACCATAAAGACTTCTTCTTGCAAATCTCCATGAAGAAATGCATTACTTACATCAATCTGATGAATTTTCCAATCAAATTAGACTGCCATGGAGAGAACAATTCTGATTGTTGTGGGCTTAGCAACAGGACTGAAAGTCTCTTCATAGTCCAGACCAGGTTGCTGATGATACCCTTTTGCAACCAATCTAGCTTTGAATTTATTGATACTCCCATCTGGATTGTGCTTGAGTCTAAAGACCCACTTACAGCCCACTACATTTTGTGCATCATCTGGTGGTACTAGTGACCAAGTTCCCGCTTGCATGAGTGCGTTGTATTCTTCTACAGATGAAATTCTCCATTCTTTGGAATGTGACACATTAAAGCTGATTGCAGAGGATTCTTAGTAGCAAAATAAGACTTTGGTGTATATATTCCATTTTTACCTCTAGTAGTCATGTTATGATCATTCTTGACTATAGAACTAGAAATAATAGATGGTGATAGAAGAAGATAAAGTAGGAGCAAGACAGGAATCTTCAGATGTAGGAAATGTGGAAATTGAAGTGTTTGGAGAAGCAGATGAAGTAAGTTGAGTATATGGAAAGGAAGATTCATTGAATGACACATGTCTGGAGATATAAATTGTACCAGTAATTGGCTCTAATCATCTATATCCTTTATGTTGCAGACTATAACCTAGGAAAATACACAATTTACTTATGGGTTCAAGCTTATTTGAAGTGTATGGTTTGAGCCATGGAAAGCAGGCACAGCCAAAAACTTTGAAAAAGTTGTAGTCTGGTTGTTTATGAAAAAGAGCTTCAAATGGGGATATAAAGTCAAGAATTCTTGTAGGTAATCTATTTATAAGATAATTAGCTGTGTGAAGAGCTTCTACCCAATATGTATTTGGTAAATTAGCTTGAAGTAAAAGAGTTCTTGTTACTCCTAGCAAGTGTTTATGCTTAACCTTTGCAACACCATTCTGCTCAGGTGTGTGAGGACAACTTAGTTCATGAGTTATACCTCTAGATTGACAATATTGTGCAAGAAAAATATTCAAAAATTCACCTCCATTATCAGTTCTAATTGTGATTACAAGGTGAGTAAGTAATTTCTCAATTCTTGTAACAAAGGAGATAAAATCATGTTTAAAATCAGACTTGGAAGATAAAGGAATAACCCAACAATATTTTGTATATTCATCTACAATGTTTGCATAGTACAGACTGCCTGATATAGAAGCTACAGAACAAGGACCCCAAAGATCAATGTGTAACAGTTGTAAAGGCTTATGAGCTACAGAAGTTGACAATTGAAAAGGCAGTTTCTGTGCTATACACAATTTACATTCATTGCAGAAGAATGGTTTATTTGAGACATTAGGAATGTGTAAAAGTTTACAAATTTTGTGAACTGTCTGAAATGAAGGATGACCAAATCTCTTATGAAGAAGAGCTGTGTCACTTATTGTGGATGCATAAGCATGATGAGTTGAGTTGAATTTGATAGGATATAGACCATTTCTATGTGGTCCTTAGAAAAGAATCTTCCCAGAGGTCTGATCCTTCACAGAGAAGCCATGAGAATCAAGAGTTATAGAACAATTATTGTCAGAGGTAAATTTGTGAGCAGATGGCAGATTTTGTGAGGCTTGAGGTACTAGAAGAATGTCATTAAGCAAGAAAGAATGATCATTAACAGTTCTACTAGAGTTTCCAGTATGAGTTATGGACATACCTCCACCATTGGCTGTGTGAATAAGCTCAGTTCCATCATAAGGAGATGCTTCATGTAAAGCAAGATGTTTGTGATAATATGATTGTTTGCTCCACTTGTCAACAATCCATTCTTCTTTATCAAATATATTTCTTTGCCCGCATTGCATAGATTTCGGTGGTGGTCTTCCTTTGTAAGAAAAATTCAATCTATGAGTGCAATTAGGTGCTTGATGACTATCAGAGAGACAGATCTGACAGGGTTGAGTTTCACTAGCTCCATTGCCCCTCCCATAGTTGTTTCTTGAGAAAATAACTGGATTAGGGTACCTTCCTCCACTTGAGTGTCTTCCCCTGTAGCTTCCTCTGCTTGAAGATCCTCTATAAGAATGTCTATAGTTGTGTGCCATAAAAGCCTTAGCATCTAAATCTTGTTTAGCAGTCTTGAGTCTTTCACTAACCCCAATTTCTTCACTAAGAAGATTATTATGCAATTCTATACTAGTTATAGGAGGATTTCGATGTCTCATAGAGGTAGCAAATGGAATATACCCAGAATTAAGAGCTTTCAGTGTAATAACCACTAATTCTCTATCAGAAACAATTTCACCTGCTGCAGCTAGTTGATCAGATAATAGTTTGATTTCATTGATGAGAGCAGGAATTGAATTTTCACCTTGAGTAAGAGATAACAACTTTGTTCTCAGTTGAATAGAATATGTTGAGGAAGCTCGAGAGAATCATCTTCAATACTCTACCATAGTTGATTGGATGTGGTGCACCTTGAAAAGTATGGAATTACTGATTCAGAGATTGTAGAATTTATCCACATGATGATTGTAGAATCTTCTTCAATCCAATCTGTGTATGCTTGATTCTCAACACCATTGGCTTCATTTCTTGGTGATGTGTATTTCGGTAGACAAGGATATGTGCCATTGAGAAATCGATAAAGCTTGTATCATTGAATCACTGGATTCATTAAATTCCTCCATGTATAATAGTTGTCTTCCTTAAGTTTCAAAGTAACAAAATTGGTAATTTGATTAAGTTGAACACGAGAAAACGAAGTAGCAGTTAGATTTTCCATTAGGAAATCAAGAAATTCTTGAATTAAGAAACAGATCTGAGATTCAAGAATAATAGTTGAAGAAAACTCACAGAGTTGTGAGATTGATGAAGGAAATCAAGAAAGTATGTTTGAAAACAACAAAGAAAGATTAAAGACTAAAATCGAATCTGAGATTAATGATTCGATGAACAAAAAATAGAAAAGCAACAAACAAGAAAACTTCAATCTCTGAGTATAAAGAATCACCAGTAAGTAAATCAGAAGCTTGAAAATCCAGAGAGATGCAGCGGATTAAGAAGATGAAGCTTTAGGTTGCAGGATCAATGTTGGTTTGAAAACACCCTATATCTGATACTATAATGACATGGTAGAAATGGTGATGAAAAAAATCACACTGATTGATTGATTCTCAGAGAAAAGTTACACACAGACAAAAGTTGTTAAGACAGGTTTTTATACAGACTTGGTAATAGTAAAATGATAGCTAATACACACGTATGAATAACATGTGTGACAGTTGACAACACCTTATCCTACACTGCACAACTCCTTAACCTGCACCACTACATAACTTAGTATCCTGCACATGTTCATCACATTGCTTTGGTGAACTGTCTTTACATTACAAGAAATTGCAAAATTATATATAAGGGAGAAATGGTAAAATTTTTCTCTCCCTATAAAAGCCTATACAAATGAAAATTCCCATGTTAATCGTGATTCGTGAATAGGAATGAATGAAATAGGATCTAAAGCGGGAGTTACGACGAGGATATCTGACAGGACTGTTTTACAGTTTTTGGGTGTCCTATGCGACCATGGTATGGGGCTTTTTTATGGTTACTAAACGAAAGATGAAATTGGGATTTTAGTTTAAAGGGAGATGAATTTATGTATTGTATTTATGGCGAAAACTTGGATCCAATTATGCGGTACAAGGCCGCTCAATTTTTTACCAGCTTTTTTGGTTTGATTTTTGTTTGTAAATTTGTTATTTGGCATAAAACAAGCCCCCAAAATTTGGTTTTTAATTTGAAAAATCAAAATATTAGTGACTCTTATAGTTGATACATAAATTTTAGTAACAATTATAACTGTCACATTCATATTACTATGACATAATGTTTCCTAACACATATAATTGTTACAATTTGTCTAGGAGATTTTTTTCTTTTGGGGGCCCTAGGCGGCTGCCTTGCTCGGGTTGCCCCTAAGATAGCCCTGATATGTGACGAAGTTTGGTTGGTGCAAATGTTATTTGGTAAGAATAAGTTTTTTGGTGGAATCCAAGTTATTCCAAGTATGGAAAAAGTGTGGAATGTTAAGTCTAATGGCTTCCAAATAGGAGTCATTTATACTTTTTCCTTTCCACGGCATGTTCCATAATTTTATGGAAGAGAGCTTTAATTTTAAGAAAACCAGTAATCTTATTTGCGCAATTCAGAATTGTATAAAATCTGACGCAAAAAGACAGAAAACGCAATAAAGAATAGCAACGCGCTAAACGCTAATCCCAATAATATTTTTGGATAATTGGAATTTAGTACTCACGTTTTGACCAACACTAGGCTTTGGTCTAAATTTTGTCCAATGTTAGTGCTTGGTACCTGGACTGGACGTTGACCTGCATGGACTGTTTATGACCAAACTTTAATTAATTTTATAAAATGAAAATATTGTAAAATTCCGGGCTTACAAGTCTGCCCTCGAATTGGGTCTAAGATCCGATGGTTACAACCTGATAAACACTAAAGTCGATGGTTTTGATTAATCCTTCTCATTTTCATATCTATCGGTGGGCGGTGGCTTATTCGCACCACAGATCCTTCTCCTCTCCTTTTCTTTCTCTCCTCTCTTAATTTCTCTCAAGCATGCCCATTACATCTATAATCTCCGCTGTTTTTTTTTTCTTTCTTTTTTTTTTCGTTGAAACCCATCACATGAATGTATGAGGATTTGATTTACTTGATTCAAATGATGAAGAAAATATTGTTGCAGAGATTTAGAATCCAAGGTTTGATTTTGATGAAAGAAGAAGGCAAAGGGAGGTTATGTGATTGATTGTTATTGCAGAAATAATTAGGGGTCAGTTGTTGCAGATATGATTAGGGTTCAATTAGGGTTTTGATGTCTTGAAGAATTGAGGTTTCAAATGAAAAGTGAAATTAGGGTTTCGATTCTTCTTTGGGTTTTAATTTGAGCTCATGACATAATTGATTTAAGGGATAATTAGAGTTTAGTACTCATGTTTTGACCAATACTAGGCTTTGGTATAACATTTGTCCAACGTTAGGGCTTGGTACCTGGACCAGACGTTGACCTGTGCTGACTAGGTTAAGTCATAACTTCTGTTTAATAATTATAAGAAAATTATATAAAATATAATTATTAAACAGTTTACTACCATACCCTTCAGTTCTCTTAATATTTACAAAATTGTCTAAGTTATTCTTGACTTCGGTTCCCTAACAGGACCAGCAATTCCATCATTTATGCTTCTAAAACTTCTGCTCTTGATTCACCACTTTACCTTATCGGCTACATATTCTTCAACATTACAACCAAAAGAAGCAACCTTCAAAGCAACAATACCTTTGCCTTCTTTTATATTACCATTATCAAATAGAACAAGACCCAACTTCTAATTCTTCTTGCTGTCCGCACCAACAACACCACTAGAATCAAACCCGTGAACCCTAAATCCTTCGAATCCCATCTACAATCTTACCCAAAATTGAATCTTCATCCTTGATCTCCTCAATCAAAACCCATCTCTAATCTCCGTAAACAGTAAAGTCAAATTAAAAAAAAAAAAAAAAAAAATTCACCCATGATAATCAGTACTTGAAAGTAGCATAATCTCAGCATTTGATATCAAACAGTCATTTAACTCAAATTGAAATCTCAACTGAAACCCTATTGAAACTCAATTGGATGTCATCAACTCGAATTAAATTGATTCTGTCGTGAATCTCTACTGAAACCCTATTGAATATCAAATGAAACCCTTATTAAATCAATTATGTCATGAGCTCAAATTAAAACCCAAAGAAGAATCGAAACCCTAATTTCACTTTTCATTTGAAACCTCAATTCTTCAAGACATCAAAACTCTAATTGAACCCTAATCATATCTGCAACAACTGACCCCTAATTATTTCTGCAATAACAATCAATCACATAACATCCCTTTGCCTTCTTCTTTCATCAAAATCAAACCCTGGATTCTGCAGCAATATTTTCTTCATCATTTGATTCAATTAAATCAAATCCTCATACATTTATGTGATGGGTTTCAACGAAAAAAAAACAGCGGAGATTATAGATGTAATGGTTGTAGCAGAGAAATTAAGATAGGAGAGAAAGAAAAGGAGAGGAGAAGAATCTGTGGTGCGAATAAGCCACCGCCCACCGATAAATATGAAAATGAGAAGGATTAATCAAAACCATCGACTTTAGTGTTTATCAGGTTGTAACCATCGGATCTTAGACCCAATTCAGGGGCAGACTTGTAAACCCGGAATTTTACAATATTTTCATTTTATAAAATTAATTAAAGTTTGGTCATAAACAGTCCATGCAGGTCAACGTCCAGTCCAGGTACCAAGCACTAACATTGGACAAATGTTAGACCAAGGCCTAGTGTTGGTCAAAACCTGAGTACTAAATTCCAATTATCCCTTAATTTAATAAGGGTTTCATTTGATATTCAATAGGGGTTTCAGTAGACATTCACGACAGAATCAATTTAATTCGAGTTGATGACATCCAATTGAGTTTCAATAGGGTTTCAGTTGAGAATTCAATTTGAGTTAAATGACTGTTTGATATCAAATGTTGAGATTATGCTACTTTCAAGTACTGATTATCATGGGTGAATTTTTTTTTTATTTTTCTTTTAATTTGACTTTACTGTTTACAGAGATTAGAGATGGGTTTTGATGGAGGAGATCAAGGATGAAGATTCAATTTTGGGTAAGATTGTAGATGGGATTCGAAGGATTTAGGGTTCACGGGTTTGATTCTAGTGGTGTTGTTGGTACGAACAGCAAGAAGAATTAGAAGTTGGGTCTTGTTCTATTTGATAATGGTAATATAAAAGAAGGCAAAGGTATTGTTGCTTTGAAGGTTGCTTCTTTTGGTTGTAATGTTCAAGAATATGTAGCCGATAAGGTAAAGTGGTGAATCAAGAGCAGAAGTTTTAGAAGCAGAAATGTTGGAATTGATGGTCCAGTTAGGGAACCGAAGTCAAGAACAACTTAGACAATTTTGTAAATATTAAGAGAACTGAAGGGTACGGTAGTAAACTGTTTAATAATTATATTTTATATAATTTTTTTATAATTATTAAACAGAAGTTATGACTTAACCTAGTCAGCACAGGTCAACGTCTGGTCCAGGTACCAAGCCCTAACGTTGGACAAATGTTAGACCAAAGCCTAGTATTGGTAAAAACCTGAGTACTAAATTCTAATTATCCCTAATGTTTTTCCAAAATAATATCCCACTTAATTTAATCAACAATTGTGAGTGAACTAAGTATCGTGACTTTATTGAATGGACGGTTTTTGATAAATTCCCAAAGACTCAACAACTTTAAAGCTTCAGATTTTCTTTCTTATACCTTTTTCATGTTGTACACGCGGCTGAGATAAGAAATTATTTACGGTTGACTAATCAAACGCAGGAAAGATTATCGCTTTATTGGATTCACCGCTAGAGATGAACGTCCACGAGCTACTTCAAATGCTGAGGTGGCATATAATTTAGAAGATGGAATTCTTCCACCATAAGACTTACTCTAATAGAACTGGACTCTCCTATTGGATGCTATGTTTAAAATTAATTATTATTTTTTTAGAAAAAGAGGAGAACCTCAATATATTGATAGTTGATGTTCAGTAGTTCTCAAAATGGAATTACGAACATTCATTACATTCTCATTCCATAGTTGAATGTTCAGATAGTTTAATAATGCCCTTAGGCTAAAGTCCACCCATTTGTGGTTAATTTCATACTTTCTGCAAAAACAAGATAGGTTTGCTGCCCATATTACATCATTTCAAACCAAAGTAAAATCCTGGGCTAAAAATTTTATATCAAAGTTTTTTGTATTTCCAAAATCTTCACCGATTAGGTAAAGTCATTGCCGAGCTTCGCAGTACATTCCCACCAAAGAAAACACTCGAGTTGGTTCTCGAATCACTTCTGAAGGAGATTCTATGGCCACTCCAACATGTTTCTCATTAGAAAGCAGCTTCTACTCCAGCTTTTTCAAGTTCTTCTATTGATGTACTGTCAATAAAGAAACCTCTTGCTTCTTTGACTGTACCTGTATGATCAATCAAAGTTAGACCAATTCCTTCTCTCATAGTAGTGTATGCCCTGGTCATAACAATGTTAATTTGCAGTGCTAAAGTCATATTAATGTCAACAACAGGGTATTTAGTAATCTGAAGAACATAATCATTCTTTGAGTTATAGAATAGGTCTTCCATTATATTGTGGCATGTATTATTAACTATATTGTAGTTGTTTACAAATTTAATGATGTTATTAGCAGTTACAACACTATTCTGTGACTTCCTTTTAAACACTACATCACACCTAACTTTCCAAATAGACCACATTATGATACTACAAAGGACATGCCAGTCTATATCATATTCTCCCCTGTTTGGGTTTTCAAAGCAGTTTGTTAACCATTCATGGAACATAGTAGTGCCATTCCTAACAAAATCCATATCAAAATTAAAATGCTTCCGTACATGTGTGGCATAATTGCATTGCAGGAATAAGTGAAAAAGAGTTTATTGGCTTTCATTACGTAATTTGCATTTAGTATTAATATCGTGTAGGATGGCTGCCACTCTTATACTATTGGGTAGAATGGAATGGGCAACCTTCCATATAAATATTTTTACTGCTGGTGTTGTCTTCATCTTCCATATCCTACTCCATTTGATTTCAACATTGTCATCAGAGTTTAAATGTTTGTACAGAGAGTTTACAGAGAACATACCTTGTTTGTTTAGGTTCCATCTTGGAGTGTCCCTTTATTCATCTCTTGGTATTCTAATTTCCTTTATTTTCTCTATTGTGTTATTATCAAAGCATCTGACTAGTTTATCATGGTCCCAGGTTTTATGGTTTGTTATTAGATCACTAACCTTACTAATACCCTCAGTAGAAAGATGGTTCCTATGGAGAGGTAATTCAGTCCCATGAATCCACAAGTCATCCCATATATCTATGTTACTACCATTTCCTAGTTCCCTACAGCAGCATTTTTTAATTTGATTGATCCCTGACAGCAGACCTTTCCAAATCCAGCTATCATTTGTTTTTGGTTTACTATTTATATGAAGGATGTCGCAGTTTGGATAGTACTTATCTTTTAGAATTGTGGCACAAAGTGATTTAGGATTATGATGTAGGTTCCATCCCATTCTTGCTATCATGGCAATGTTAAATTTCAGAACATTCTTTATTCCTAAACCTCCCTCCTCTAAGCTTTTACAAATTGAAGACCAGTTTTTTAAGTACACCCCTTTTTTCCCATTTTCATTCAAACCCTTTTCATTTTTGCCCCACCAAAAATTCCTTTGGAGTTTTGTTATCTGATTACATATTTTAACTGGTATTTTAAAACAATTCATTTGATACACATAAACTGACGATGTTACATTTTTAATCATTACAGTCGGTTAATTCCATCCCAACCAGACATCCTAGTTCTCAAATTAGCAAGTAAAGGTTCAAAACAAGCTATTTTTGATTTGTTAGTGAATAGTGGAGAACCTAGGTACTTGTCAGTTAGGGGAATTGCATTAACCCCTAGAATTTCTTTCACCCTTCTACGCACATTCGTCTCTGTTTTTTTACTGAAAAAAACTCCGGATTTACTTAGACTAATAAGTTGGCCAGAGGCCGGACTGAAATCTTTGAACAAGTCAACCAGGTTTTGACAAGTTTGTTCGCTAACTTTACAAAAAACTTGGCAGTCATCGGTGAAAAGGAGATGGCTCAAAGAGGGGGCCTGATGAACCAGTTTTATACCTTTAATCTTTCCGTTAATCTTAGCATTTTGGATAGATCTAGAGAGAGATTTTATACAAAATAAGAACATGTATGAGGAGATTGGATCTCCCTGACGCAAACCCCTTGAAGGTTTAAAGAATTTTGTAGGTGAGCCATTTAGTAGGACCGAAAGAGTGGTTGCAGAAACACAAATGTGAACTAAGTTACACCATTTGTTGTTAAATCCCATTTTAGTCATAACTTGGATTAGAAAGTCCCATTCGACCCCGTCGAATGCTTTGTACATATCAATTTTCAGGCCAATGAAGCCTTTCTTAGATTTTGAATTTTTCATCTTGTGCATTATTTCATGAGCTAAGGATATGTTCTTGGATATATGCCTTACAGGGATGAAAGCAGATCGAAAGGGCGAGAAAAGTTTACCTAGCAGTCCTTTCATACGCCCTGCCATAAGCTTAGAGATCACTTTGTAACATGTATTTGCTAGAGCTATTGGTCTGAATCCTACATGAGTTGTAGGATTTAGAGTTTTCGGGATTAAAGAAATAAAAGAAGCATTCATCTCCTTAAACATATGACCAGTTTCAAAAAAAAAATTGTACCATTTTTATTAGGTCAGCACCAACGATTTCCCAATTCTGTTGAAAGAAATTGGGGGGAATCCGTCTGGTCCCGGGCTTTTGTCAGGTTCAATTGAAAAAAGGGTATTTTTTATTTACTTTCAAGAGGCATAGTACACAACATTTCATTATCAGCTTGGGTTACCTTCGTAGGAATTAGGTTTATCAACTTCTGGTCGATATTAGGTTTACTGTAGTAGAGATTTTTTGGAAATGTTGGGTTATACACTCATAAATCTCTTTTTTAGTGTTGAGCCAGATATTATCTTCATTTCTTATCATATTTATTCTATTCCTTCTAAACCTTTGTTTAGCTTTTGTGTGAAAGTATTTCGTATTTCTGTCACCTAAGGCTAGATTCTGGTCCCTACTTTTATCTTTCCAAAACTTTTCTTTAATAGCATACCACTTTGCAAGATCATTTCTTAGTTTGGCTAACTCAATTGTCTTGTTAGTGTAGTTATCTGTCATGTTGAGTTGTTCTAATTTTTTCTTTATGTTCTGTATATTACTATTTATGTTCCCAAAGCTTTCTCTGTTCCATAGTCTAAGAATGTGTTTTACATTTCCTAGTTTTTTGTTAACCTTATAGGCCGACGACCTTGAACATTCAAATTCCAGCTATCTTGAATTAAGTTCTTAAAATCAGCATGCTTTATCCATTCTCCAAAGTATTTAAAAGGTGTAGGGTCATCATCCCAGTGGTTATGCATATTAAGTTTTATGGGTACATGGTCAGAGGCTAAAGGTCCTAGATGTTTTATGCTAGAGTTTGGATATTTTCTGTTCCATTTACCATTCACTAAGGCTCTATCCAATCTTTGTTCGATATTATCATCCTCATGTAAAGCCTAGATCCATTAGGTTACATTTGTTTATGAGATTGTTAAAGATTTTTGCTTCATTTTTCTTAAAGGCAAACCTACTTTTCTTTTCCTCCTTATGGTGAACCACATTTAAGTCACCAATAACAATCCAAGGTTTGTCTACAGTTTCCGCCATCTGTTTTATAATGTTCCAGGATTTGAGTTTCATTTTTCTATATGTACTTCCATATAGACAAGTGAGAACCCAATGTTGTTGTCTATAGGATCAGTGATTGTAGCATTTATATGGTTGTAAGCATGGTCTTCTATTGAGATGTTCACATTGTTTTTCCAAATAAGGCACAAGCCCCCTGCAGAACCCCAAGGAGGAACTATGAAATAGTTTTGAACATTTACCATTCTTAAGATTTTTTTCATCTCAGCAGTTTGTTGCTTAGTTTCCGAAAAAAAATGGATATCAGGATTTTCCTTATTTAAAGTGTCAAGAAGGTTGTTCCTAGTTTCTAGTTTTTCTAAACCTTGGCAATTCCAAGCTATCAAACTTATGAATTGCCAGAAATAAGAAATTTCAGGATAACTAAATAAACCTAGCATTAAACATTTAACAGTAATATAGCAGTACTTAAGCAATTTTCAAAGTTTCTAATATGCAGTGATGTACTAATAGTGTTTAGATACCAATTAACAAAATGATTTGGGTATTGTGTTTTACTTACCTCTGTCATTGCTTCCATAGATTTTCCTCCATTATCCTCGAGAGTTAGTTCTGCCTCCATGTTTGCTTTGTCTCCTTCCTCCTGGGTCTCCCTATTTTTGGTCTTCTTTGAGTTTTGTTGTTTCAGCTCATCTTTTCTCCTTCTCAGGATCGATGTGGCTTCCTTGACAGTAGCATCTTGGGGATTAGGAGGATTTTGATTCTGAATTTTGATTATGTCTCTGGCTTCTCTCTTCCAATGACCCTTATTAAGTTTTTGTCTTTCAATTTTTTCTCTAATCAACATATGGTGATTTTGATTTGGTAGAAAAGCAGTGAGGGTTTTGTTTTGGAAATCACGGAATAATGGGTGGATAGAATCATTTCCATAGGCTGTGAGACTTTGATTGTAGTAGGGTTCATAAATGTCTCCTAATTTACTCAGAGGATCAACTAGGTTTTTTTTTCTTCTCATCTTTTCTAATTTTCTTCAATTTCATCTGAATCGAGTGTTTTTCACAGGGATGTTTGGATTTCGGGTTCGGTTTTGGGTTGGGCTTTTTGTGGGATTTTTCTTTCCTTTGTAAAGTTGTTGTCATTTCATTGCCAGATTTTTTCTGATTTAGGCTACTAAAAGACCGAGTTGAAGCCTATTCAGCCAGATCAAAGGGATTATCCTTACTGCTATTTGAGCTAGATTCACCTGCCTTACAGTGGATTATCTGAGTCGACCATGTGTGAGATTTCCTCTGTGGTTACTTTTGGATTATCTTGTCACTAGTTTTCTCCTTGTTGGTAGCTTATTGGGTTGTAAATTCCTTTATCTGTACTTGTTCCTTCCCTTGTTCACAGTTTTTTATAGAGTGATCTAACCATCTACAAATTTTTGCAGATTTTTAGGTTAAAGAGTTTGTAGGAGAACTCTAACCATTCTGGTTTGGAAAACACATCTGTATAAACCTCCGATCCAAAAGGGAGGTTGTGTTGGACGCTTATTTCAACTAGACATTCAATATTCTTTTCATCTTGATTTCTGCCATAGGGTTTCTTATGTTTCAGATACTTACCAACTGGAGCACAAATTTTTGTGAGATCATCTTCATTTATGAATCTTGTTGGAGTACTTTTAATGTGCATCCAGATTTTTTTTTTGTAAAAACTCTCTTCATCAATGAGTTATGGACCTTGTAAAGGACATTCCACAAGGACAATCAATTTTCCTAGAATATTCCAAGCTCCACCTTGCTTCAACAGATTAAAATCATCAGCTTCTCTTTGGTGAAATTCGTAAACATTCCTTCTTTTGTCGTATAGTTTTATGTTGACTCCTCCTTTAAGATCCCATGTAAATTTCACTTCATCAATGATTTTGGATAAGTCGAAAGAAGCTTTACTGCAAAGTCTCCCAATGACAGTGTTCTTCCAGTTTGTAGTTGGTATGGTTCTAGCATTGTTGGAGTTAAGGGGCACTTTTGGAGTGAAATTTGGTGGAGTTATTATCGAATTTTCCATCTGTTTTGTTAAGGATTCAATTGAAGTCTCTCCGAGGTTTTCCTTAGATGGTTCAGTGGGTTCGAAAGGGCTATCCATTGTGAGAAGAAGCTCAGTAAATTTTTTGGTATAGACAATAACTATCATGATATTGTTATAGTCAATGAATAAATACATGCTATATCTTTTGGAGTCTAAATTATAGCGAATAGGGTGATGGAAGTGACCACAGAACTGATCAATCCAAAACTTGGTATTAGTAAACTTTTGAAATTTGAATTTTTGGTTCAGCTTTTCATCCCCGGGAACATTGACCTTCATTAACCAGTGGATATTAGGTAGAGCTTCAGAATTAACTAGAGAAACATTATAGGTAGCTATCCTATGGATAGTGTTGATAGTACCCATAATAAGGCGTTTTAATTTTCTTCTGCTCCATTTAAAATTTAAGTAAGAGAAAGGGCGATGATGAGACATAAAGAAAATGTCACAGAAGCAGAGGACGGGACTTCTAACCACAATTACAGCTAAAACTAAAAAAACAATAATTATGAGCTTGAAAAGACTAAAACCAAGATAAATGGAGATAGCAGATACATGAGATGAAGTAACACAAAATTGTAACCAAGCAGAAACCTGAAGTTTTACTTACTAAAACAAGAGCCTGAAGTTTTGCTTTCTAAACAAAACACTAATCCACAAAAACCAAATGAATACTCACAGTAAGCAAAGTAAGGGGAAGGAGGATGCAATAGAAAGTGTTAGAAAAGTACTATATTTTGGTAGTGGGAGTAATCAAGAGGCTAACAGCAGTGCACCCAAAAATGCAGATGAGGATCAAGGGGTGGAGGATAAGGAAATAATTTATGGGCCTCATAGACCACTGCAATCGTCTCAACGGTGAGTACCAAATCTTTCTAGGGAAGCTTGGGAAGTTGATAATCCTCTCCCAGGAATTCCAGATACAAGTGTCGAAGAAGCATCAGAACCCCCTCCTGGAACTATCGAAGATTTTGATAATATGGATGAAAATTATTATTGATATGCCTCTTGAGATGATCCTGTACATTATGACGAAGATGGTAATTATTATTATAATGAGGATTATGAGATACCAGAAGAGCAAGAGGAAGAAGAGAAAGAGGAAGCAGCAGAGATAGAGAGTAAAGATGGAGAGTTTTTTTGTCCACTAGAGGAGGGATACTCCAGAAGGAAAGCTATGGGGATGGATGTGGCACTTCTGATGAGATGTTGCAAATGAGACTCCTCCTGAGCTAGGATTTGTTTATCAAGCATATGATTTCACGCCTCTCTTTCCCTATCCTGATATGAGACAACAACCAGAAAAAAAGTAATTATTTGTATTCCACAATCAATGGGCACTTCCAGGAGACAACAAAGCTCAGGATCAACCAACTTCAGAGAAGGAGAAGAAAGATTTGTTCAAATGACAAGTCAAGATTATAGAAGGTGTTTTTCTAAATAAGAACATGAAATTTGAAAGAACTTAGAAACAATGAAATAGAAGAACTTGTCTTAGAGATAATGGTGTCTTTTGGTATCTTTTTGAGTCTTTTAGTATCTTGGTGTTTTAGTAACTTGGTGTCAACGAGTAGGTCTATTTTTTAGTACTAGTTTCTTTTTTGGGTTAAGGATTACTTTTGGGTTTGGAAAAGTTGTATCTTTACTTTCAGATTAATGATCAATCTTGTTTAACACAGTTTCGGTTCTTCATTTAAAAGCGTTAGTAAACTTTCCGGTTAAATTCCGGTCGAAAAAAAGTTTGGAAATCTTCCAACGGTAACAAAGAGCAAAGATTAGACTGGCATTTGCTTTTCCGATCAAAACAAGCGCCTGAGAAACTAGAGAAAGAAGGAGAGAGGGCAGAGCAGATTTATGTTAAGATTTATGTTTAAAAATTATTACACTTCCTTTATATCTCGTACTTAACTAAAGCTGGTAAGTATAACCTAGGGAAGCTTGGGAAGTTTATGACCAGAATTTTTTGCTGGGATTGGAGGTATGCGTACATGTTCGCATACTGGCAAAAACCAATCCTTGTCCGGCTACTTAAGTATGCGTACACGTTTGCATACTTGAGTGGTTAAAGTTCTGAAATCGGTTGAGACATAAACTAATACGTTTATATAATAAGGAATGCATTCTTTACAAACCGTGGCTATAATGTTCATGAATTGATTCGAGTGAATCAAACCGATTTTGCTTCAATTGAGTTCTTGTATACTTCTATGAGAATATAACAATTAAACAACTCTATAACTAGTTTCATTTGAGTCATTTGAACTAGTAGTGGTTAAGATGAATAAGGTTGATATGAGAGTGTTCATATATATAACTTCGGTTAACTACTGTTGAGCAAACATAGTGTACACGTTTAGGTACGGTTACTTAAACCTAAATGAAGGTACATTTCATTTGTGTATAACAAGCTAAGTTCGATCTAACGGTTGAAAGATATTAGCTTGAATCTAATCAGGTTTTCATCTAACGGTAAATATTGAATGCTTTGTTACCAAGGTAACTTAGATTGCAAACCCTGATTTGAAAACTATGTAAAGGAGAACTCTAGCAACTGGGAAACATAATCCCCACACCTTCTGTGTGATAGTAGTTGCGACTCGAGTCAATTCTCCTTTAACCTTACGTTTTTCACGAAACCATGTGGGTTAACGACTTGAAGACTTCATTGGGATTGTGAAGCCAGACCCAACTATTTTCTCTGTAGTTGCGTGTTCTGATCTTACTTCTTCTATCGTGATTGAGTATTATCTTTGTTAAGATTTGCTTGAGATTTATCTCTGATAGATAAGATTAAAAGTAGTCACAAACATCTTCGTCTCATCGTTTGTGATTCCACAATATCTTGTTTCGCTACCATACAATTAAGATTATTGTGAGGTGATTGATAATACTAGGATGTTCTTCGGGAATATAAGTTCGGTTTATCAATTGGTTCATGTGCACCTTGATTTATCAAAAGACGGAATAAAATTCATAGGTATTTTTGTGGGAGACAGATTGATCTATTCCAATAGACTTTTCTGTGTGAGACAGATTTGTTTATCAACTCTTCGACTTTGGGTCGTAGCAACTCTTGGTTGTGGGTGAGATCAACTAAGGGAATCAAGTGCGTAGAATCCTGCTGGGGTTCAGAGACGTAAGGAGCGCAATTGTACCTTGATCAGTGTGAGATTGATTAGGGATCAACTACATTCCAGTCTGAAGTTCATTGGTAATTGTCTACTGTCTATAGCGGCTTAATATAATGTGGTTTTCAAAGCTGGACTAGGTCCCGGAGTTTTTCTGCATTTACGGGTTTCCTCGTTAACAAAATTCTGGTGTCTGTGTTATTTCTTTTCCGCATTATATTTTGTTATATGATAGAGTTATCACAGGTTGTGCGTTAATATCAATCAATTAGATAATCCAACCTTTGGTTGTTGATATAAATTGATTGACACTTGAACATTGGTCTTTGGTACCGTTTAAGTCATTTCTCTTATTCAATTAGGCTCGCAAATTCCTTTTTGCTGATTGTAGTTTGAATTGAGAAATTGAGATATAAACTCTTTGATATACTTTTCTCTAAATTGAGTATGACTGTCTAGTTGATTCTCTTGAAAGTATATTGGAGTTTGTTTATTCAGATTGCCGAACGAAATATTGAGTGTGGTTGTTAGACCCCCGCTTTTTCAGTAAGATCTGCCAATTTGAAATTTATGGTTCATCTAAAATTTGGGGTTTTCTTTGATATCATGTAATTATGGATTAAAATTTGATAAATAAGGTTTTCGGTTGAGGTATTAACAAGTTACACATCTTGATTAATATGCATATATGATGATTGTTTGATATAAGATGGCCGCAATGATGTCAGTTGAAACCATTAATTCCGATCACAGTTTCGATAGAAAAATAAAATAAAAGGGTATTTTCGGAAACTCAAGGTCCACGCGTATAATTTGGTCCACCTGTACAAAACTGGTAATTCAGCTAACTGGCCTTGGACGAAATATACGACGAAATGAGGTTTTGCTAATTTAATCTTTGTAGGAGAGGTAAAGCAAATTAGCGATCTTTACAGGAGAGGTAATGCAAAATACCCAAAGGACTTGGTAGTTTTCCAACATGCAAAAAAACCTCACTACCTAACGCTACTACAATTTTTTTGGTGGATTGGTTGGAAAGTACTTCACTGTCATAGGAAGTCGGAGAAATGATAGGTAGAGAATACGCGGGGTCTCTTGAAATCTAGACTTTAAATAGTATAATTTTCTCTTTTTCCAGTTCTCATTTACCATGTCTTGTAAAGATCTAATCAGTCCACTCAGGACCGTCTTACAGTTTCGGAATACCATAATTGGACTTAAATTTGTGTTAGATCAAGAACATATGCAAAATTTTAGTTTTGGAGATAAATTTATATACTATTAAAAGTGATAATGTGGATTTAGCTTAGCGGTTGTAGGCTGTCGATTTTTTTTCTAGCTTTTTAGGTTAGATTTTGGGTAGTAAACTTTTAATTTGGCATTACATATCCCAAAACCGACGGTTAAAAGATACTTAGTGATGCTTATAGTTGTTAGAGAGCAGTTTGTAATATTAAAACTGGCACAAATGTCTGTTATATTAATAAATGTGACAAGAGTCAGAAAAAAAATAAAGCAACACTCATTAGCATATGATTTGCAAACAATTATTTTTTGGGCCCCCAACAATTTGGGGCCCTTGGTGACCACCTAGCTCGCCTGGCCTCTAAGACGGCCCTGTTATCCACTCGATCATAAAATCTCTACTTTTTCACTTTCAATTTTCTCTGTTAGTATTTGCTTTGTTATAATTTTTCCCAGATAGAAAAGATCTCGGTGCCTAATAATCTTAGTAAAGAGAAGTCATTGTCTGTCTCCTTCTAACTCACGATTAACTCTTTTACTCATTCTCCTTTTCTCTTTCGACTGTGATAAAGCCCCTGTACTGTTCGATAAAATGTTTGAACCAGAACTTCTACATGGATCCTCCCATGGTGATACATTTTGTCCCTGTTGTTGTAACCAATGATCCTATATCCCTTCTGTCAAGCTGAAGCTGTTTTGAAATACAATATCAAACAAGTTTTTGAGATGAAGAATTCTGTTGAATCAGAAACATTTCCCCACCAAAAATCATACGAATCAGTTGTTCTTGGTGGAACTTTTGATAGATTACATGGAGGGCACCGTCTCTTACTCAAGGCATCAGCTGCATTAGCCACTAAACGTCTCGTGGTTGGTGTTTGTGATGGGCCGATGCTAAGTAAGAAACAGTTTGCAGATCTGATTGAACCGATCGAGGTAAGGGTGCGCAATGTCAAGGACTACATCAAGTCTATCAAACCTGAGCTGATAGTTCAAGTCGAACCAATTACAGACTGTTATGGGCCTTCGATTGAAGATGAAAATTTGGACGCTATCGTAGTCAGTAAAGAGACGTTACCAGGTGGATTATCGGTTAACAAGAAGAGAGCTGAGAAAGGTCTACCGGAATTGAAGTTGGAAGTGGTGGATTTACTCTCTGAAGAATCTACAGGTGAAAAGTTAAGTTCCACGTTATTGAGAAAGCTTGAGGCTGAGAAGGCTAAACAGCAACCGCAACCTACAAATTAAAGACTAGGATTATGCGCGTGCAGCAGCTTTTCAGAAGGTGTTCACTGCACGTTGGAGATTCACATTGACAACATGATTTTATTCTTGCTGGTGTGTCGCAAAAAGGTTAGATTGCTCAACTTGAACCACATTGATGGTTAGAAATGCATACATTGTTTTTTTGTTTCTTTCAAAGCACACAATATTTTTAGCAATTACTTTTTGAATAACATTATATTCTCGTTGATATGTGACTTGCAAATTCAAGGAATGACTTTTTAGTTCCATGCATTTTCTTAACAACATCTTTGATCACCATCCCTTCACTTGGTGAAGTGAGAAGACATCGGACATGATATACCGACTCTAATAACATTATTCAAGGTTTTTATTACTACATATATTGCTTCCCTATGCTCATTATTCATTAGAACTGTTTCTCTCCCTTCTTTTGGAAAATGAACCTGCTGTTCCTCTTCCATTCTGACAGTTCTGAAATTTAGAGTGGACCTCCGATGTCCGCAATTAGTGTAACATACTCGTGATGGTCTAGAGTCTAGACCGTCTCTGAATAATTCATCTGTAGGTCTTTTACCTGTAAAGCTGCCGTAACTGTACACATCCCCATATGTGGAAACTCGTTTACCCATACCATACTCTGCAAGTTCAAATGTTTACTTTAGGGCTACCTTACTGAAAGAAACTTGAGCATAAAATATTTATACCTGAAGGAACATAGGCAATAGATCCCTGTAGCCCAACTGATACGGAGGAACCATGCTAAGCTCACCACGTGGGAAGTCGTATCGTGCTCAAGAAGTAAGTTAAATGGATTTAGATCACAGTGAGCAATAGGTATTTTACAATCTTGATGAAGATACTCCAATGTATAAGCGACTTCAACGGCTATATTTTATGCTGGTTAGTTTTCTCATAGATGTCTGCTTATGGCCTGGGCAGTTGGTGGCACTCGAGTTTTATCACCATTATCGGATAATTTAGTTATCTTTCCCTTTATGCAATGAAAAGGAATCAGTTTGCATATAGCTCCTGTGTTCATTTCATTGTGTCTATATTCCCTTAATCCCATGAAGTAAAATAGCATGGCAGGACCTCAATTGCAGACACTAATAAGTCTTCAATTGCCAATCCAAGGCAATTGTAGTTGTTTGCACTTGTTGTTGCAAGCTTGTAAGGATGAGCAGTTGTGAGTCGAAAAATTGCGCATAAAACCTTGGTGTTGCCGTTTACAACTTAAGTGACAATTTATTTGGGACAAAAAAAAAATAAGAGAGAAAAAGTGTCACTCTTTTGGGACGGAGGGAGTACAACTTGGTAGAGTTGCCTACAATAGCAAAGCAGGCCTATCTAAGCTGAAACTGAAGGAGTATACTGCTAAGCTTGAGGGAAACCTTTCACTAAACTAAGGCTGCTTGTGTAGCAACTCCATTAACTACAAACTGCTGAAATACAATTCCATAACAATGTCACTGATGTCACCTCGTTCTCCCGGTGATTCAACAGAGCAGGCAACTCCAACTTTAAATACCGAGTATAAGCATTCCTTATTGTTGGCTGTTTCTTGACCGTGTTCTCCTTCGTCAATCATTAGGCGTTCATCTACCAACTCCATAACTTGATCCTCAGATAACAAAGCCGTCTTTGAAAAATTGTGAAGATTTAGGCCTTCCTTGAACATGTCTTCTGTTGGTGCTTTTCCCGTGAACATCTCCAATAAAACGACACCGAAACTATAGATGTCACCTTGGATGGACACTTTGCCTCCCATCGCGTATTCTGCAATTGTAAGAGAATTGTATATAAGATATATGGGAGCAGTAAGTAGGGATTTGATACAAAATGTGTTACAGCTCTTGGAATTTATTGAAGAGAGAAAGTAGTACCTGGAGCAAGATACCCAGTAGATCCCTTCACCACGGTTGTCGAACTCATTTGGCCAGAACTATTGGAAAAACCAGGAAGAAACTTGGCTAGTCCAAAATCACTAACATAGGCATTCATGCTGTCGTCGAGGAGAATGTTGCTAGGCTTTAGATCACGATGAACAATTGGTATTACACAATGATGATGAAGATAATCTATTGCAGAAGCAACATCAACTGCTATGTTTAATCGCTGTAAGAGACTCAAGTTCTTGGATATATTTTTCCCATTTGCTTGTGGGTTGGGATGTAACCAGCCCTCAAGACTTCCATTAGCCATGAACTCGAAAATAAGAGCTTTGAAATCATTTCCTCTATAATCAACACCAGAGCAAACAGTCAAAATCTTTATGAGATTCCGATGTCGAATATTTCTTAACGAATTGCATTCAGCCATGAATGTCTCTGAAGCTCCTTCCTGCTGAAGGTTGAGTACTTTCACAGCAACAACTTTTTCATTACCATCGTAACTTAGAATTCCTTTATATACTGAACCATAGCCACCAGAACCAATCAAATTTTCTGAAGAGAATCCATTAGTTGCTTTAAGGAGTTCCGCATAAGAAATCCTTACGCTCTGCGTTTGTTGATCAAGCAAAGCGCTAGAAGTGGGCTTATTTCTTGAACAACAAAAACGCCGAACAACAAAATACAGAACAAGTAGAATTAAACAGACGATCACAATAACCAATGAAATTGTTACTTTAAGAGAGACAGATCTTCTGTGTTCTGCAGAGGCTACTGTAAGCGGTCGCGGCTGGGTGATGCAAACCGGTAATCTCAGAGTAGAAATACCTCCACACAAGTTACGGTTTCCAGTAATCGACAATGCACTTGCATTTTTAAACACACCTTCTTCAGGTAGTTTACCTTCAAGATCATTGAAAGAAAGGTTTAAATTGTATAAAAAAGGTAACCTTCCTAAAAATGTTGGAATTTTTCCTGTTAACTTGTTAGCCGAAAGATCTAACTCTTGTAGGCCTCTTAGTTCTTTCAAAGACTGAGGAATGATGCCTTCAAATGAGTTGCCATTCAAGAAGAGGTATCTCAAAACAACACATTCTCCAAGTGTGCCAGGAATTTCTCCAGATAATTTGTTCCCAGACAAGTATAATTCACCAAGATTTATCAATCTACTCACTTGTAGTGGTAGAAGACCACTCAAAGAGTTGTGAGATAGATCAACTAGTATCGAGAGCGATGGAATACTAAGAATAGTTTCTGGTATGGTGCCATTAAGATTATTATGAGCAAGTGTCAGTGCTTGTAACTTCAGACAGTTTGCCAAGGCTTGAAGGTATGCTTCCTTGTAAACTGTTTCCATCCAAATAGAGTTCACTCAAAGAAGTGAGATTTCCGATGGAAGAAGGAATTTTACCTGACAAACTGTTTGAACTGAGATGAAGTTGTGATAAGTCTTTTAGCTTTCCAATTGATTCTGGAATTTCGCCTGTAAAACTACAGTTCTCGAAAGCCAATGTTTTCAGCTTTACCAGATCACCTATGCTTGTAGGTAACTTGCCATGTATTCGGTTATCACCCATGGTTATCGACTGAAGATTCGTCGTAAAGTTCACTGAGAAACTTGGTAATTCTCCTACAAACTGGTTTATCTCTAAAGCTAATACTTCTAGAGTACTAGAATTGATCAAGGAAGGAAAAAAGTTCAACTTGGCATTGATCCCGCCTTCGTTAGTGAGCTTATTGTCCCCTAAATTAAGCCAGGTAAGTAGAGGTAAGCTTCCCAGAGAAGGCGGTACTACTCCAGTAAGCTTGTTGTCAGCTAAATCAATTGCTTCAATTAGTGAAGCATTCGTTAACGAAAATGGGATTAGTCCAATAAACTGATTTCCTGAACCACCAAACCTTCGGATTCGAGGAAGAGTGAAGCCCAAATCTGATGGAATTCTTCCACTGATTTTGTTGAATGCAAAATAGAAGTACTCCAAGGAGGAAATGTTGTAAATTGTCGGAGGTATATCCCCAGACAATGCATTCTCAGATAAGTAAAGGATATACAACTCCTCAAGCCTACCAAGTTCTGAACTTGGCCGTCTAGATTATTATCCGTAAGTGTAAGTGCTTGTAGTGATGAAAGGTTCCCTAAAGAGTTTGGAATGGCTCCAGTTAAGTTATTCTCATGAAGATACAAGAAATTGAGCCCTGACAGCTCACCAAACTGGACCGGAATCGGTCCGACGAGCTCATTCCCACTTAAATAGACTAGTACAAGTTCTTTACAGTTTGTGATATTGGATGGGATTTTCCCACTAAAAGCATCGTCTGTTAAATTGAGATACTGTAAACGAAATAATCCACCAACCTCTTGAGGAATCGAGCCATGAAACTTACTCTTGGCGAGGTTGATTGATCGAAGAAATGTAAGATTGCCTATTGAAGGACTCAAGGAACCCATCAAGCTGTGTCCTTCCAAGCTCAAATCCACAACTCTTTGCTGATGCTTTTTACCACAAGTAACTCCACTCCATTGGCAGAAATTGACAGAAATGTTCCACGAGTTCAACACATGAAATGGGTCAAGATCGATCCCGTCTTTGAATGCGAGCAAAGCGATCCGATCAGTCTCATTTGTAGTACTACTAACGGCATCCAAGGGCATATATTGAAGATTGATGACAGAATAGATGATCAGCAACAAGACCATCTCTAGTTTGGTAGTAAAATGTGGGAAATGAAATGACTTCATTTCTACAATTTGTGTTATTCAAAATGTAAAGTACTGATTTATAGACAGTTTAGAGATGAAGGAGTCATTTCATTCTGAGTTGGTGTGAATGCTTCTGTTTGTTTGAGTTTATGTATACTCTTTAGTGGTGACTGGTGAATGGTGATATAAAATCAAACTTGAAGGAGATGATTACATGCCTCTGAGGGAAATTTAGATAGGGATGGTTTTGACTTTAGCTTTGACTTTAGATGTACATTCAAAGAACTGGAGAATAATTGCGAGTATGGACAAATCCGTACAACGTAGGATTATAGGAGGAGTCGGTAGCCTTTGAATAATGGCCTCGTTTACTTTGATTCATGAGGGCAATCTCAATCACTTTTTAGACTAGTGGAACAAGGGTTGAAGACTTGTAGTGTAGGTATACTGAGTGGAAGATAGTCTTGTGAACGATTTATAAAGGGGATAACGGTCTTATTAAGTGTTGATACCATTTCATCGATCCAACGGTCAGGATCGATGAGATTTTTTTGTCATATATGAAACGGTATCAACACTTAGTAGAACTGATATCCCCTTTATAAATCATGGTCTTGTTGTTTTATCATTTTTTGTTAGTTCTCTTATAGTGCTTCTTTTTCCATTTTTGTGTCGACATCCTACTAGCAATGCGATTTTGGGTCTTTGTTTCAACTAAAAAAGAAAAAGAAAAAAAAATGAAAAAAAAAAAGATTTTGCGTCTTTGGTACCCTGTACACAAGACATGTATCGTATGTATGGACGTGCGGTGCAGTACAAGACAATATACTGCTCATTCTGCATTTTATGTATGTTTGGCTAGATCAACAGTTTGTGTAATGGGAATTGCGGTGAAACGGACATGTAAAATTTGATACTATTTAAATGGACGAAAATGTAAAAATTGCCAGGATATAAACAGTTTCATCCTACCAATTTTCAAATGCTTTTTCTTATTTTTAATTTATATCAGGATGCATCTAGTTTCATCCTCCCTCTTTTTTAAGTTTAAGCTATGATGAATCCAGTTTCATTCTTCCTATTTATTTTTTTGTGTTCATTTCACCCATACTAATTTTTACTCGTCCATTTGAATCATGTTTTAAAAATATTTGGACAAATTACCAATTTTCCGTTTCTTTAATCGGCATCATGATATTTTCCGTTTCTTTAATCGGCATCATGATTTTACGATAATCCCATGTGTACATGTGGCTTTACATCGGGTATAATTAGATTTATTTAATGAATAATTTTGGACAGACTGTCAACTAAACAACACAAAAACCATAGACACGGAAAATGTGAGCTCCATGTCTCACACTTCAAAGGAAAATGAGCAATCCTCACCGAAATCCACTACTTTGGGCTTTCCCACCGATACAACATACATTTCATTCAACCTATATAAACGGACAACCGAGTCTGTCCGTTCCCATTTGCTAAGTTTTGAAAAAAAAATCCAAGTTCACCCCTCAAGCGAGTTAGTTATCAACCATAGTTACTCTTTATTTGGGTTTCTTAGGTTTGCCCGGATAGGAAATGGATAGTACCCGTAGTTTATATCCATCCCTCTCACTATTTCTCTTTCAGTTTCCGTTCAGTTTCTCCTCCCTCTTCTTCCTGTTATGTAACTTTGCAGAGATTGAGAGTCAGATGGTCATCAAATCCAGACTAAATAGGTAAGTATTTTTATTTATTTTTTTCATTTATATTAGATAGTAGGTTTGATTGTAATAGCAATTTTCTGGTGTTTGAAACCTAACCCTCTTTTTAATGTTTAAAACCCTAATTCCCGCGCTTCTCCTTTAAAATTCATTGGGTTCATACTTCATATCCTCATAATAGTTGAAGGTGAGGGAATTGAATGGAATCAGATTTGATTTGTAATTTGTTGGTTCTCTGATTCGGTTTGAAACCAAATGGAATCTAATACCATTGATTTAGAAGTGAGTCTTGATTTTTAAACGACACTGCATTATCATACTAAGGATTACACAGCTCAGGTGAAAAATTATTTATAGTCACTGCGGAGGGAACCTGCATAATCCAACATCACTTTTAGCTGACTTACTCAAATTTTAGTCACTACGTTGCATTTTAGTAGCCATAAAATCCAGAGCATCTAATCCAAGTCCTATTGGTTTTAATGATCTTCCACAACTAGAAATTTGGTTTAATTAAACCCTCTACTTTCTGGTGTTCAATCCGTGCATGCGAACTGTGGATGAATTTGAATGTCATAAGTTGTTTTACTAAGATTTAAATGTCTACTTAACTATCCAAGTTTTGGTCTCCATCAATAACAAAGCCTCGTATTGAATTTATAAACTAGCCTGCTAACTATTCGTTAAAATGACAGAGCAGCTTTGAATTTTAAACTCTAATGGCAGCCGAAAGTTTGACACATACCTCATTCCGTCAAAAATTATGGCCAAAAATTCTTTGCTTTCTATTAAGATTTAGTGATAAACTTCTTAATTTACTATACTGTATTATACTTGGTACTAAATTTTAAAAGGTTCATGTTAGGTAGTGGGGAATTCATCAATTTGTTTTGGTCGTTTTTGTTCTGATTTTTGGTTGTGCTTGTAGTGTAGATTCGATTTGTGTATTTTTCTTTTGTTTAAACAAGTAATTGGAGAAGTAGGATTCAATAGTGACCATGATTAGCTGTGTAATTGGAGAAGTAGGATTCCCTTGGCGCAGAAGATTGAATTGAGATCTCAAGCTTTCACTTAAGAAAAGATTTTGTATCTGCATCTAAAGTCCTCACAATTTGTGTCGATTAAATCATTGTCTCCTCCTTAAATCATTTGTTACTACTATCAAATTCAGGCTCTATCTCATTTATCTGCATGTAAGATGGAGATTTATGTTGCGGATAGTGAAAGTAGTTCAGTCAGGGTACTTGACCTGAAAACAGGAGGAACAAAACTGCTAGCTGGTTATGATCCAGTTTTCTCTGACAATTTATTTAAGGTACCTTTGTTTTAGCTGTGGTCTTCCTTTTCTTACCATGGTTTTGTGAGGTTTATCTAACTCGCGAAATTCTTAACTGTACACATTTGTGCAGTTTGGCGATCACGATGGAGTAGGTTCTGATGTACTTCTCCAGCACCCGCTCCACAAGTAATAATAATGATTATATGTCAGCACCAGGACTTCCAGCATAATGCATCAAACAGGGATAAAAACAAGCGCTATTATCATGCAAGATATCTGAAAACTAAAGAGTCCGATTTTATTATAGAGTCACGACAATATTAATGTACCGTGAGTTTCATACACTAATGCCAGGAATCATTTTGTTAAAATTCAATAATCAGAGGAGTACCGAATTCGATAGCACTATTTTTAAAATAGAAGTATCGGTTGAATGTACATTTGATTTTTAAGTCTGATGTTGGTATCGCCAAGAATCAACAAGCTATTGTTGTACTGTAAGCTCAAGTATCCATCTTTCTTGCCCATCTAACTATACTCACTTAATTCGCACCATACCTACTACGTACGCCAAACTATATGCATACTTACAATATATTATTATCACTTTTCTAACCTTCGTGTCCTAGTTCGGCCAAACACCATTTAGACCTTAATCTCCAACAATCTCTTCTGTGCAGAAGCAAAACACACTATTTAATCCATTTGGATCATTCACCACAAGGTCAGCAAGGGTCGAAGAATATGATATATCAACAAAAACAGACACCCCTGGAGTGACGTAAACCCAGGAGTATACTTTGTAATGCTTCCGATGGTCGAAGCTAAATCCAAATTAGGGTTCGATAACTAGCTTCATCGACAGTGAAAGAATAAGTGAAACTATACAAACGCTTAATAGAAACATAATCAAAAGTGAAAAAAGAAAAGTTATTTTGCATCACCTGGAGGATTCCCGTCCATCTCTGCTACGGGTATGAATTGTTTAGGCGAACAGTAGGTCAAGAGGAAAGTGAGAGGGAGAAGAACATGGTAGAATAGGGAGGTTGAAATATAAAGAAGAGAACGAAAACCAATTCGGATTCTTACGGGTATGAATTGTTTACTCTACCTATTTCACTTATGGTTGAGTTAGAGTTAACTACTGTTGAGGGCTGAAAAGTATTTTCAGTGCCAACCAGCTTGACCGAGTTGACACAGTCCGTCAATATTAATTGACTCAAACCTTGTTTGTCCATAAGGTTTGACTCAAACCTATGGATTTCACTGAGGATTGCTCAAGGAAAATAAGGAGTTTCATTTCTAAGGTTGTTGGTGTTTGTGCGGCTTTTATGGGGTCCATTTGGACGGTCTGTTCATTTTTGTTTGTTCTTATGGGACCACATTACAGTTATTTAGTTGTTGCCCCTTAACTTGTAAAATTGCTCAAAATATAACACCAACTTTAACCAAAAATCTTTATTGTAAAGAAAGTTATCTTTGAGGTGGCAATTTTTTCCTTAAGGGCTGCAAATTGATTTAAATGTCCTAACTGTAGATAGGAGGCTTACAAATACATAGCAAATGCCAAAATTGCGCTTCTTCCAAAACCAAACCTAAATCTAATAACTATTCATAAACAAAAATACCTAAATATATTACTTTTTCCTCCATAATTCACCATCATATGATAAAGATGATGTACTCCAAGAAGAAAATGATGAATTGATAAATGAAGAGGTTGAAATACCTCAGCAACCAGATAATCTTCCAGCCACGAGTTCTATTAGGTAAGAATTGACAAACTTATAATTTTTTGTTGTTTTTGGTTGATTAAATAGTTTAGATATGATCATATTATAATTCTGTTTTTGGTTTCTAAACTACCTATGACTAGGTATTGATGAAAGCCTAGCCGTAAACAACAAATTACGGCTATAAATTGATGAAAATTCTTAGCTGTAAATAAAAAATTTACGGATGAAAACTGATGAACTCCCAATCGTAGGGGATTGTGGAGTAACCACATGACTAGTAGACCTAACTGTAAGAGAATAACAACCCAGACACACAGGGATTGGGTGGTTGTTGACCTGTCCGTACGATCTTTTACGGATAGAAAACCATGAACTTCTAGTTTACCCCTAGGAGTTAATAAGTTCCCAGTCGTAGAATGGGCTACGACTGCAAAAGATAATAATTTAACTTTGATTTTCAAACACTAAATATTACACAAAATTGGTTAAAAAGACCAAAATTAATAATTCCTGGGTGAAAAAGACATCTAGGTTTTGATATTGTTTAAATGGAAAAAAATGTTAAAATAGCCGGGATGTAAACAGTTTCATCCTACCCATTTTCAAATATTTTTCTTATTTTTAATTTACATCAGGATGCATCTAGTTTCATCCTCGCTATTTTTTAAGTTTAAGCCAGGATGAATCCAGTTTCATCCTTGCTATTTTTTTTTGTCCATTTCACCCGTAATAATTTTTACTCGTCCATTAGAACCATGTTTTAAAAATATTTGGACAAATGGCCCATTTTCCGTAAATATTAATCATATTTATTAGTATAATCTAATCACTAGCAATTAATTAGCTAAACTAACTAAATTCACTAATACTAATTAATTGATGGTAGTTTAGTCATTACAAAATATATGTGTTAGAGCATCGCTCAGTCGAGCTCACAAGTTTTATTTTCTCAAGCATGTTGACAAGATTAGATATGTAAAATTATATCGTGATTTCTAGTTTACTAAAGTCAAGTCTCTGTCTAGTTGTGTATCAGATGTCATTCAATAACCATCTAAATATTAAAGACCGAATAACCAAAGGGTAATTATCTAGCTGATTAAAGTAAGCAGTACAATAACATATACTATTGTATCAATTTACCCCTGTGTGATTCCTGTTGAAGCATATATTCAGGGGGTGGTGCAGGGCGGACGATTTCACTGACTGTACGGAAGGAGCGACCGCGGCTTGCGGGGCTTTCAACTGACTATACTATGGACCCTTGACCCGATTTGAATTTTTAAATAAGAAAGCAGTAAATTTCCACAAGACAAACAAGATAAAAGTAGTAACTTTAAAAGATAATCTAATAAATAGAAAGTTATAAAGCAGTAACAGAAAGTCAGAGAGTTATCACCAACAAAATAATTATGCCAAATACCCTGGCAGCAGCTTATAACAGAGAGAAAGTTCAGGCGAGATTTTAATTAGAGATGGGAGAAGTGTTGAGATATGTTCTAGGTGATGCTAATTAAACTCAAATGAAAATTGAAACATAACAAACTAAGAAAACAATTAGGAATTAACCAAATGAAAATTTGAAAACCCAAGAAATTAAAAATTAATTATGACTATAAACTATAAAGGAACCCCGTGTTTGCAGTTCCATCTTATGCTATATTATTGAGATTTCCAAGAGCAAGAGCATCCAAAACACCTCTGTGCATCTCTACGTCACCTCAACTATCTGATTCGCAGTTAGGCCTGTCAATATTTGTCCGATATCCGGAATCCGTTTCCGAATATTCGAGATCCTATAGGATTCTATCCGTTTTATCGGATATCGTATCGGATATTTCTTCCTTAACATATCGGAAACGGATTAGACCCCATCCGAAATGTTAATATCCGATATCCGATAGTATAGGAACTTATTTCCTAATTTCTAGCCTAGTATCGGATATTGTCGGATAAATATCCGATAAGTGTCAATTATGAAAATGTTTTACAAAGGTTTTTAAGCTTTTTTGTTATAACCGGATATTTTCGGATATTTATCGGATATCCGACAGCTTAGCCTATCGAAATCGATATTTGATTTTGATATCCTATAGGATATTATCCGATATCGAATATCCGGTAGTGCTTAACCTGTCGGATATCAGATTTCTAAATATCCGACGGATATTCTTCCATTGACAGGCCTATTCGCAGTAGCTCTCAGAAAATCAATATGATTCATTTTAAAAGTTTGAAAGATTGGGTTGGTATGAATGAGATTGGGTTGATGAGGATCAACAGTTCAAAATCATCAGTTTCCGAATACGTATCTCTTAATATCTTCCTATTGCTGGATAATTATCTTTCTGGTGTTTCATTAGGCTCAGCCGATGAAGATAAAGCTCTATTCTTATTCTTCTAGGGCAGCCATGAGTGCCTTCCCATCCGCGTGATTTTGGCACCACTCGTAAAATTCCTCTGGTGTATAAGCCAACACTTTTAGCTTGTTTGAGACTTTTTCACAGGTTGAGCCAATATAATCCACCATAAAGTATTCCTTGCAGATTTTACGGGTTTGTTTTTCAAAGTGATACCTAGCCCAGTACATTTTTTTAGATCAAGCAGTATATAACCAACCTCCTCTCTTTAATAATTTGTTAAGGTCCGTTTCAACCCAAATAATGATGAGTTTAGTGCCACATGGTCGACATTTTTTTGATTCCACCACCACCTTTGATCCTATATCATTATATCTATCATCAATGACCTGAACATTATGACGAGGATACGCCCAAGTACACACAATCTTTTCGTTTCAACCTATAAGTCCGATACCAAGTGTGATCTTCTATGGAAAAGGTCGAGACAATACAACAACAAGGTATACACTTAATAATAGTTATGGTATAAAACCGATACACCTAGGATCACAATCAAGTGTCTTGGATTAACGTACCAGTGTATTTACTTTTAATTATTATAAACAATTATAAATGTAGAATGTAAAAGTAAATCATGCAACAAGATTTTGTTAATGAGGAAAACGCAAATGCATAAAAAACCTGGGACCTAGTCCAGTTCTGAATACTCTCAGAATTAAGCTGATATACAAAGGAAAAAGTCAGCTTCGTATAGTTGAGACCAAGTAATATACCCCTAGTTACTTAGTTCCCTCGGTATCCATGTGCCTACAACCGTTTGACCAACTTACGTGAATCCCAAGATAGAAATCACTATCCTGAGTTGCTTTACCGATGTAAAGTCCTAAGCACTCAACTCCTTTTGATCGTATTCCAAACAACAAAGGAACAAAGTTGTTTGATAACTCATCTATCAATCTTTAAGAATAAAGATATGTTGATTTTTGACAAAGGCTCTTCCGTTTAAACAAGTAAACTCATTTGTCGGGTAAGATCAATTAAGATATGAAATAATCATATTTAGATCCACAATTATCAGATTCGGATACTGAAGAATACCACCAAATGATAGTTGCTGATCTATACGACTACTTGATTAGATCTACCAAAGATAAATTAGATCTTGGTCGGATCCCAACCAATTAAGATGTGTCCCTAAAGTAATATCACAAGATGCGAAACCAATCAGAAAAATCTTCTTGTCTTCAATCTTTAATTGTACCTGCACACAAAAACTTGATTCCACTTATGATCGATCATGCACAGAATGGAGTCTGTTAACAATAGATGATTACAATTTTCCTTCAGATCAAAAAATCAGTTATGAAGATCCCGTTGATACTTTGATCTTTGAGTGAACTTATGTCAGAAGAGAAGGATCCCAAGAATAATCAAACTAGGTGAAATCAAAGTTTCAACAACCTTCAGTCAATCAAATTAATAATTGAAAACTAAATAATAATGCTCTTGTCTAGTTTCCCACCAACGATACTTGCTAGATCTTCTTGATCCCCAAAGAAGTCTTTAAATGAGCGGAGGTAAGAGATTTCACCTAATTAGGGTACTTTCCTCTCCGGTATAGTATTACAAGTAATACTAGTAGTCGGCTCCGCCGAAAACAATGAAGTTCGCCTGTCTAAGGATAATTTTAAGATGAACAAACTTTAGTATTTATAGACCAAGGTCTTTGGAAAACAAAGATATTCTAGAATCGAAGATTCTCAAGATATGCAATAAAGTACCTATTTTCGATTTTCAAATTTCCAATAAATATCCAACCTGTAATTTCGAAATCTCTATTTAGAATATGCCTAATTTTAGTTTAACACTTAACTAATATAGTTTTTCTAGAGATATGTTTTGATTGCTGGAAAATCAAAAACATATAATTCGAAAAAATTTAATTAAAAGATTCTCAATATTTCGGTTTGGGATAACTTTGAGTATCAAGGAATATCTACGAACAATCAATGATAAGAATTTGCAATTTTCCTATCTAGCAAACCTTAATTCCAAACTCATACAAAACTGTAAAGTGAATTGTGAATGTTGAAAATCGGTTTTGCTCTTGGGACCGGTTCTACCATGACTCTCAACATAGATTAGGATCGGTTCTACCAAGTCTCCAAATATAGGTAGGGATCGGTTCCACCATGACTCCCAACAAAAGATAGAATCGATTCTACCCAGTCTCCTAATATAGGTAGGGATCGGTTCTACCGTGTCTCCCAACAAAATCTAGGATCAGTTCTACCAAGACTCCCAATATAGGTAGGGATCGGTTTTTCTATGATTCCCAACAAAATCTAGGATCGGTTCTACCAAGTATCCCAATATAGGTAGGGATCGGTTCTACCTTGACTCTCAACATAAGTTAAGATTGGTTCTACATGATGTCCCACCTTAGGTCTGAATTGGTCATCCAAAAGATCTTCATTGAAAACCAACCAAAACACATATTAATTTGTTTTCGATTACGAAACAAATTTGTACATGTACTTCCTTTAAACTTATGTAATGAAACATATTTTCCTAGGATGAAATCACACCTATTTCCAATACACATTCAAGTAACAAGTTACGTAGCTTATGTTGATGTTGCATTTACGAAGTTCAAAAGATAAACGTTACTTCGTAACTCAAAAGATAAACGTTTCTGTTCATCACACCTAGGTGGCATAGTTTGACCGGGGAAGGTCCATGGTCGATGAAGGTACAAATGTGTAAGGAGGAGCATCAGATCTCTATGGACCTGAAGACAGCGAAGATGTCCCCGACGGAGAAGGCGCCATAAATACTGAGTTTCACTTCCAAGGAAGGGACACGCAATTATTGAGATAGATCTAGGGAGAGCTTACACTTATTAAATGCCAAGAGTTAGAGTACAAGTTCTTAAGTTCTAGTTCTACTTAATACCTTTGAGAGCATTGGATACCTTGTAATCTCACCAAAAACATAATACAATCACTACTAATTACCCCGTGGACATAGACGAAAGTTGAGCAACGTAATCTCTTGTGTCCCTTGAAAACTTAGTTGCATTTACTCTATTGTCTTATTTATCGTCATCGCAATCTTTATCTTGAACACCTTTTATTTACTCAGCAGTATCAGTTCAACTGAGACATCGTTACTACTTGGTATATGATCCTCTGAGTTGTTCATATTACGTAGACTTACCGATAAATTAGTAGTCATAGTTGGGAAGGTATTGTCATATTCCTTGTGTCTTTGGATGATTGGTTACAGTCTTTTTTTACTCCCTCCGTTCTAGTTTAGATGCCAAGATAGGGGATTTTTTCTGTCCTAAATTACTTGCTAGATTTCTTATTTTTTCACTTTTTATCCTAATCTACCCCTGTATTGGAATCAGGCCATAATATGGAAAATTATGTAGTTCTATTTTTTAGACAAAATATTAAATACTCTCTCTATATATCCTTTTTTTTGTTTTGATTTGTTCAAGTAGACTAGGACTTCCATCAACTCTTTTTTCAGATGTTGATAACCCTTCTAAAGAAACTTTATTTCCCTCAACTTTGAAATCCATTTTAAACTTAGAGAAATCCCATACAATCGGACCCAATGTATGTAACCATTGAGTTCCAAATATAATATCATATCCTTCAAGTGGAAGTAAATAAACATCTACAAATATTGGAATTCCCTGTAACATCAACTGAGTATGAGGACATATACCTGAACTGCTTACCTTTTCTCCTGTAGCTACCATTATTTCTAGCCCTCCCTTTATTATTGGCTGCAACCCAATTTTCTCTGCAACTCGTTCACAAACAAAATTATATGTGCTACCAGAATCTATCAAAACAGTCACTGACTTAAGCCCAAGTTTCCCAATGACTTGCATTGTTTCTGGTGTTCGGCTACCGTTAATTGCGTGCAAAGAAATATCTGGCACTTCATTTTGCTTATCACAAATTTCTTCAACTTTAGTTTCAACATCATCATCACTATCTTCAAGATTTGCTTGAATAGCAAAAAGCCTCTTGCAGCGATGTCCAGGTACAAACTTCTCGTTACATTTAAAACATAACCCCTTGCTTTTTCTTTCATTTATTTCATCAATCGACATCTTTCTTACTGGTACTAAAGAAGAACTGGCAGAACTATTATGTGGTTGAATAATTGTCTTTGAAACCGATGAAGTGACTAGTTAGATGTATTTCGAGCTTCAAATAAACGAGCTAAGCCAATTGTAGAAGAAAGTGTTGTAGGTTTATTTGCTTGCACATCAGTACGAATGCTAACATCTAACCCACTAATAAACATACTGGCATGTTGATGCTGGGGTATTGGTCCTGCTTTAGCCAATATATTTTCAATTTTTTCTCGAAATACTTGAACGGTGCTTGTTTGGCTTAACTTTGACAATTATCCAAAGAAATCCATGTACTGATTATCACCAAACCTTGCATACAAATTATCCATGTACTCTTCCCAAGAAATATAAACCATTTCCTGCTTAAGCAATTGAAACCATAACTGCGCATCTCCTTCAAGGTGAAATCCCGCCAATTGAACTCGCTCCGAGAGTGGTATTTCATGATGCAAAAACCATTGTTATGCCTTACATATATAAATGGTTGGGTCTTCTCCAATAACAAAACGAGGAAAATCTAGTTTCACTCGGGGTTTTCGATAATCAAATGAAGAAATCTGCTGAAATTCCTTTCCGTTATTTGATCGAACACCTCTTGTGTATCTTGGGTTTGAAGAAGTTTCAACATTCTATTGAACAGACTTTTCCAAAAGATGATCTGAAATGGTTTTGAAGTGTCCACACAAATCCTTTAACGAATTCAGAATTGCATTCTTCACTTGGATCCACAGCCTTGCTCTAATACCAACTTGTTACGATCACTGTAATGGATGGATCGACAATGAAACAAAACTGCAGATAACAATAATAAGAGAATGATAGCGAGATTAATTCGAGGAAATCCCTACCTCCCAATTGGTTTAATTCGAGGAAACCAACGCAAAACTCCTTGTACACAGCAGTGCAATTCAATAACATTCAACATAACATTCTCATTAAGATTAGTAGCCTAAATAGGATGGGTTTCCGGCAGTTACCCGGTTACACAGAAATAGGCAGTTACAACATGACAAGACAATCCTGATACATATACAGTTTTACAAATACATGAACATAACTACTTGATAATTAGATAGATACTACTAGATAATAAGCACAAACATATTAGATGATTGTATCATTTACACCCAACCGAGACTGAAATTCTTGGTTTAGGAGATGAGAAGATCATAGTTTCCCTCCAAGTAAAAGACCAGGCTGTTCCATCCGTGGCATATTACACACGGCCGACCCGTAATTTAATTCGTCCAGAAAAGAAACTATTATGTGTGTCTACTATGGTGTACAATGTGAGTAAGTTTTTGAGAGAGTGGGTTATATATCATTCAAGACTAGGAATTGAGAAGTTTATATTTTATGATAATGGTAGTGAAGATGGCTTGCAAGATGTTGTTAACAAACTCAAAGGAGAGTATAATGTTGATATTGAGGTAGTATTTTGGCCATGGCCTAAGACAAAAGAAGCTGGTTTCTCACATTCTGCAATACGTTCTCGAGAATCTTGCACATGGATGATGTACACTGATGTTGATGAATATGTATTTTCCCCGTCTTCACTTGGATCCATAGCCTTTCTCTGATACCAACTTGTTACGATCACTGTAATGGATGGATCGACAATGAAACAAAACTGCAGATAACAATAATAAGAGAATGATAGCAAGATTAATTTGAGGAAATCCCTACCTCCCAATTGGTTTAATTCGAGGAAACCAACGCAAAACTCCTTGTACACAGCAGTGCAATTTAATAACATTCAACATAACATTCTCATTAAGATTAGTAGCCTAAATAGGATGGGTTTCCGGCAGTTACTCGGTTACACAGAAATAGGCAGTTACAACATGACAAGACAATCCTGATACATATACAGTTTTACAAATACATGAACATAACTACTTGATAGTTAGATAGATACTACTAGATAATAAGCACAAACATATTAGATGACTGTATCATTTACACCCAACCGAGATTAAAATTCTTGGTTTAGGAGATGAGAAGATCATAGTTTCCCTCCAAGTAAAAGACCGGGATGTTCCATCCGTGGCATATTACACACGGCCGACCCGTAATTTAATTCGTCCAGAAAAGAAACTATTATGTGTGTCTACTATGGTGTACAATGTGAGTAAGTTTTTGAGAGAGTGGGTTATCTATCATTCAAGACTAGGAATTGAGAAGTTTATATTTTATGATAATGGTAGTGAAGATGGCTTGCAAGATGTTGTTAACAAACTCACAGGAGAGTATAATGTTGATATTGAGGTAGTATATTGGTCATGGCCTAAGACACAAGAAGCTGGTTTCTCACATTCTGCAATACGTTCTCGAGAATCTTGCACATGGATGATGTACACTGATGTTGATGAGTATGTATTTTCCCCGAAATGGGCGAATTCATTAGAACCATCACCTGACATGTTGACATCTTTATTGCCGAGTAATTTCTCTTCATTGCCGTCTCAGAAAATTGGTCAACTTCAGATTTTTTGTTATGAATTTGGCCCGTCTGATCCGAAAGTACACCCGGTCGAGGGAGTTACTCAAGGGTACGAATGCAGAAGATGGATATTGAACAGACATAAATCTATTGTATTACTAGATGCGATTGATACATCTCTGTTTAATGTGATACACCATTTTGAGCTAAAAGATAGGTATAATATTGGGAGAAAAGTGTCGTCTAGATATGCGGTGGTTAATCATTACAAGTATCAAGCGTGGTCTTAATTTCAAGCAAAGTTTAAAAGAAGAGTGTCCGCTTACGTTGTTGATTGGAAAGACCCGATGAACCCAATGTCTAAGGATCATACCCCAGGTTTAGGATTCGAACCAGTTGAGCCAAAAGATTGGGGTAAGAGAAAATTAGGCGCAGACCCAAAAAAAATAATATTCTCATTGTCAAACCCACAATTAATTTTTAGTTCCTTGACACCCATAACTATATGAAATTATTACAGGGGGTTAGTCCTCGAGTGAATTTGGGAGAGTTGAGTGTATTTTAAATCTTGGGGATTTTGAGAGAGTTTGAGAGAGTGTAGGGAGTTTGAGAGAGTTTGGTGTTTTTGAGTTTAGGGAGTTTGGGGGAGTGTGGGGAGTTTGAGAGAGTCCACTGGAGGGAGTTTGGGGGAGTTTGAGAGAGTTCACTCCTAACTCATTCTCTTTTAAGAAACAATAAACCCTCTCATTTGCAAATAAAAATGATTTTTAATCAAAAGAAAAAAATAAATAAAAATGATCATATCTCTGTATCAATAGTATGTTATTGTTGTGCAACGAGATAATTTTTCCCCCCTTCATTTTAACGGTCTCCATACAATTCTAACTCCCTTTGTTCACGAACATTTTTCCACATATCATCCGCTATACTCTTTCTCCATGCATTAGCTTCTTGACGTTGTTGTTCTTGAGTTTGTTGTGTCAAAACTTCGTCGTCATTTACAAGCGTTGATGGATGGCTATCTTCCTCTTCCTCGACTGGAAACTCATCTGAACGACATTCTTTTCGCAAGAAGTTGTGTAAGCCTCGCACAAGCATGTCACTATCTCCGCTTGCACTTGATACGGAAATGGAGGTTGAGACTTAAAGATCAAGAAACGAGACTTCAAAACACCAAACAATCTTTCAACTACATTCCTCAAAGAAGCATGACGCAGGTTAAATAATTCTTCAGCCTTTTTCGCATGATTACCCGTACCAGAAAATTCTTTCAAATGATAACGTTGGCCACGAAATGGTGTTAAACAATATCGCCGGTTTGCAAACCCACCATCCCCCAAGTAATATTTACCTGAATAAAACACAAAAAGAAAACTTCGTCAAGTAGAACCCAAATATTACTTAACCAAAAAATCAAAACTTCACAATAGATAAAAGTAAAATTACCTTGCGGTATTTTCAGTCCATTTCTTTTTGTCATTGCGTCATTAAGTATTTTCGAATCATGAGCAGACCCTTCCCATCCACTGAGCACGTATATGAACTCCAAGTCGAAGTTGCAAACCGCTAACACATTTTGAGATGTAATTCCATGTCGATTCCGATAAACGGTTGCATCTCTTTTATTCACCATTGCTGGAATATGTGTACCGTCCATAGCTCCAATGCAATCCTTAAAGTAAGGGTAAAATCGTGTACTCTCTCGAATTTTAGTTGGAGTTGCACTTGTTGGCTTAGCCATCATCTTAGGGGCTATAGAATTTAAAGCTCGCAACATCCTGTTGAAATTTTTACTAACTGTCCACCGAGAGCGACCAAATGTGTCATGTATTCTGCAATATCGTGAACTTTGGCCAATAACGAGTAAAAATGTACCAAGCATTTCTTCAATAGAAACACATCTTGTATCACGTAATGGTGTAGTTTCTCGAATGATACAACATAGTTTTACAAAAATATCAGGGTACATCCTATAACTTCGTCGAAAGTCTTCTGGATCTTCACGCAAAACTCTCCTTATATAATTATACCCAAATAAAGTAACTGGGCGTCTCATTGGTCTTTCAATACGCTGACTTTGTATGTATTGTAATTGCTTAATTATATCCATCAACCATGAATGCACCGTTGAAAGTATATTCAAAAATATGGATAGTTCAAATTCATTATTGTTGTCCATTGTTTGTAATTCGTATTCGTATCCGAATCCGGTTTTGTATTCTTATTCTTCCTAACATTCTTGTTCTTCTTGTTGTTTTCATCAGGTTGGATGGAACTGTCCATTCTATGGTGTGACAAGTTAACTATACGTTAATATTTAGACTAATAAGACTAGAACTTAACATGAAATACAAACTTGTACTGAAATACTGAAATACAATGCCTTTGAAATGAAGAACTGAGCTAGTAAAGTGACACCTAAAAAAACAACTAAAAACTCAAGCACAAAACCAAATAAAAAAACAACAAAAAAAGCTCAAGCTAGAGCATAACACTGTATAGTGCTGGCACATGTAAAAGGGTCCAGATCATGGCTGCGATGAACATGTGGACTGCAGCGACTTACTAGTGTCTATGAGCTGTAAATGAAGAACTGGTGATAAAGAACAGGTGAACTAGCAAGAATGCGTAAATCGGGGCAGTAATGCTTATCGGAAATGCACAGATTATATTAATGCTTATCGGAAATGCACAGATTATGCTTATATAGACAAACACCATATGGCACAAACTAGAGAATGAAATAAAAAAAATGGCAACAAATGCACAGATGTATGTACACAAGCACACTGATATAATTCAGTGAGGGTTATTGCTCCATCTGACAACTCTTTCCGAAGCCAGAAGTTATGTGTTCCTAGAAAAAGTCTCTTAATATAGTTCTTTTATTAATTGTTTGCACTTTGCATTCACTCAAATTAAAAAGAAAAGAATTGCAGGTTCTTTCTTGCTTTGATACTCGTGGAAATCACCACATTAGTATGTTCGGAAGATTTATGCTTGGTGTAAAGCCAGTGCATGAGAAATTAATTAACTAGAAGCATAACAGTACCTACATATCCACCAATCTCTTTCCCAAATTGGTCAAATTAATTAGTTAGAAGCATAACAGTACCTACATATCCACCAATCTCTTTCCCAAATTGGTCACTGTTATTATCTACTTATCTCACATTCAAGGTTTTTCCTGAGACCACCGGCCTTTGTTTTGCTTTCTTTTCCTACTTTAATTAGTCGGCTAGAGAAAACATCCAAGCTCTAAAATTTTAACACGTTAGAAGCATTTTCATCATGTAGATACTAACAAGTACAAGCAGCTAACTCCATCCAAGTAGTGTTAGTGCTAAAAGCTAAAAGCTACACAAGCAGCAAAAGGTACGTGGTCCAATATTTATGGGCATTGTTAGGCAACTTATGTTGGTCCAATATTCATGTCAACTTATGTTGTAAATTTTCCTTAAAGTGGATTCCTCTAAACTGGTCTTGTTATTTTTCAGTGCAACATCAGGTGGTATTCTAGATAGCTATTGAAGCAGAAGATGACAAGCATGGGGACTTCTTGAGGCTGGTAATTTATTTTTACATGCCAATACACAGCTAAAAACTTCAGTGTATTTACAAAATACTATATGATTAACATTCAGATGGAGATATACAGATGGCCGAGTACTACGAACTAAGAAATCTAAAAACTACTAGTAATAAGTTGGGTTACAACTAACAAAGATAATACTAGTTACGTGATACAAGTAGTCATGTGCGGTTGATGAATGTGAAGTTGGAAGTTCAAAGAAAGCTTGCAAAAATTGCACTTGTGGACGGGCGGTGGCAGAAGAGAAAGTTGTGAAGCTTGGCTTAACCGAGGAGCAGATTGAAAACCCTTAGTCAGCGTATGGCAGTGTGAGTGTAGATTCTTCCCTCTGCAGGGATGCATTTAATCACTGACCTTACAAAGCTGTTTGTGGAATCAATGGTTGTATATATTAAGGATTTCAGGTCCAGAACTAGTATGATAAGAACTAAGAAATCTAAAAACTACTATAAAGATGCAGTTTTGGACTAGTAATATATATAGCAGATGAACTAGCAAGCTCTAAACAAAAAGCGATTATGATGGGGTTCTCAGAAGTAAAAATAATCAACTAGGGCAATCTGCAGCAGGTTAAGTGGCCAATAATAGCAGAAGTTGTCAAGCTCGATCTGTTGTTTCCCCTGCAGCAGAAGCTGCAAGAGATGTTGTTGAGCTTGACAGAGAAAGGGTTTTGACAGACGATAAACAATCAAAACAAAAAATCAAAGAAGAAAAAAAACCCAAAAACTGAAACATGAAAAACAATCAAATAGTACAAAAAACAAACAATCAAAACAAACAAATATGGAGATCAAAGAAAAGAAAAAAGCATACCTGAAAGAAAAACGTTTGCTCTTCTTTCTCCTCTTTTTCTCCGAACAAACTCCCTCCCAAATCTCTACTCTTTTGAGAGATTTGTGTATAGGCAAAAATACACTATCAACTCTCCAGAACTCCCCAAATCAACAAACTCCCTAGCATTTTAGGGTTTTACCACTAACGGGGATTTCAAGAGTTTTTTTCAAACTCTCCCACGACTAACGGGTGTTTCCTAGGGAGTTTGGGAAACTCTTCTGAACTCTCCCACGACTAACGGGGATTTTGAGAGACTCTCTAGAACTCCCCCAGGACTAACGGGAAAAAACCCAACTCTCTAGAACTCCCCCAACTCCCTCGAGGACTAACACCCTGTAAAAATATTTGCATGACGGATTATGCATCCGCATGACGGGTTATGCATCAGGGGTATAAATGGCAACACAAATTGGATATAACATATCTAAAAATCCGCGCCTTGGAATTTTACAAATTTTATATCGTTGGAAATCTTTTTAAGAGAGCTACGCAACGAGTACAAACAAGAATATCAAATTTTTGTTTTTCACGAAAAAATTGGAGGTGATCATCATTTTAGGAAATTTTTTGGAAAACTTGATACATAACCATTATGCAGCCACCAAAAAAGATGCATAACACATTTTGCAGACGCATAACGAATTATGCAACCATTTTCTCCACTGCATAAAAAATTATGCATTTGGATAACAAAGTTATGCATCTATAACAAGTTATGTAACCATTGTTTTGGTTGATTTTAGTGCGTACATAAATTTTTTTTGATGCATAATGCAGTATGCATCCATATTTACGGACGCATATCAGGTTATGCTCTATTTTCTCGATGCATAAAAGATTGTGCAACAATTTTCTCGATGCATAATGCATTATGCAGTCATATTTTCGGATGCATAACAGGTTATGCATCCATTTTCACGACTGCATAACATGTTATGTAGATATTATTGTAGGTGCATGACAAGTTATGCAGCCTTAATTTTTTTTGGTTGTAATCTTAAGAAAAAAGTAGCTGCATATGTTATGCACCCGTTTTATGGTTTGCATAACAAGTTATGCAAAAAAAAAAAACTGCAGATATTATTGTTACATAACACATTCTGTAAGAAATCCGATAAATGAATGTTACAGTGCGATATTTCGCTACCATTTCAAATTTATAACTGAATAATATATAGAGTAATAGAAATCCACTATATTTTGCTCAGCTGGGTTTAGTATGCTAGGTCACGATGATCAACAAGGTGTCAAAGTAATCAATATGGGAGACCAAAGGTACTGCATGGGTACACGTGTTGTTTGCAAGAATTTTCTTCATTATAAAACTTCCGATCCTTATCCAACTCTTACATTTCCATAACCATATCACAATGAATTCCAAGATGCACTATCTATCTCAGGCATTGAATCAAATACTTCATTGGCAAGAACAATTTCACGCATTTTCTTGACGAAGAAGAAGATGAAAATGGTGTATGTATAATAATTAGAAAACAAAACGTTTTCTTGTAAGTCAAAGAAAGTAGAGAAGGCTGCTGACAAAGTTTTCTGTTGGTGAACTTGGTGGAGTATTGTAAAGATGAACATCTGGTTCTTGAATTTAAGAGTTTATTGTTGACTGATTAAGGGTTAAATTTGAAAAATAAAGGAGAAAAAGATTAGATACTGGTTGGATTTTTCGTGATTGATTCAAATGAATACATCAGTTAGCAGATACTAACGATATTTTGCTCTATGCATCCATTAGATGAACGTTAATGGATACTATCGGAAACATAGTACCTAGCTGCAGGCTTCTCGATGATCAACATCATCACTTTCCTGTCAAACACAAAAATAAAAAAAACCTTGCTCGTGTTCTATTGTCGCTGCTAATGGCAGCAAACTCAATTTTCCATCTCTGGTCACCATCCTCAATCCCATCTCTCGTTAATTGCAGAAGGTATCAATATATCTTCGTTGCCAATGGCAGCAAACTCATTGTCCATCTTTGGTCGCCATCCTCAATCCCATCTCTTGTAAATGGTAGAAGGTATCAATATATCGAGCCTCAAGCAACAAAATCGATATCCAACAACGACCCATGTCTTCTAGCACCTTCAACAAACCACCGGAAGTCACCATCATCATGATCTTTCTCCATCAATTTTTAGATCTGTTGTTTAGTTCGCCATGAGAGAAAACATCTTTTCTGATTTTCTTCTTCTATTCCTTCTTCTGATTAGTTTCTTATTCCTTCCTTGCTTTGGATCTCGAGAGACACAAAGAGAGATATAGATAAGAAGAGATTGGAATGTTAAAAAACGAAAAACAAAATTCTAAAAATTCTGGGTTTAGGAATAATTTTGACTGAAGAAATGGGTGCGCGCCTGAACTTTTTTGTCGGTGGGTTTCACAGTGTCCAAAATCGTAAAAATGGGTGTGGCCGTAGTTTTCGAACCGTTTTTTTGGGGACTACTCAAAAATGGTGGGGGACTACTCTTCATTTTTTGGGTGGATATTAGAAGTAATAATGAGCCACCCCTTATCTAAATTTTTTAATACCAAACTTGCCCTTGGTAATTAAATTAGTTAGTGTAATGATTAATTAGTGAGGCTAGATTAATTAATTTGGTGTTTTTAAAAGAATAATTCTTGAGAAGAAGGTTTTTTTTTTTTTTTTTTTTTTTTTTTTTTTTTTTGTAAGATGGTTGATTTCGAAATGAGGGCTTTGGGTACTTAGGTATACTTCAAATTTAGTTAATGTTGCTTGAATTGGCAAAATCTTTCGAAAAAATGAAAAATTTATAAACTGATTCCGACCATGGAAATAGAGTTCGGCTAGGACATCTGAAGAACATATAGCCGAACTCATCTGCAAGTGTAGTTCGGCTAATGGTTCTGAAAACACAGGTAGCCGAACTCAGCTTTAATGGAGTTTTTGCTTTCAGAAAAAAATTCGGCTAGGAAAAAAAGTTGCGATGTAACCGAACCACATGTTCGGCTGGGAAAAAAAAATCGACGAAACCGAACTCAATATATAGGTTTTCAGAGAAAAGTTCGGTTAGTAGAAAAAAATGAACGCGAAATTGGGGGATATAAAAAGGAATTGGGGGATATTGATTACTTCTCCCAACCCATGGTGTGTGTTAAGGGGTGATTTTTGGGTATGAAAATACTAAAATACCCTTTGGTTAATTAAAAAACATTATGAAAAGACTATAATACCCTTTATACTAAAACTTAAAATCAAAAACCAAAACATTGATCCCCCATTCTTCACACACAGTTCCGGCACTGTCGAGCAATTAGGTTCTGAATTTTTTTTTCCATCGTTCTTCATCGATTAATCGTCGATTCAAAAATTTCTTCGTCGATTAACCAAACCGCATCATAAACAATAGCTCCACGAAAGAAACCAAATGCCCAATCGAACTCAACATCATCGATTGCTCAACAAAAACAGGCAGAAAGAATTTCTAAGATTGCTCAAGAGCAAGAGGACGACGAAGCAACGTTCTCGGACAATCAGCTACTCAGAAATATGGCTTCTATGAGAAGTTAAGTGATTTTAAACGACTTTGTAGGTGTTTCAATCGATCTATAGCAATGGATTTAGGTTAGAATCGCGAACCTTAACTCAAACAGTTGAGTTTCAGAGAGTACCGACACTGAAATTTGTATGAATACAGTGCCGGTTTTGGTGTTCCGGCATTCAATCTAGGATGAATATAATACCGGTTTCCAACCCTAGATTAATTGTAAACTGAATTTTCCCTACCGACATTCAATCTAGGATGAATACGGTCTTAGGTTTTAGTACCGGCGGTGTTTGATAATAATTCGTGTATGCGGTAGTGGACTAAAAACATACGGGAGAGTTTATGAATTTGTCACCGATCTGCGGCATAGATAATTTGTTTCATTACATGCCGGTTTAAGTCTGGCATTCTTTTGTAATAATTCGACAATGCCGGTAGTGGACTTAAAACATACAGAAAATCATCAATAACACGGCATAGATTTTAGGTTGCATTTGTATGCGGTGATTTGCACAGAAGACTGTCGATAGTCAATGTTTACTGCCGGAACATTTTACCGGCGTGGTGTATTTTAAGGTAGCCAATGTCGGTACTAAAACTGAAGTTGATTTGTCTTATATTCATTGCTTTCCGTGTGCTTACGATATAGGTCAAAAGCAAAGGAAGCCAACAAAAGAAAAAATAAAGATGCTGTCACTAGGAGAAGAAGGAAGAACGATCTTGATACTCCTCAGTCTCTGCCTCCTCGGGGGAAAGATGAAGGCCGTAAGATACGTTTGGGGTCTGGTACAAGAGGGATAATTTGGGAGAGTGGTAGACCGTAGTGGATTTGCGAACCGTGAGCATGATGATCAAGATGAACAACATGAAGAGGAAAGTAAATTAGCAAGCCAAAGCGAAGTTGGTGGCCCAAGTCAACAACCAACACAAGGCAATGACAAGAATGGCAACGTCAAAGTGAAAGTTAGGTTCCCACCTTCCTCATATTAATGACATGATACCTGATCTTGAACGTGGTAGAATTTGGGGCGAAGCTTCGGAACCAAAAACACTATTAGGATATAAGCACTCGTGGGCTCGTACTATCTATCAAACCTATGTAAGCATTTTCTATCTTGTACATATGTATGGTTGTGTATTTATGTAAAATCTCTTAATTGTATTGTCTCTCCTAATTGTAGGATCATAAGAAGGCTGTGCGTGTTTGCCGAAACCAAGCTGCGGATGGTTGGGATTTGTCCGAGGAATGTGAAGAGGTCCAAACAATAGTAAAGTATTCTGGTCTATATGCTTTGGTTGAAAATTATGTGAAGCCTGATTCTGTTACTGTCAATTGCTTCGTCGAAAGGTATCATGGTGAAACCAATACCATGCACTTCCCTTTTGGGGAGATGACCTTCATCCATGAAGATGCTCAGAACATTCTAGGCTTGAATGTTATCGGCAAATCAATTGCAGAAAGAGTTGAGTCTCTGGACCTAGAATGGTCGACGTTGCACGGTCTGACCAACAAGCTGTTTGGTTGGGATTACAAAACTCCTGTGGAGAGCTTTTATGAATCCACGTTTGGTAAGACAAAGAAAATCAAGTTGACGCTGCTTAAGAAGAATTTTGAAAACACAAAGAAAAGAAGTTTGGAGGATGGATGGGACCCTAAACAAATTCGTTATCTCGCATGCTTACTGTTATACATCTTGGGAACTAGGGTATTCCCTGACACCAATGGCAACAGGGTTAGTGCGAACTACCTTCAGTACTTGGATCCGTTGGAAGATGTGTATGGATATTCTTGGGGCACCGCGGTAATGGCACATTTAATGATGGAGATGAGAAGGGGCTCTAAGGCTAAAACCAACCAATTTTTCGGGAATTTCACTCTACTGTAGGTAAATTTGTTATTAAACTTATGTTATTATGTATATTGTTCATATGTACTGTTATCGTGAACTTAAAAAAAAAAACTTATTGCTTCACATTGGAATAGGTGTGGGCTTATGAACACTTCCCAACCTTGTTCAAGGTATACCCGTCCTTGAAGATCATAGACCTTCCAGAACCCGATACGCCTATAGCTAAGAGATACGAGTTCAACAATACTCCAAAGCCCGGTAACATAGGTCGACTGATCGATATGAGATTGGCTTTGGACGCAATGAGTACCAAAGATGTTGTGTTCGACCCTTACAAGGAGGCTAGAGGAAACCGCCAAGTTTTGAGGTTTGGTAACGTTGCATTTTACCATGGGTCGTTATTCCACCCAAAAGGATACGTTATGGCTAATCCTATACGTGTGATGCGTAAACTTGGATATAAGCAATTAGCACTCTTCCAGACGGCCTCTTTTCAATGTTTTGATCTCGACCTTTCACGGTGCTATTCAACTCCAAATCGGTTGCATGTAGAGTATGTTCCAAAACCGGACCCAACTGATTGGAGGGATAGGGAACCACGTCGTTTGGTAGATATTAGTCAGTGGGAGAAGTTGGAGATTGCTGAAAACGGTGATGAAGTTGATGCCGACTACATGGAAGATTACCTCAATGGTCACATCCTTATGTCGTCCGCCCGGATGACGTCCAAGTTCCTCCCCAGAAAAACCCTCCCGTTCCAACTCCCGCACAGGCACCACCTACGATGACCCAACTTAATAAGACTGTTGGATTGCTTGTAAGTATTTTTAATTGCTTCGTCGTTTAATATACACATAATCTTATATGTATACTAATTATGTGTTTGATATATTAAACTAGCGGCGTCGGCTTGGCAAGTTAAATAAGATGTTGGGTTGCAAGTACCAGGAAGGAGAGGTGCTATCCCTTGAAGAAATGAAGGAATTCGAGGAAAAGCTTGATAGAATTGAAGAAACCGACCCTAGTGCAAAAGCTTTGTTCAGGGAAACTAAGAAAAAATCGGCCCAAAAGAAGCAAAAGACCCAGTGATTAACTCTTTAGTTGTGTTTCTTTTTTTGGATGGTGGTTGTCACGTCTTGAACAATTCCGAACTTGTTTTCGTTTGTACCTCGCGGTTAACTCTTTAGTTGTTTGGTTTGCTTTTGGTTTAGGATAACTGGATTAAGAACATTTGATAGCAGCATCCAGTTGTTTCGTTTATGTTGAACATGTTTTGATTTCTAGTGATTCGTTTATGTTGAACATGTTTATCCTTGCAAGATTTATTTGCGCCTTTTACCGGCATAGATAAGTTCAGGTTAACAGTGCAGGTTTATGTACCGGCACTATTTAATATTTATAGATCAATTTATAGCAATGAAATTGTTTATAAAACCATACCGGAACAAGAAGATTAAAAATTCCATTTTCCTGTATAGATATTCGAAGGTACCGGCACAGTAAAATTGAAAACCGGTTTTATGATATTTTCAAATTTTCATAGTTGTCAGAAAATCGGCACTGTAAAATTGAATACTTCTACGCCGGTAGTCTGCTAGTTTTGAATAAAAATCCATTTCGAATGCTCTTTTATTTTATTCATAATTAATCTATTACATTGGATTTGAAACTTTTAATTAAAACATGCTAAAAAACATGGCATGGATTACATTTGGTTAAAGATAATCTATTTACATCCCTTTTCAACAATTGCGGAACCTTTGAGCCTTTCTCGAACCTCTTCGAAGACATCGTCCGGGAGGGGGGTGTCAAGGATCAGCTTCATTGGTTTTTCTTCTCTTTCAACATATTCCTTTCCCTTCATATAACACCCATCACACCCATCGATTGGCTTGCATTGTCCCTTGTGGTTTTCTCTTGACTAAGCAAGTTGAACATGACTTTGTCAAACCATTGAAACTCATCGCACTTTGGGTGATTCAAACACCTTAGAAATATTCTTCCATTTTCAGCATCATCCGTTTTTGCAATCCAAAACCGGCGTGTCCCATCACAGCTTCTACACTTTGAATAAATAAAAGGACAGTCCATGGCTAGATGAGAAAGTGACTTGCAAATTTGACACTTGCAATAATGACTCTGTAAGAGAAGATTATATTAGTCATGGGTCATAGTAGTGAAGATCATATTGTTAGTAAATCTACTTACTTTGCAAATAGAGGAAGATGATGAATCCCCCATCCTTTGTGAAGCTTTAATCGTGCTTGCTTTCTTGAGAGAATGATTTTTGTTATTTGGTTGCTGGTTTGTGTAGATTTTTCCAAAGGAATGGGGGTATTATATAGAGATAAATCTCCAACGGTCTTATTTTTCAAAAAACTAGCCGTTTTTTTTTAATTTATCAACTACCGGCATAGTCGTTATTATAGATTGAATGTCGGTTCCATTTACCGGCATTTCAAAGTGTTTTGAAACCATGCCGGTATTGGTTGCATATTTGTCCCGATCTCTGTAAAAAAAATTCCTAGTACCGGCATTGTAATCTTGTCAAAAAGCGTGCTGGAATTATTTGCGGCATTGTATTTCACAATTACTACAATGCCGGTTGTGGCGATTTTCGAAAAAAACTAGTCGTTGACGTTTTTCTCTATATAAAGATAGCTAATTCTTGGACCCAAAAGCCAAAAACTTGTGTTCTTATATATCTCCTTGAGCATCTTATCTTTGAAACCCTAAACCCTAGAATAATTATCAATAAATAGCTTAGTATAGTACCTAATCCACCATACAACCAATGGCATCGTTTGACTCGGAGGAAGATTTAGCAATCACCCAAGCATGGTACGCTGAAACTCGTCCTTCAACTATAGATAGTAGCACGTGGGATTCCATGTGGTTGAAGATTTTTAACAAATTTATTCACGATTACGGTAACCCGAAAGTAAGAACTGCTCAACAAATCGAGCAACGACACGACATCATCCTAAATGCTGTGGTTGAGTATCTAAAAATGAAACACCGGATCGAGCACGCTAGCCACAATAGATTGTCCTCTCAACAACTCGTAAGTATCTCCATTATTAGTTGGACACAATCTACTCTTTTTCAAATTTTATGTAACAAACAAAGTTTGTGTGTTGTTTTTTGTAGCATCAAGCCGTGAAAACGCGTTACTTACAAGAAAAGGGAGAACCGTTCATGTTTGAAGCCAACGTGAACCATATTGTAACCAAAGTCACGGAGTACCACCAGTTGGGTAAATCGGAAACAGATTCTTCTTAAGAAGATTGATAGTTTAGTGTTATTTGCTTAGGTTTTAAGGGTATCTAGTTAGGTATTTCGTAAGGTTTTGTGGGTATATCTCTATGTAAGCCCTCACGAGACTATAACTCATCCACTTGGGCCACCAAGTGGTTTAAAGGCTTGATGCACGTGCTAAGTGCATTCGTTGTTCCGTCGACAAGGATTACGTTCGAAATAAATTATAGTTCCGGCTTAGTATGTAAACATATTTCAATTTCCTAATGGTTCCGGCGTGCAATGTAGTATATTAATCTATGCCGGTAATACGTGCCAGCATGTAGTTTAAGCTTATACCAATGCCGGAACATTCAAAATTCAATGCCCAACGGCTATTTTTTTAAACCAAAAACCGGCTTTATAGTGCCGGCGTTGATTTTACTTCACTGACAATGCCGGCACTAAATAGCCGTTGTGCAATCATCTATATAATGCAATTGATTCACCCATTTCACTTGATACCTCCAATGGCAAATCCATCAGCAACTACCGATTTCATCATTGCCCTGGAAAAAGACAAACTTAGGAAAAACAAACTATCCACTCGGATGGGAAATCAATTATCATCCTCCATCAACTCAAATCCATCAACAAAAACCAATTTCATCATTGCCATGGAAAAAGAAAAACTCAAGAAGAACAAACTATCCACTCCGTTGGGAAATCAATTATCAACCACCAACTCAGTTTCCCTTATACTAGAAAAACTAAAAAGGAAGGGAGAAACCACCAAGTCAATTGCCGCAATGTAAGAAGAGATACTTAAGAGGAAAAGAGAAGAAGAAGAAGAGGAAGCAAATCTTGAACATTATCGCAAAGAAGCTAAAGAAATATTTGAACGTCAAAAATAATCAAAGATAGAAGCGGATGTGGAGGAAGAAACCGAGTGGATTAAAAATTACTACATAGTATCGGATTTCCAGGAAGATCACCGCCCTTCGAATCTTTTTTGTGGTCTTGTTAGGACTGGTCCTTACATGAATAACTTCTTGGAAGGTAAGAAAGGCCGAATTGATTACGGTGATCTCTATGTACAAAATCGAACAATTGTACTCATAAAGTTATGTCGCAAATACAACGAGTTTCTTGCAAGATACAGAGGGAATAGGTTTCAAGCTCAGGACGCATATACCAAGTGGAGAAAAGAGCCTTTTAGGCATTTTGAAGCTGCTTTGCTTATTGAATCTCGTTCCAAGAAATGATGTTAGTTGCAATTGGTTTGAGTTAATGTTTTTAAGTTTATTTCCTTAAGATTATGTGGTTAATGTTATTTATTTCATCAATTTTCTTTCCTTTACCGGCATTGAAAAATACACCAAATACTATACCGTTACCTGTGCCTCCGTTGAATTCTTCTCACCAAATACTTATTGTTAGAATACCGGTATTGAATCGTTCCATTGTTCAATGCCGGCATTCTGATGGTTACAAATACAAGTTATGTGACAGTTATAAACTCATTCATTCCACTTATTTGACGGTTACAAACTATTTTATCCCACTTATTTGACGGTTACAAATCCATAATACCAGTTTATGCGTCGGTTACAAACTCCTTCATTCTATTTATGTGACGGTTATAGAAAGGAAATCATTCATTCTCCATTTTTATTCAATCTCCCTTTTTGTTTCATCTTCTATATCAAATACAATGGGTCGTCGCAAACCTCGTGAAAAACCCATACCCAATCCTGAAGAATCTGTTGATGAAGGTGGTAAATCGAAATCAAAAGCGCAAGAACTGCCTGAAGAGTCTGATGGTGAGGCGAGAATAATAAATTTGCTTAGGTAAGTGATGTATATGTTGAATTGAATTTTTTAACTTTTAGGGTTTATCCCATAGTAGAAAACACAAAGTGAAATTATGTTGTTTAGTCTTTCTACTACACTAAAAGTAATTTTTAAAATTCCAATTTGAAGCTCGGTTGCATGTTTGATTCGCGGTAGAATACAATTTGAAAATCATGCCAGATTATATGTCTTGAATCCCGATTTTATTGCATGCGTTTACCGGCATGGTATTTTAATTGAATACCATGCCGGTTCCCTTTCCCGGATTTGTATATTTCATCAATACTATGCCGTTTTCATTAGCCTATTTTGTTAAAATCTCTGTACTAAAATCCCACAGTACCGGCATTTAAAATTTCTATCTAACAATGCCGGTTCTCAATGCCGGCAGTGTATATATGTTAACTTACTATGCCGGTTTTCTGTTGCAAAAAATGTTCATTCTCTGTCTAAAATTCAAATAAAACCGGCATGGTATTTTAATTGATTACAAGTGCCGGCACAGATGTTAAGTTCGATTTCTATGCCGGTTGACATTATATAACTCAGTTTGCATATTGGAATATAGGTCTAAAGCAGCAGAAAAGAACAAAGGAAAAGGGAAAGTTGTTTTAGAAGCAAAACGTAAGTCTTCTCGAATCTTGATCCGGCTACTGCTAAGGTCACAATTCGGGATCAACCTATAAGCTAACCAACCAGCAGTGATGATGATGATGAGTGGGAAACATATCCTGTACCCGAACGAGCCGGTGGCTCTTCCTCACAAGCAGGTGGCTTAGGACAGATTGATGTCGGAGTTGAAGCCCCTAAGGATAATGAAAAGGCACCTCCAGCCCACTTTCCTGATAAGTATGACATGATTCGAGACCGTGATGATGGCAAACATTGGGGTGAACCGATAGACCCACAACTCTTTTCCTACAAGCACTCTTGGGCTCGCTGGATCTATCAAACTTATGTAAGACGATTGCATCTTCTTATTATATTATTTATCTGTGATCAAGTGAATTTAATTTACTTTGGTGTGTTTTTATAGGACCACGCGAACGCCTTCCGTGTTAGCCGCCATCAACAATCGGATGTATGGCCTTTGAAGCTTGAGTGTGACGATGTTAAAGCAATAGTTAAAGCATCTGGCTTGTATCCCTCCATAAAAAATTATGTGGCCACTGATACCGTCACGGCGAACTGCTTTTTGGAGAGGTTTTTTGGTGAAACTGATACCATGCATTTTCCTTTTGGCGAGATGACCATCATCCCTGAAGATGTCCAAGGGATAATAGGTCTTGAGGTTCTTGGGAAAGCCGTTAAAGTAGGAGATGACTCTAAGGACTTGGAATGGGACAATATCTATGAGCTGACTAAAAAGTTGTTTGGATGGGACAAGGAAACCACTTTGGCAAATATGTAAAAGACTAGGCGTTCCCAGACAAAGACTATCACATTCATCAAACTCGTTGAATTGTTTGGGAACACGAAGAACAAGGAATTGAATCCAGAACAAATCCAACAAACTACCGCGACTTATATGTTGTTCATCTTGGGCACAACTATATTCCCTGACGCCAATGGTAATAGGGTGCATATGAACAACCTACAATACTTGGATCCGTTGGAAAAGGTTCATGAGTATTCATGGGGCACTGCTTTCTTGGCACATTTTTTGGCAGAAATGCGTCGAGCATCTAAGGCGAACGCCTGTCAATTTAATGGGAATTTCACTGTACTTCAGGTATAGTCAAGTACTTATTTTTTTGATTGTTGTCATTAAATTTGTTAGTTTCCAATTATTTATTTTCTTATACATTTCATTGGAACGATCTTTCATTGGCGTAGGTGTGGGCTTATGAACACTTCGCAAAATTGTTCATACGGTATAAAGGATTGAAGATTTCCACTGAATATCAAGAGAATAGTCCTCTAGGTCAGAAATACTACTTCGACAATACCCCAAGGCCCAATAACAAAAAACGGTTATTAGGAATGAGATTGGCTTTGGACTTGGTGGATGTCCAAGATGTTGTGTTTGATCCATATAGGAATGCCAGAGGAGTTCACTTGCAAAGGCGTGACAATGTTTCATTTTACAACGGACCGTTATTTCATCCAAAAGGATTTGTTATGCACAACCCTCGCCGTGTAATGCGCCAACTTGGGTACAAGCAGAATGATCTCACGGATACATCTTATCAGAAATTCTCTCATGACTTTCCTCAATACCAATCGAATGAGAACCATACTCTCGTAGTTTACGACCCAAAACCTATTCTTGCATATTGGAGTGAAAGGGAAGAAAAGGGACTGGTGTTGGATAGGGCTGATTGGTAATTGGCTGAGAACGGTTATGAGAGTGAACCAACCTTCCTAAGAGGCCATCGGAAGTTCACGCATCCTTATGTTGTACGCCCGGATATCGTAGTTGTTCCTCCACCACTATCACATCCATCCACAACTCCGGAAACTGTACCCGCACTTGTACAACTCGTTACGTTGTTGGTACGTACGTCTTGTTCATTACCATTCTTTTAATCTATGTCTATGAACTTATATAATTGTACATACTAAGTACATGTTTAAAATTTCCTTAACAGCGTCAGCGGATTGGAAATTTTTCGAAGTTCTTTAAGAAAAAGAACAAGAAAGGAGAGGTGCTGACCCAGAAAGAAATGGAGAACGTCGAGCAAAAGATGGACAAAATTGAAGATCCGAAGGCAAAAGACTTGTGGGGCGAAAGGAAGAAGAGGGTACACAATAAGTCAAGAACCGAGTGATCGTGTGTTTATTCTATAATATTAGTTTGGTTTGAACAATCTAGTGTTGGTTTATGTTTGTTTGTGAGTCTTGAACAATGTGTTTGTGTGTCTTGCTAAACTCTTTCCTTGACTTGGTTTATGTTTGATTTGTTTTCGGTTTGGAACCACATAACTTTGGAGTTTGTTATTGTATACAATCTAGTATTTTTATTATATTTATTATGTTGATAAACTTGTGTCAAATTACCTCATTTACAGAGTTTGAACGTGCCCAGATAACTTAAATTTCTAAGTTTTCCATCCAAACCGGCATGCTCGAGAACAGTAACAACAATGCCGGTTCTCTAAAAGACAGAGTTAGGTATTTATCTCGTGTTTGGATACTGTGCCGGTTTCTGTAATCTCCATGATAAATATGATTTTGACCGAAAACCGGCATAGTAATGGGGTTAATTTCAATGCCGGAAATGTCACTTATTTCTCTGGAAGTTTTTTCTGCATTTCCGGCATGGGTTCAAACGAAATTCTACGCTGGTACACAAGTTCCAGAGTTGTAAATATAAAACACAACTATGCCGGCAGGGCCATCAAAATATGATTTAATGTTTACAATTCAGACTTACAAAAAAAAAAACGTTGCGTACTACTGAACCACATAAATCCAAATTACTCATCGTCGCCTCCACACGTAATAGGTTGCATCTTCTCCTCTTGGAGCGGTTTTTTTGGTAAGGCCAACGCATCCCAAAATTGGTGATTCTCCTCATACGATGCCATCCATCCCTTCCAGATATTGGGACCTAGACCCTTGTTTTTAATCATCCCACAAATAGGTGGCAATGGACAATTTTCTTTGAGTTTTAGAATAACGAAATGATTACCGTTCACGAACGCCAAAACAACTCTTCTCTTCTTAAGGGATCCTTCGCATTTTTGCCACTTTGGGGTAAATATTACTTCTACGGTAGGGGTAAAATAATGAACAACACATCTAAATGTATCCGTCACTAGATGCCCACAAAGCGGCATTCTCATCCAATATTCATAAGGAAGAAAGTTCATCTGTTGTTCGGGCCCCAATACTTGAGCATGCATATCATCAAACCCCTCGCCTACACCAACCAATTGCTCATAAAAGCTCCTTTTGTTCACAAGTTGTTTGGCCATCCTCATTCTAGCATATTGGCATGGTGTCATACCTCTACTAACCGCCGTGTCAAAGATTCCTAATTGTTTAGTCACAGCATGATAGCCACAATTTCCATCTCCGTCGACATCATCCGTATATAAAATATACTCGCGAATAACCTCGGGAAGTTGGTCTATGTAAGACCGTATCTTGGTATGATAACTTCTAATTGTCCTACCTGCTCGGGATCCTTATACATCTTCATATTACCCTTTTGTAACAATAATATATCCAAACCATCCTCGCAATCTCTACACTTGCAATGTCTTCGATATGTGATGGGAGTCCGTACTTCCTTAGCCTACCCCTTCCCCTTCGAAATAAAACCACGTCAACTTTGCTATCACTTTGGTTTGTCACCACCTTAGCCTCGTAACCTTGTTGTTCTTTGTCACTTGATGATGATACCTTTGGCGGCCTACCCCTCTTCTTTGGAACCTCCGCTAGATCGACTATGGGTATGGCTTCGGAATGCTCACAATGTTGTTCTTTGACACTTGATGTTGATACCTTTGGCGGCCTACCCCTCTTCTTTGGAACCTCCGATGAGTTGGATTTTGGTGTGGATACGGATTCCTTCGTTTGTTGTTGACTTAGCGGTTCCTTCATCGGCCTACCTCTTTTGTTTGGAACCTGCGCTTCCATGAACCTTTGTTCCGAAATCTCACATGCAGTTAGATCTCGTTTCTTACTTGCCGCGAGTTCTTCTTCACGTTGAATCATTTCTTTCAATTCTACCCTTTGTTTTTCCCTTTTTGTTTTAGTTTGTGATCTTCCTGTTGGATCTCCCTTTCTTGGCTCTTCGCTTTGTGCGGTCCATGGACGAGTAATTAGCCTTAGTTGGCTCAACAAGACTTGTCGGTTAACCGAGGTGCCACGTGAGTAAGCTTCGAAGAATTCCTTTGCTTCGTTCGTATCCCATGGAGATTGCCCGGGATCCCCGAGGGGGTTCGAAAGATAGTTGCTTCCAAAACGGATCAATGACCTCAATAGGTATCAGTTCTTCATACTTCACAAGCATATGACGACACGGAAGCCCCAATGAAGACATGTCGGGACAAATACACACATCACCCGGTTTTCCGTAATTTTTCTCATATTCCATTTGTCTCATCATATGTTTTATTGCCCAATGAGAGACGTTGAATTCTATTCCTTGGAGAAACTTACCATAACGAAGAAATGGAGTCATCCTTTCCATTGAGATTTTCTCAAAAGCCTCCTTGATCCTATTGATATCTTGCTTAAAGTATTGCTCCATTGCCTCGGTGACCGTAACCACATTGCCTTGACCGGACTGGATGAGATCTTTAAATCTCCCATGAGCGGCCTCAGCTGCACTAGTTGCTTCAGTCTTGAAGTGTCTATACCAGTTTATCCATGCACGTACAAATTTTTCCTTGAACTTATCCAACCATTGAGTCCGATAATACCAGACGGCAGTCGGATAAACTTCTTTCCAATCGGCAATAAACTTCTCCAATCTCTTTTCGTACATAACCTCGGTAAGAGACCAATAAACTTTCTCCCAATCTCTTAGAAATTCCAACCACTTTTTATGATTTTCCGCATGTTCTTTGTCCACTCGCTCCTTTATCTTGCCTCTCTCATCTTCTTCTTCTTCGGGGGATAGTTTGTTCTTTCGAACATCTTCCTCTAGTTGTACCATCATTCTCTTCTTAATATCCGCATTTGCGGGTTCAAACAAGGCATGACAAGTTTTTATCACATTATTACGTATATGATATGTACATAGGAAATTTTGTGCGTCCGGGAAGACATCGGATATTGCTTTCATTAATGCGTCATCGTTATCAGTTACGATGACCCTCGGAAGTTGATTTTCCGGAAGAACAATTTCAATTGTCGTAATGCCCAATGATAATTATAGTCCCTCTCGTTTTCCATTAAACACCAAGCCAATGTGAATGTTACCTTGTCCGAGGTTTGCCCCACGATGTTGAACAACGACATATTGTATTTGTTTGTCTTGTAGGTGCAATCCATCAAAAGAACACCACAACATGTATTTGCCAACTGTGAAAGCAAAGGATGCGAAATGAATATTTGAAGGGGCTTCTCGTCCGGTCCTCTTTTAATGATACGCGTGTAGTTGTAATCCCAAACTATCTTCTCAAATTCTTGCATAACGCTCCTCCCTTCCCATTCCACCCTTCTAATAGTTGCTTGTGCGGCATAAATTGTACGTAGAGAAGCCACGTTAGTCTCGTCCTTTTCCTTGAAGCCTCTGAGAATTTGTCTCAGTTTGATAAGTGCTTTGGTCAATCTCTTTACATCCTCGAACTCGTCAGGTTTTAGCTTCGCAACTTAGGAGTGACCAACAAAATATTTCGGATACCGGTGGTTATGACAGCCACACAAAACCTCACAATCCCGATTGTTTATGTCATTCAAACGGAATACAAGCTTAAACGGGCAATTATTCTTCCTCGTACGAGTCTTGTATATCCTATTAGTCTTCTTTGGATACACATAATCCTTTCTCTTGTGGCTATTCTTCTCCTTGTATTTCCCACTTCTCTCGCAAGCCATCTCAAAACGCCTCTTCGAACCTTCCGTATTCCTCACCAACATACACATGTTCTTAAGGGCCGTCTCTTTAGCCCAAGCGATTGCTTCCTTTAGATCTGTTATTCCCTACATAAGAACAATTTCTCATTCATTAGAAGGTTCATTACTAGCAATCCATTAGTAATGTTCAAGATACTAGGTGAAAAGTATTCTTTGGTTACATACCGGAGGGATTTTATAGTATTCCGACGTATACCGATAAAGCGGCTCTGCATTTGTTGGATTAATATATGGCACCACCTAAAGATCGAATGCAAATTAGTTCCAAACACAATTACAACACTATGCCGGAAACCCGTACTAAGCATGCTCGACCATTGTTAGCATAGTCTAAGTTAACCAAAACGGAAGACCAAATTTGAAACCTATTTCGGCATATGTGTTTCATAAGAAAACAACGCCGGAAGAAAGGATGCCGGCATTATCGTAACCTATTGTTCCAAGCCGGTACACAATTCCGGCATTGAAAATAATTGATATTGAATGCAGGAATTTAACTTTGGAAAACATTTATTCCTGCATGTTTTTTTTGTAGGTGCCGGCATTGTAAAGTTGTAACTGAACAACGCCGGTTTTGTTGTCGGCATTATCGATATTGATGATACCACGCCGGTAACCAGTTCCGGCACTCATGGTTATAAAGTTTCAATGCCGGTTTTTGGTTTGAGATGGAATTGTTTCCTGTATGTTTTTCATGCGGTACCGGCATGGTAACCTATCAATGAAACCATGCTTAGGTTGAATATTCCGTAGTATATTCCTTGTTAGGTAAAAAAGGTTAACTATGTACAAAGCACGCTTTTTGGTAGAATGCTATGCTTGGGTTTATTATTCAAAATGGGGGATATCAATTTACCAGCATGGTCGTAGTATGAATACAATGCCGGTACTTTGACTACCGGCATGATATTCATACAACTACCATGTCGGCACCTAGGTTTTTCAGTTGAAATGGCGTATTTCAAGAAAAATTCGATTTTTCGACATCCTATCAGCTTTACTTGTGTGTTGGGGATGCTACTATGTTGTGCAAGTTTACTTTCTTGTGTTGGTTCTTCAAGAAACTCTCCATACTCGTCAAAATCATCATTCAAGGGTGTTGGCTCAACAAAGAGTTGCAATTGAGAGTTATTGTCGTTAGCTGAAGATTCAAGATATGATCCTTGTTGTAGTTGAGCTAAAGATTCAAAGAAGCGACAATTCTCTCTTCACAATCATCCTCCATTTTCCCCCAAAAAAGTTCCCTCTCAAATACTTTTTCTATCCTTCTACTCTCTAACTCACTCACACAAAATCAAATAAAACACACACTAATCATTTATAAAAAATCTTATGATTTTACTAATTATTATTAATAACTAATCCTGATTATTGGGGGTAGATTAGGGGTGACCCCGAATTGATATCTGGATCCAGTTTTTGTCCTTTTCTTATATCCCCCAATTCCTTTTTATATCCCCCAATTTCGCGTTCAAAAAAATTGCTACGTAACCGAACTAAAAGTTCGGCTAGGAGAAAAAGGAAAAAAATTTGCGAGGTACCGAACTTTTCTCTGAAAGAAAAACCTCCATTAAAGTTGGGTTCGTCTAGTTCGACAAAGTTTTTCAGATAATTCCTAGCCGAACTTCTCTCCGCAACTTCAATTTTCAAATCATTTTGATGATTACTTCTCATTTTTTCAACCAAAAACGAATGACAATTAATGGGTTTGTTATAATTTTGATTTTGATTTTGTTTTGTTAATGAATTAAATTAAGTTATATACAGAGGTGGCTATGGTGGTGGTTCGAGATGGTCGGTGGTGGTGGTGGTGGTAGGCGGTGGTGAGCGGCGGTGGTGATGGGAGGAGGTGGTTATATATATAAAGGTTAAAGGTAGGTTAGTCATTTCCACACTTTAGGACACCCCTTATAATTATAGGGTGGATATTTTATCACTTAGTAATCCCCACCATTTTTGAGTAGTGCCCAAAAAAATCATTCAAGTTTTCACTTGGGGTAGGGTAAAGGCTTCTGTGAGGTTCAAGATACGGGCCTGAAAATGCTCACGCAAAAATGGTTTGGGCTGGTTTCTTTCGAGGGGCTTAAAATGGTTTGGCAAGAGGCCTGAGGTGTACATACATACATGGTAATTGGTAAGGTGTACATACATGTATTTCCAGGGTATTGTTGGCCGTCGTCCCAGTTCTTGGTGTAAGGAAATTTTCAATAAATTTTCATCTAGTGAACAAATTGGAGACTTTCAATAATAACTTTTCGTTAGTCACAATTTTGTATCCAATATACGTGAACAAATGCGATTGACACCATTTCTTAATGAATTTTGCACTTTTTGAGTCCAAAAGAAAAATAATAAAGTTCTGCATATATTCCCAGCTTTTTTGGAATTTATGGTTTTCCAAAAAGAATTGGCAATAGATTTGGATCATCTCTTTGCACATGCCGATTTCTTGCTTCGGCTTTTAAATGAGCTAGTGTTAATGGTGTTTTTCTCATGAGATGTCCAAATATGTTGCCAGCTGGAGTAGTTCCCATGACAACACAAATTTCAAGAGGGAAGTGCGCTTATCTTAACGTGTTCATAATTAAGGACCGAAATATAAATTAAAAATGGCTGCCAACTCCAGTCTGTTAAGCCATTGATGAGGAATTGTAAAATCCATCCTAAAGGAAAGAAAAAATCGAATCCCATTTTCTGAAATATCATTGCCTAAAACCCAACCTGATCTATTCAACTTTCTCAAAAACATAAGGCCAAAGAGACGCGTAGGACACCCTCATCCCACGCAGAAGAAACAAGTAAGGCAGCAAAAACTTAGAAAAGTCAAAAGAAATTACACCATCACTCCCTTCTTCTCACCAAGTAGTACTTCAATTTTTTAACCTCAAACCTCAATCACCTAACATGATATACCCCCAGGAATCAACAATGAAAATTTAAAATCCTTGCAATCCTCAATATACTATCTATAAAGTTCAATGCAAAGAAGAAACGTGTGCACTATTCGAAAATGAGTGTACACATTAGATACTCCGGTTTCCATCCAACATACTTATAACTTATAAGAAAGCAAGGCACACAAATATCAATTAGGCAACAAAAATTCTTGAATAATCTTGGCTGGCTAGTTCTATATATGCTTTCTATACGTACTCGGAAAAAACTTAAGAAAAACTTAAGAAAAAGTTCTATATATGCTTTCTTAAAACTTAGGAAAAACTTAACAAAAATTCTTGAATAATCTTGGCTGGCTAGTTCTTTGAATAATCTTAGCCAGAATGTTAGAGAATGTCTGCTTAAGACCATTGACTATCGAACTATCCAATCCTCTGCCACCCTAATCAAGATATCACGAATACACTAGATAGAATTCATTTGACTATCGAAGCTTGCTTAGCCCAGTCTATGCAACACAACTCAGCAAGACCCACCAGATAGAATTCATTTGTCCCAAATACTACACCAATGTATTGAATTGAACTACCCCAAAACCAATCTTGTTTCTACTTCTTCTACTACAGCAGAGATTCAGTTCAGGCATATAATCAAATACTTGGAATGCAAAATAGTACGCAAACCAAACACTAACAAAATAAACGATAATTGTTCAACAATAATCACACTTGATAATTCATACAGGAAGAAATCTTTCTGGACACATTTGAAAAATTACATAACTCAAAAGTTGTACGCACTTACTCAACCATCAAACAAAGACTCGTCGATATCAATCTTAATCTTCTCATTATCTTCATACTTATCTTTCTTCGGTGGAGAAGTAGAAGGTGCTACTGGTACCCTAGGTGGTCCTCTTCCCTTGTTCTTGTTCCTTGGCCTTGCCTGTATCACCAAACCCATTACAACAACCATCACAATTTACTCATCAAAACAATCAAACAAGAAAATGTTGTACAGAAAAAATGTATTTCCATTGTTTCATAAAACTTACATTTCCAAAGGAATGGTTGAATCGTTTTCCTTTTGCAGTCTTTCTATCACCTCTACCACAGTAGACTGTCACATTACAAAGAGAAAACATTAAGGAAAAAGAATGTATCGTATTGAGAGACAAATGGTGAGTTAGTAATGAATTATTTACTTACCTGATGGAATTGAAATTGGAGAAGAGAATGAAACGGAAACTGGGGAAGTAGAAGAAACGGAGAGACCCAGGACTTCAGTTCGAGAGAAGGAAAGTTGTTGTGGAGATGCAATTGGTAGAGTACCCATTATCATAAGTGAGGCCATCAATGAAGGAGAAGAAGCGGAAACGCAAAGAGAGATGAAACAAGTGAGGGATAGAGATAAGGCTAGAATCGTATGTTTTGGCCGATTTATGTGCAGGAAACCGCATCCTACTAGCTTGATATCGTACTTCATTGTGCAGAATAATAAAATTGCTTGTTACTCATTGTTAACTCATTTAAGCCCAAGCCCAGGTGTTTGTATACCTTCATTTGTAAGTTTGGAATCTATTTCACTATTTGTGTGCACTCTTATAATGAGTCAGTTAAGTGTGACATGTTCATTTGATTGGTTAGTATTTAACGGATTTTCCCATAATGAAACGTGTTAAGAATTTCTTCCCTCATTATATACTTTGAGATGAGGTTGAAATGGTATATGCATCCACGTTAGAGTGTTTACTAAATTGGAATTCTAGTTTTATATCTAATTTATAACATTTATGGAGACAATTAAAGGTAATTTTGTGACTTCTACTTCTTCAAATGCTCTGGTTTGTTTTCCCTAAAAATGATTCTAGTCAGTGTCGTTAAATCAAGTCAGCGTAGTTGGTTGATTATAATATGATTTATAATTTAATGATAAACGATAACGACATCAATCTATAAATTTTTTGTTGCTTTTGTTCTCTGAAGCATGAACATCATTAATTAATTAAGAAATGATTACACGTGGTTATGTCATACCCCTAGAGTCGTTTAAAATAATTTGGTTTTAAAAGGACGGAATCGTATTATCCCAAATTATGGTTGAAAGATTTCGGTTATACCGTAATCTACTGCATGGTTTGCTAGACAATCCGTCGCTTGGTTTCCTTCCATGTAGCTGTGATGGATAGAGAATCACAAAATTTGACAAATTTTTCACTTGAAATTCATAATTGTTGCACCTATATACCATACAGGTTCAATATCTTTTTGTATCAACTAGAGCAGGTTTTCTGAGTCTGATTCAAATTGTATCTTTGAACTTCTCCCTTTCGCCTCCCTTGTTGTTATTAGCATGGCCTATGTTTCCGCTACAAGCCCTGTGAGGATGCCCAATATTTTGATCCCTAACCAATCTCACACTGACCAAGGTATAGTTGCGCTCCTTACGTCTCTGAATCCCAGCAGGACTCTACGCACTTGATTCCCTTAGATGATCTCACCCACAACTAAGAGTTGCTAAGACCCAAATTCTAAGACTTGATAAACAAATATGTCTTACACAGAAAGTCTATTAAATATATAAATCTGTCACAAAAAGTTTATTAAATAGATAAATCTGTCTCCCACAGATAAATCTATGAGTTTTGTTCCGTCTTTTGATAAATCAAGGTGAACAGGAACTAGTTGATATACCGGACTTATATTCCCGAAGAACAGTCTAGAAATATCAATCACCTCACAATAATCTTAATCGTATGGTAGCGAAACAAGATATTGTGGAATCACAAACGATGAGACGAAGATGTTTGTGACTACTTTTTATCTTGTCTATTGGAGATTAAATCTCGAGCAAATATTAGAGAATATAGTACTCAATCAAGATAGAAAATAGCAAGATCAGAACACGCAACTATGGAGAAAATAGTTGGGTCTGGCTTCACAATCTCATTGAAGTCTTCAAGTCGTTAACCTACAGGGTTTTAGAAAAACCTAAGGTTAAAGGAGAATCGACTCTAGTCGCAACTAGTATCACACATGAGGTGTGGGGATTAGGTTTCCTAGTTGTTAGAGTTTCCCTTTATATATTCTTCAAATCAGGGTTTGCAATCAATGTTACCTTGGTAACAAAGCATTCAATATTCACCGTTAGATGAAAATTTGATTAGACTCAAGCTAATATCGTTCAACCATTAGATCGAACTTAGCTTGTTACACATAAATGAAAAGTGACTTCATTTAGATATGAGTAACCGTACCTAAACGTGTGAAACTTTGTTGGCTCAACAATAGTTAAACGAAGTTAGCCATATGAACAGTTTCATATCAACCATATTCATCTTAACCATAACTAGTTCAAATAACTCAAATGAAACTAGTTCTAGAGTTGTTCAATTGTTTATATTCTCATAAAAGTATACAAGACACAATTGAAACAAAATCGATTTTGATTCACTCAAATCAAGTCATGAACATTATAGCCATGGTTTGCAAAATATTGCATTCCTTATTATATAAATATATTAGTTCATGAACAAACCGATTTTAGAACATTATCCACTCAGGTATGAAAACTGGTACGCGTACCCAAGTGGCCGGACTAAATTTGGGTTCGCCAATACGCGAACTTGTACGCATACCTTCCAAACTCAGCAGAAAGTCCCGGAACGGAACCTCACGCCAGCACGCATACCGGTATGCCTACAAGGTTCCCGGACTTTCACTAAACTAACCAGTACGCATATGGGTATGCATACCATGGTTCCCGGACTTGGATTACACATATGCAAGTACGCATACTATGCTTATATCCAATTGTTCTAAACTCTCATTTCAACCACTGAAACATTCTTGGAAGACGACAATAGCTGTCTCACACAAACTATTAGCTTGAAAGCAATTTTAAAGTGATCGAATGATCAATACGAAACATTCCGAGTCTACATCAAATGACTTTCTCACACAAATCATGTAAGATGTTACAAGGCGATTTTCACATGATCATCTTTTGACTTTCGTCAAGAATATAAGATGAACTTGGTTAAAGCGAAAGCTTACCAACACATATTTTGAGAAATATGTAAGCGAGTTAAACTCAGCTCGAAATATCAAATGTGTATAATTGAAGTCTATATGGCTATACAACTTTTGTCTCAAATAGGAGATAGAGTAGATAGACTTTTGAGTGATAGATGAGTTCAAGTCCCCACATACCTTTTGTTGATGAAGTTCCACAAGCTCCCCTTAGTAGTTCTTCGTCTTCAATCGATGAATGTCGTGAAGTCTAATGCTCAACTAAACTTTCTATCCTAATCCGAGACTTATTTATAAGTGGACTAGAAATCAACACTTATAGTTTTGGCGACTAAACTTGACAACAAGCTTGAGATAGCAACGCTTGCGAGTTCGACCGAGCAGTGCTCTAACATCATCAATATCAAATATCCAAATGAACCGAGTTTAAATCAAATTTACACAAACTCAATTTAGTAAATACCAATAAATATTCATCTAAAACTTTATGGGTGTACATAATCCTTTTTTCTGTTATCAAAACCACTTTGCCTTCTAAATGACCTGTCCGAACACAAATGTTAACAAATATTTTATTTATATATAGAATTTCATAATTAAGCTAACAATTAAAACTTAAGTTCTATTGTAACCTTTAAATGTTCTTTTAGCAAAGGAAGAATTATGATGATTGACGAAGAAATTTACTCCCACATACAATAAGAAGGTAAGAATTGTTGTCTACAATGATATAATTTTAATCAAGAAAAGATTGACAAAGGATACTTGTCTTCAACTCACCCATCATGATTCCAACACCCTGTTGCTGCTTCTCATTTTCTAAAATCCTATTCCTCTTCTTCTTCATCTTCTTCTCTCTACCCTAACTTGTCTCATTATCCAACTCGTACAGATTTCCAATTCCAAGAAAAAAAGAAAAAAAAAACGCACCAACAACTATCATGGATGAGGTACGTATGTATTTTGGCTTTTTTTTTTCCGTCTCTTTGTTAAGATAATACTAGGATGTATTAATAGTTTGTTACGTTTTAGGGTTTATTAATATTGTAATATAATTACTATTCTGTTTCCATATTCGAAGACATATACTGACGGATTTACGTACATTGTATTGGCAAATTAACAGTATGTGCAATTGATAGGTGTTGGAAACACCTTGTTATTTATCTATTGTTTATGATTTCTTTGCTACTTTTCTTGTAAATTATGTATCTTATGTTTGCTTTTGAGTGTTTAGGTGCAATGGAGTCATTATGAGCAAAAGAAGAAGAAATTAGCCATTTGGAGCGAAAAGGAGCACAAAGGCCAGTTCACATGCGAGCTATAATTGGAGCGGGCTAAGGTGCGCGAGAAGGAGGCGAAGAATGCATTGTCAGTTCATTGACAGTTGAGCAAGAGATCGAAAAGATAGTCATTTATACGATGATTATACAATACTGATTTGTGACGCCTAAATTTCATACTCCCACTGCTTCCAACATTAGTTGACACGACCATGCAGAAAGACCCGAAAAACCAAATGGAAACAAATGCACCAGAAAGGGTTTAGTCACGAGAGAGCTTTTCAAAGTCCTTAGAAAACCGGGAAAACACATTAAAATCACTACTAGAGTTTTATATATATGTAAGGAAAACCTAGATATTTTGAGAGAAAGTTTGGTAGATAAAAGAATACAAACGAAAGCCAGAACCAAACACACTTGGGTTTCAGGTAATGTTTTTTTTTATACCTTCTGCAAGATTTATCTTTCTTGTTTTGATATTTATTAATGGTTTGATTTGTGATGATTCTATTTGTTGTGGTTTGATTATACGATGATTATACAACACTGATTTGTGACGCCCAAATTTCATACTCCCACTGCTTCCAACATTAGTTGACACGACCATGCAGCAAGACCCGAAAAACCAAAAGGAAACAAATGCACCAGAAAGGGTTTAGTCGCGGGAGAGCTTTTCAAAGTCCTTAGAAAACCGGGAAAACACATTAAAATCATTGCTTGAGTTTTATATATATGTAAAGGAAAACCTAGAGATTTTGAGAGAAAGTTTGGTAGATAAAAGAATACAAACGAAAGCCAGAACCAAACATACTTGGGTTTCAGGTAATTTTTTTTTTTATACGTTATGCAAGATTTATCTTTTTTGTTTTGATATTTGTTAATGATTTGATTTGTGATGATTCTGTTTGTTATGGTTTGATTATAAAACACTGATTAGTGACACCCAAATTTCATACTCCAACTGCTCCCTACATTAGTGAACATGATCAAAGTATTGTAACAGCACGATACTTCTCAGCTTTCAATGTTTTACGTTTTTTAAGCGTCTAAAACCTGGTTGATGTTCATCTATCAGTCAGTTTTTTTGTCTCTGAAACATAAGCATCTCCATCCCGTTTCTCTAAAATAAGAAAATCTCACCTAGATCATGTCCATTGGGTTTGATCTGGTGGAACCCTTTCACTTTTAATTTGAGGTTTTGCATTTTCTACATTGAAATCTAACAGTAAAAGAGTCTATCATTTACACTTGTGACGAGGCTTTCAACTTTAGATTACATTTTGTAATCTACTGTTCTGTTAGCTTGTGATTCTCAATTTGTGTTTTCTTCATGGAGTATATACGTGATGAAATTATCTAGGTTCAATGAAGTTAATGATGAATTGCTAAATACCTTTGATTATGATCATTAGATTTAAGACTTTTATGATACTTGATTTTTAGCCTTGTTAAATGCTTCTCATAAACCTCATCAATATCAAATATCCAAATGACCAGAGTTTAAATCAAATTTATACCAACTCAATTTAGTAAATGCCAATAAATATTCATCTAAAACCTTATGGGTACACATAATCCTATTTTCTGTTATCAAAACCACTGTGCCTTCTAAATGACTTGTCCGAACACAAATGTTAACAAATATTTTATTTATTTGTAGAATTTCATAATTAAGCTAACAATTAAAACTTAAGTTCTAATGTGACCTTTAAATGTATTGGAAATTTCATAATTTCCAACAACTATCATGGATGAGGTACGTATGTATTTTGGCTTCTTTTTTTTTCCGTCTCTTTGTTAAGATAATACTAGGATATATTAATAGTTTGTTATGTTTAAGGATTTATTAACATTTTAATATAATTATTATTCTGTTTCCAGATTCAAAGACATATACAAACGGATTTACGTACATTGTATTGGAAAACAGTATGTGCAATGCAGATGAGGCTTGAAGGTCAATTCAAAGAACCTATATTGGGTGAATATTTTGATATAAGTTATACAAGGCCAGACAGGAAATGGGAAAGAGGGAAGAAAGTGAAAAACGAACTCGAAGACAAATATTGTAGAAGAACAACTTGCTAATGCTTACCCAGAAAATGAGATACCTATAAGCATAACAAAAGCTTTAGATGTTGTCGCTTTGACTCGTAGGATAAGGAATCCAGATGCACCCTATCCCTATGCATTCTCTGTTGATGTGAGAGTCATTCAAGAGAATTTGGTGGCGAGTATCAAAATTATAGGAAACCGTGAGAGGATAGGTAGTCGTATCGAAAGGGAGCTGCGAAACCTTTTAGCTACCGGATCTTATGTGACATGTTTCAAGAGAGCTCTATTGAGATAGTTGTTCGACTATTTAATGGAATGTGGTGAGATACATCGAATCCCACAATTAGTGGAAATGGCCATCTCAATCATTACCGACCTAGAAAATTAACCATGTTTGGTTGCGCATAACCTAATTGGTCTTCCAAGCTTTAGTTTTATTTTTATTATTCTTTTGTTTATTTTTTTATTTTTTTACATAAAGATGGTACCCCGGAACTATATAATTAATTTTATTTTTCTCATATACATATATAGTTACCCGGAGGAAAAGAGCATCGAATGATAAAATGAAAGGAAGTGGCCAGAAGGCCAAAAATCCCAAGAAAGTTTTGATAAAGTCGAGCAACAAAGTGAAAGAAGTGCAAGGTAGTGCTACGAAGAAGAAGAAAAAAAGACATTGTAGATGCCCCTACTGTTGAGAAAGTATTACAAGATAGTCATGCAAGGGTGCTCAAGAGGAAACTTGTTGTAGAGATCATGGAATATAGTTTATCAGACAGTGACGACGACGATGATGTGCCTATCAACAAAATTTTGAAGATTTAACAACAGACTTAAATGAGAAACTTCTTAATCTCATCTATCATTTTCAGTCCATTCAGATTTTTTTTTTTGTTTTTTTGTTTTTTCTTAAGTAAAGAGATTGAGAGAAAAAAACAACCTAATAATTTCTCTTTTTTGATCTTCTCTCTTAAAAAAAAAAAACCTAGCCTCTTGCTCAGGTTTGGTCCTTTTTGGACCAGATCTGAGCAAGCTTTCTTCTTCTTTTTAAGTTATGATTGAATAAAATCAGATTTTTTTTTAATAATGTTTTTGATGTCTTTTGACATATTTCTTCGCTATTTTGGGAGAGTGTCTCTTCGCTTTGAGGGCGATTTATTCAAACCTTGATCGCTGGTTCGTGACTTGCTATTCTCGATTCAAGAACATCGACTATTCAACTCGGTATTGCTTTGAATCCATATTCAATCCAAATGATTTAGGGCATCCGAGTTCGTTTGGGTTTACAAGATTTTGGTAAAATTACTCATTTCTTACAGGAGCATCTCTTATTGAGAAAGAAGAAAATTAGATTAAATGGTCGGAATCGATTCCAGATTATACCATCATCCTTCCCCATTACATTTGCAAACATTATATATCTTTGCAGTTTATGGCTCTTTCTCTTCGCGGTTTACTTGTAATTGATATCTTCATTTGTATTAGAGTTTTGATTATCTTGTACTTTGATGTTTTTGTTATTCTTGTAAATGATCATGTAATTACGATTTTGATTTGAATAAATTAACAAGTACAAAAAATAATTGATTGATTGAAATTCAAATAAACATCACTAAGATGAATTAGCATGAACCCATAATCTCGAGTGGAGAAGATTTACAGCAATTCCGAAATTCTGCTTAGGTTTCTAATAAATCCCTAATTTCTTCAAACCTGAATACATACCTATAAACTCAACTGATTAGTATTTATAAGAAGGTAATGCTAAAATCAATCAAAGGATTAGCAGGCGAAACATCCATGATCGCACTTTGAAGCTGATGAAGAAGGTACTGTTAGAGATTTTTGGTTTCCATTTCTTCAAAACATTAGAAACAACAAAAAAGAAGTAAGTTTAGGGAAGGATACGGTAGTAATTTCGCCTTCAAAATGTATTTTATTCTCACGAGAAATGGACTATGTCAACGAGAAAATACCAAACAGGTGGGCCCAAACGGAAATGATAACAGTGATTGAAAAAAACAGTGGAAATTGAAAGTGTGGAATTTCTTTAAAATTCCTACACATGGAGTTTGAGAAATCTCACACGCCCCATGTATGTGGCACCTATTCCTTTAGATGCCTCTATGGTCTTATTCAGTGTCCCTTTCTGTGGGTTTCATGCATGTACACCTAAGGAGCAAGGAAATCCTTTTATTATTTGCTCATAAAAGTGGACAATAATGTTCAGGGCCTTGAAACGAAAATAATTATTGATAGATTTGAGATTTTTGAGGTTGAGGAATCTTATAGACTATACAAAATCAAAATGTTTGTGCAGGTTAAAACTCCTGGAAGAATTCTAATTTACTTCTCAGGCTTATGGCAAAAAATACTACAAACAAAATCTTTACATTTATAATAAAAAGCATATAGATTCCTCATCTGGTATCAAATTTCATATACCTGTTTAAGAACGATAATTTTTACATGAGAAAAGAAAGAATCAGTGACTGAAAAAAAAAAAAAAAAACTATCCATAGCATCTAACTACTGTATATATTTTCACAAATAAGACAACTTTTAGATATCAATTTTCCTATGACACTCCCTTCTTCAATTCTCAGTTTGCCGCTTTCTTTATTCCACAGATGAACTCCATAAGCCTCTTTACTAAGCTGCAGCACTTTCGCGTCTACCCATTTCGATTGATACGGAGTCACCGGCTTCTGGAAAAACCCACCTATCTTGAGCCAATCTACTGGATAAAATGCCATTGGCGGCAAAACAGTGACATCATAACCTGGTTTCCCTGAGACCTTCTGGATCACTCTTGTAACCAAGTATGGCCCGTTGAATCCCCATCTACTACCATCAAACTTATGACAGAAATTCTCTATAAATTTGTACAGCAGAGGATGATTCTTGTCGAATACTAGAACCGCGTTGTTAAGTCGATTCCATTGATTCGTCTGGATATCCACACTTTGTGCTCCAATTGAGTTCCGTAAGCCGGAAAAGCTCTTTAGCACTATAAAGTCAGTATCCAAATAAACACCTCCATACTTGTATAGTGTCACAAGTCTGAGAAGATTCGACAGATTCTGAGCAAATGGTATCTGTCCGGGATCCTTAAGACCTCTCTTCATGTCATCAAACCAAGCTTTCGCCGGGGTGTTCTTGAACAAAAACTTCAAATCTGGTGTCAGTGCGGTCACTTTGAATCCACGTGCAGTTAATGGACTTAGAATCTTTTTGCCTTCATCAGAATCCATAGTTCGTGATAGAATCATCAGACATCCGTCGGGATGATATTTGAAGACGCTCTGCAAGGCCAGGAATTCTTTCTTGCCGAAGGATGTTGCTGGAGAAATCCATGTCATGAAGAAACGAACCTGGCATCCACGGTCAAAGAAGTTCTGTGCTCGGTTAATAAATTGCTTGGTCAATTCAGTTGACTTTAACATCTCAATGTTTGGATATTTTTTGACAATCCATTCAGCGTCTTTGTTTTGTTCCCCGGGCAATTCATTTGAAGAAACCTTTTGCTTGATTGGGTTTACGGCTTTTACCTCCGGTGATGGTTCATTGGTAGAACGCTTTTGCGAAATTGGGTTCTCCGCCGCTGCCGCCTCTGATGATTGATGCCTTGATTCGTTAAGGTAATTCTTCTCCGTCTCCTCTTTAACCGAAAGCAGAGTCAACGATGACGACGAAGAATTGGAACGAAGCTGTCGATGAACTTCAAGAGGAGGGATAGTATTGGCTTGTTTTCTTAAAGTAATAGAATGGAGGGAGAGATTACAAAAGATGCATCCAGTGACAAGTATAATAAACAGAAGAGCACCGAAATAGATTTTAGAGAAGATGGACCTTGTTTGGACACATCTCATGAACATATTTTCTCGAACTATCCTAGCTGCGATTGAGGAGTTGCAGAGGAAGTTTTGATCATGGCAGTTTTGTCAAACACGGAGACGAAAAGAGAGAGAGAGAGACACCTTGTACTAAACGTGGGCAGATTGGCTTACTTATGAATAAGCTCAATAACGTGGAAGCTGCATATGAAGAAGAAGAAGAAGAATTTTGAATTAGCCGTCTCTGACATCAGACAAAGAAATATAAGGACAGAGAAGAGGTCTTGAGTCAGCTTGATCCAATATACTGTGCAATGGAATGAACCCAAGGACAAGAGTGATCAAAAAAAAAAAAAAAAAAAAAAATCTTGATTTTCATACCATGTTTTGGATGTACTATGAATGGTAATTAATATCTTATAGAATGGTAGTTAATATCTTTCTTAAAGGAGGATTTTGATGTTACTTCAATTAAAATTTAAAAAGTTTCTCATTTTCAAAAATATTACTTATACAATTTCCTATAAAACTGCATGTTTAAGATATCATCTCCGTACCAGTAATAAGTTATGCAAACTGGAACGGATACATGATGGCACGGCTTGACCCGTTCATAGGGTTGAGATATTGTGTTCTCACATTCACCTACAAATCATGAATTGAGTGATTGGTTTATGACTTGTCTATTGAGTAAAACTTTTGTTTATAGAGATGGTCAGGATAAGGCCTCAACTCATAAGATACAATGACATGTTTGACTTTGGTGTGCAGTATGTGCACCAAATGACACGGTTGAATCGTATTGATCTGGTGGGTGCACTTCAGTTGGTGACCTATTTATATATTTGTCCATGACCAAACTTAATAATAATGGGTGGTGGAAGTGGAACTACCTATAAAGTAATATAACAAATTATTCAGTCCAATCGCATATGGATACCAAAATTAAAAAGCTCATTTCGTACCCGTACGGTCATCTTTATTTCAGTTCTGGAAGCACCGGAATCTGATCATCTGAAAAGATAAAGGGTGATGTCGTGGTAACTAGCGGCAACGAGCTTTTTCGATTCTATTTAGGATGGAACCGTCGTGTGCCGCCCGCCCAAAGCCAAGGATCATGCTTCGTCTTCTTCCGTTCATGTCGCGTTCGAATACAAAAAATCTTACGACAGCTAAGATAAGGTTCCCTGCTAAATGTTGGAATTATTGTTGTTGAATTTGATTAGTAAATTAGATATGTTAATTTATCGTATCCTCTTTAAAATATTTATTTATATTTAGGTTCTTATGGTTTAACTAATGAACGGAATCTTGTCAAGTGGCTATTTCATGTGCTCTACAATGTAAGTTACATCTTACAAAGTTGGGACATGTTAGCACGATGCATAATGTGGCTCCTCTGGACTCAACTCAAATCATCTGACAATACCACGGTTACAGTCGTTTGGATTTCACAACCCATAATGTATCGGAACCAACGACTTTCTATTTTTTTATTTAGTTCCAAAACGTTATGAACATATCCAGTTGACAAGATTGTAGACTTAAGCTGCGACAATGAAGAAGTAATCATGAACTCATGGTCTCACCACTTGAACATACATATATTTTTGGCCATGTCAGAGTAAACTAGCAGTAGAAAATCTTAAAATTTATAGCTTTTGTGCGCAGAACTAGTGGGAGCTCAAGATAATTGATTTGTATGCAACTGATTCTAGTTAAATCATGGATCCGTGAGTTGAGTAAATATACGTGAAAACATCTTTATCATGTAAGTAGATTAGCATTAATAAAAGGTAGTTGACACTGCGTAGTGGCGCACACTGAGGGCTTATATGCTTAAACAATAATGCCAGAAAAGAGTTTAATGCAGTTTCTGTTGATCCCCACCATTATTAAGGGATAAACCTAATTAGGCCCCAAGCAAGGTCACGTCTTGCATGTCCTTCTCAGTTTAGTCGAAAGCTAAATTCGTATCTCATATAAGGCGCATCCGTGAAACCACCAAGACATTGATAAACTTGCAAAACAACCATCTAAATCATGTGACACATCTAAATAATTATTCGAAGGAGGTTTTCAGACAGGGTAATCTGGTTGTCAAGAGATACATATATATAACCTATAAGAAAACTGGACTGCGATGAAAACATTTTACATAATTACTCAGGCGATGAGAACATTTACACAGTTGAGTTTTCCTTCATAGATTGAAGTCTTCCGTGCAAGCCAACATCCCATATGTATATGGTGTTAAAGCCAGGCTGAAACTTTGCAATGTTTAATAACAATGACGTGGATCAAATACTGATGGATACACATCCCCTATTTACTGGAGTTGTAGAGTGAAAATAATCATCAAAGAAAAGAGAAAGCAGATCAATAGAACTTTGAACAAAGATGAATGAAGGTTTCAAAGATGAATAAAGCATACAAATCTAAATATCAGTTAATTGATTTTATGGCAGCAATATCCATCAGTCTAACCACCACGACATGCCGATACATTTTGACAAACACCTGCAGTAATAACAACAGCATATGCTAAAGTTCCAGATGTATAATGCCGACGTCATGCTTCCCCAAGAAAAAAAAAAGTTTTAGAATTCATTCCATATTACTTGTTTGTTCCTCGGCTAATTTTCACAAGCAAGATGAGCAAAAAGTTTCTTTTGAATGATAACTCACCATCTTACTCAATGTAAAGAAAATTTCGGCACTGAAAAACAGAACAGATCATCTCCAAAACCTAGTAATGTAATCAGTTATACACTGTTTAAGCCCGACTCCCAGGGTAAAAGTACTCGACACTATTTTCTTTAACCTTAAAATGGAAATTGTGCAACTTGCTTCTTACACCCCCGTGCTCATCGATAGCTCCCTTGTTCAGAACTGTGAGCTGTAGTAGGAAAGGAGATGCTACCCAAAATTTAGAATAAAATCAAATAGTTGAAAAATTCTGGTAACGCAGGCTCTTACACTCCAACAATGTATAGAATAAGGGACTGCAAAAGCAACTGTTTTAAAAACATAGTTTAGACCTTTGATGATAGTACCTGTCCATGGACATCAGTAGCCAAACCAGTCACCAAAGGCTCTGCCTTCACCACAACGTCCGCAAGGTATTCCATTTGTAGAATGAGTGTCGGGCCCGTCTTGCTTGAATAGATGTCATTGTGATTCAATACAACTAGAGAACAACCCTGAGCGGACATGAGTGGAAGAGTATTGTTACTAACGGGAAAGAAAGCAGGAGCGAAGAAAGATGACAATATATCAATAAACAAAGGAAAATGGAAATTGCTACAAAGACTTACATTTTCCGAAGTTAAGGTGTGACAGTAATGCAGAAAATCTAAGACATAAGTTGAAGACCCTTTAGCAGCCACTTCTAAAAGAGATAAATCATCCATCATAACGGTTATGCATCTATTTAGTTCAGGTGAAGTCGATGCATTAACTTCCACGGATTTCTGGATTTTTCGATACAAATCAATCAATCCACCTCCAACACCATTTCCTTCATCTCCATCTATCAATGAAACAAATCAAAGTCAAATTTCATACGTGTTGATATTTCAAGGGTATAAAAATTGACAATGTGGCTCATTTCTATAGAAACTGAAACAGTTACACACATACAGACCCAAGTGCATGGACTTTATCTGGGACTATAACCTTAGAATGCAACACTGTTGGTTATGATAATGTCCATGACTATAACTAGGTAACTACTCAAAATCCAAACTAGTAAATGGGAATTTACCTGGACATTCCAGCTTAAGCATGTCGATGAATATGAATTTACCATTTTCTCTCTGTGCGACCAAGTTGCATCCCTGATATCAAACAACACAATAGTGAAATTCCATTAATTGACAGCGAAATTGTTTGATTTCTATAAGATATATAGATATAGAAGGAGTAAAGAGCTAACCAGTTTTCTTAAGATGCGGTCGTAATGAGAGAAAGGCTTCGAAAGAGCAACAAAGATAACGATTTCAGAAGATTCAATGGAGAGAGAACGCTTAATGAGGTGATGAAGAACAAAAGCTCCACTAGTCTCAACTTGATCTTCTATCAGAATAACTCTCCCTTTGGAAGAAGGAATATGAACTAGGGTTTCATCTAGTAGGTTTAACGATCGCTCCATCCGATTCTCTCAACTTCTCACAAGAAAATACTAGCAAAGACGCATGCGCGATGCAAGTGCCCTTCTGTTTCAAAACCCAGAAAACACATCATTTTTACCATCTATTAGTACAAAAATAAGAGCTACAATTTGTTCCAGTTCCAGTATCAACATTATTTGCTCATCTATAAACTAAGTAACTAACAATATTATGGTATGAGCTAGGATCGATATTGGAAAATTGGCCAACTCCACAAATTTTTAATTGTCCATCCGTGTATATATCCAACTCGATCCACTTTATAGCCATCTGTGGCATTGGCTTGGCTAAAGGTTCCATATTCAAAAGATTTCAGTGCCCTTTTGTCAAAAAAAAAAGAAGAAGGTATAACTTGCATTGCAAATAGAAATCCAGACCAAGAGTTTTAATACAGGTTTTTCATATTAATCTACAGATAGATTGCATTAACACTTCACAGAACAGTGCAAAATGGACTAACAAAGTTTAAAACTCTTGAAACTTGGCTTTAAAAGCCTCTATTTTCCTACACTTATCAATTAAAGACATAAACTTAGTGGCACCGAAATTATATGCCATTTACAAAATCATGTACTGTCTGAGTGTGACAGTTAGAAGCTTATACTCAGCTACTAACATACAGTGAAGAAAAGATGTGTAGGAAAAACAGCCATACAGTGCTACATTTATTTGTTGTATAAAGTGAGCTAAACACATTAGCCTGTTTTATGTAGAAGCGGCGTTGAAAGTTCTACACTCTAAAGTTGTTTCAAACTAAATGATCACTCAAAAGTTTAGCATATTTCGACTTACAGTGCAAAAAGGCCATCAACTTTCTCTCTAATCAACATTTTATCCTTTCTCTCTATTTCCTGCTTTTCTCATTAATGAACCCCTTCCTCCTGTCTATTTCCAACATAAATAAAGTTAATCACTATCAAATCGCAAGTCATAATAAACCTTTTGTTGTTAACTTTGTTTATAATCATGAGGCTCCTTTTTAACCAAGTAAAACATTTTCTTTGTCAAAACCACCAGAATCTTTCTTTCCAACTCTTCAATGGGATTTCCCTATCTGACTGTGTAATAGTTCATAATCTCAATTCTGTTGGTGCATCGTCAAGTTCTTCGTTGAATGAATTTGTGAGTTTTAGTTCAGTAAAAAGCAGGTTTTCCTATGGGCTATGGACTACATTGTTATACAGTTGATTATCCTAATCTACTTCAATAAAGAAACAAATCGAACCCCGTATTCAATAATCAACATATAATCACAGAAATCAGAATTTTCATATTATGAAGCTACTATGATGCCGTACAGCTACATTTCAGTCCTGCCAGCGTTCCCGAAAGGGTTACAGCAGAACCAAGCAATCCCCAACTGCACATATAAAACGACACCAAAAACTCTAAAAATATGATTGTAATTAATCCCACTGAAGTCCTACTTTAAAAAGTATCTACCTGTGCTGCAATGCTTCCACATAGGCCTACTTAAGGAATTAGTGTTAGGGAATGCAATTACTATCATAACTAACATTTTACACACCGAAAATCAGCAAACAAAGAATAAACCAACTAAATCTGATATTTGTACCTGTGCTCGCTACTACATGTTGTGTATTTTCTGCTGATGCCTGACTAAACTACCACTAATTTCGGTTGTTGGTTGTATAAATAACCAAGGATCTCCCCTAGTGAAATGTTATATTAAAAAGAAAGCCAAACCATATACAAAGTTACAGTAAGAGCAAACCCAGGTCTCAACAGACAAGGGTTGTAACTGCAAAACAAAAACAAAGTCTGCAGAGGTACAAACTGCACTGTCAACCAATGCAGAAATAGTGCAATACACTCCAGGTGCATAATCTAAAGCACAGATTCCCAACTCATAACCTTCTTTGACTGCAGACCCAAAAACAGCGACTGCAGCAGAAATCAGAGGAAAACTTACAATTTCAATTTTTTTTATAAACCTCAAACCCTAGATGCTAACTAGTTACATACAATTTCAATAATCAATGGAAAGCAACATCATTGTATCAATATTAGGAAAGCAATTTCAAGTAACAGGAGGAAACAATTGAGGTATTTGGGTAGTTTAGCTTACCTGAAGAAATCGGTGATGTGATTAACACTTGCATTCACCACCCCTTTAAAACTGTTTCTCGCGGCTCTCGTTTTCTCTATATTCTCCCCACTCTGTAAACCAACCAGCGACTGAATTTTGGAAAGCGAGACATTTGGGCTTAAGTGGTGGACTAAATTACTTCTTTGACTTGGTGGACTAACCCGATGGACCAGGTGGACTAAAGCCGTTCCAAGGGGTAATTTGCTAATATAGTAAGGTGGAGGGATACAGGTTCAACAGCCGTTCCATAGCAATGGAATCTGACATACTACATTGATTTGCTTCGAAGATAGAGTGGATTTGAAGATTGAACTATCCAAGCAATAACAGAAGGAGCCTAAAATCGACTGATGGGCAACCCCGGATTTCTTTAAGGGGAAACGCAAATTGAGCTGAGTTTTGAGTTTTCTGGGTTAGCACTCTAACCGAATACATATTGTCATCGACTCATTGGAGATTCACTTTATATTGGCAATAAGGCCATCACATTCTTTAACAGTTCAACTTCAGAAACACGAAAATGTAGGAAGGAAAGCGGTTTCATTGCCAAGTCCATTGCAGATACATCGAGCATCAGGGTCCATCACAGTAACAACTAATGACACAAGGCAGTATACACAAATCCATAGTTCTAAGATGTGGTCACAACGACCATGTTTCCACATTAAACTCCTCCTGGGTTTCACCCAACCCAAATTGGTCCAACGATGCCAGAAACAATACATTGACCCACATCAAAAATTTAGTGAACTAAAACAGAAAACTATCTTAGTACAAACTCAGGGAATACCAGAAATTAGAACTTAAAAGACAGAGACTTGATTGGTATGCTTTACAAATAGTGAAGATCAAAGAAGATATGGTAAGTATAAAGTATGATATAACTGTAATCAGTGAACTAAAACTAATTGATAACCGTCTGTAATTAGCTAGAGAGCACAAAAAGATAAATTAGCAAGAGAGCAGGAAGACTCCAAAATTGACTAATGCGAGTCCAGCTAGGTAACTACAGATGAATGCTCCCTTCTTTATGTCACCACCTCTATTTTACCTGCACAAAAGTGAAAGTAAATTAAAAATGTATAGCTAAGGCTGATGATCATTATTTGAATTAAGACATGTAGAATATCAACAATTGAACTAAAACATGTAGAATATGTACCCACCCAGGCATGATCATAATATAAATATTCTTGCACGGTAATAAATTACAGGACATACATAACTCGAAAGGTTGAGAATATGCACATCAAACTGAAGATTGGATTCTTCCCTCGAGTCTGATTTTCCCTTATGTTAAAGATTGGATTCTTGACTGGAATACTAACCCAGCAGGCTGGTCTAAAGATGAAGGAGAATAGAATGCTTTTTGTGCCTCTATCCCATGGCACATATCGTATGGAAAGCTAGATGTGAGAAGATCTTCAGAGGAACTCAACCTAATCCGGGAAACACCCATAATTTAGCTAAAGCTTATTGGCTATAACATGCTAAAAGCTAGAGCCCTACACAGCATGTTCGGGAGACCGACTTAGTTCTGGCAGTTTCTGCCGAATGATACCGTCGAACTTAATGTGGCTGTAAAATGGTATCAGGAGACTAATGTAGGCATTATAGCTATCATTCCCAGGAACTATCTGGGTTTGCAGGGAAGTCAAGACAAAAACAACAACTGCTCAGACTAAAGATGAGGTGGAGATGATGGGGACGATGGAGGCTATAGATTGGGGACCCTGTCTTGGACATCAGAATATTATCATGGAATCCAGCTGAGCAACAAAATGGAGTTTCATTGCACAATAAGCAGTAAAATGTAATTGTAGTCGATCAGTTCAATGGAAGGACCTCCCTAACAGTCAACATGTTTCGGCCATTGTACAATCAAGCCATTATACTCCTCCGCGTGATTCTAAACTCGGAAAGGCCATCATTGACATAAACGAGCAACAAAGACTCACATTGATTGCATTCAAGGATCGGATAACTCAAGGTCCATTTTGGCCATGAACTCCTGCAACAATTCCATCAATTTCTATTAACGGATTGGAGTTTCATGCAGCTCCTCAAACCACAGGGTGGTTGTCTTGAACTTAACGAGTCGGAAACTAGTTGGAACTATAATGCTTGGTATTGGGAACCTCACATTCCTAACTGCAATCAATCAGGTGAAAAATACTTACATACAGAATCTCTCAAGAACTCGGTTTACTGTTCGTCTGAAATATATATATATCAGACTTACAACGTGTTACAAGCCAAATTCCTACTAATCTGACCCACTATTCAGACCTCAGAGTCCTGCGTCTAAATAATAACAAAAAAGTCGGGAGTATACCAGACCAACTCAGCTCTCTTAAAAAGCTTTCCTGTCTTCGTCTCGGAAGCAACAATCTCACAGAAAAATACCACCCTGGGTAAGCAACCTGTCAATTCTACAGTTTTTCTCTCGCATTGAATAATCCTCAAGGGGGAATACCAGAAGAATTTGGTCAACTACTGAGGTCAGAAATCCTTCAAACATATGGTAATAAACTGTCTGGTTTGACTCCTTCCTCCATATACAACATCTCTTCTATCTCCTACCTCTCCATTTCTAAGAACCAAGTTCAAGGCCTACTTCGTCTTGACATAGGCTTCACACTTTCTAGCCTAGTAACTTTTGATGGAGTTCAAATAACTTCACGGGATGGGACCCATTCCAGAAAACTTCATCAAATATCCAAATACTTGATTTCTCAGACACCTGTCTCATAAGTGTAGTTTCAATAGACTTAGGGAGACTCGAGATCCTAATTACGCTTAGTAACTTGGACATCCTCATCTGTGGTTAACCGCACTTATCTGGAGTCTTAGGTGTAGAGGAAGGTTTGAAAAACGGCAATTTTTCGGAAAGTTTTGGTCTAGAGTACAATCATCCAGGAGGCACTTACCAGGATCAGTAGCCAACTTGTGGACTCAACTTGAAATATTAACAATAGGTGTGAACGTTATTCATGGTAGAATCCCAACAGGGATTGAGAACCTTGTTAATTTGACACTTTTAGGTTTGGAAGCAAATTTGCTTGGTAGTAGTATCCATGTTGGTATTATAAAACTATGATAGGTATATGCCTCTCAGCTGTACCCAGACCCGGTTATGAACTATATGTAACATTTTCTCCTTTGCTTATCAAAATAAAATAAAAAAACTACCATCCAAGTCATAAATAAGTGAGTAGAGTTTCTAAATGCCATACCATGTAAAGAAACGGGTCACTGAGAACTCTTCCGCACGATCTCTTGATTGCTGATCCTTTCAAGATGCTGCAAATCATCCATTATTCATTCATTATGATCACCCACTAGCAAGTTGCATGCAGTATTACGCTAGTTAAACATAAAACTATGAAACTGCAAATGCAGCTCCACCCTTTTTAAGCATAACATAAGACTGAAACTGCAATCTAGAACAAGGGCCATGGGTTTGACCAATGGACCCCTCTTAACAACCTATACATCAAATTTTGTAGGTGAAAGGTTCTAGTTCAAAATTCTTTTAGCAGAAATAGTTTTTGTTATAATCAACAAGATTTTGTTCTCATTTCTAGAACTACTAAAATATAATAGCTGCAAATTGCCAACATACAAGATTTTGTTCTCATTTTTGTTATACAAGTTTTTTTTTTTTTTTTAACTATTTTCCAACGAAACTGGTGTATGCATTTAAGCTTCATGCTACTTACCGTATCTAGGAGTGGGGGAACAAAATATATTGCCGCCACTGCACCACTAACTGCTCCCCAAGCTAGAGAAACTCTGGCGATATGCTGCCTTCTTTCTGATCTAACAATGCTTTGTAGAAGTGCATTAGTTTGAGCTCTTAAGCAATACGCCAACTGAAGGGTACTGGGCTGTGCCAAATGAAAATGAAAATGAAAATGAAAACCAGAATCAGAATCAAAATCAAAACATGCACAAAAGTTAAAAAGCTGCGTCTAGCTTTACCGTAGTTGAGGCAGAAGTTATGATCTCCCGGACAACTTTGGACGCCATGTCTAAATCTCACAATAACAACAGAAGCTCTATTAGGCAAATTAACGAACCCTTTGTATGCGACAACAAATAAACCTTACAAAACAGAAATAAAACGATAGAAACAGTAATTAACCACAACCCATTAAAATAATCATTCAGATATACACTTAGAAAGCGTCGAGACTTGCTCAAGTAACAGAGATTTGAAGATAAAAGGAGGAATTAAGAGGAAGAGTTTCGGAAAAGAAGAGAAGAAGATGATGAGATGGAGAGAGAGGAACAGCTACTACTAAATACTCAGTACTCACGTACAACTCGTGACTAACGCTATGAACTCATCTAACTAAAAGATGAAGGCCCCCTCCCAGGTACTCAACTAATTAAGGATAAAGGGCACCTCTAAGTGATCAGGGCTAACCACCAATGGTTCATGACTGTCAGACGTGGAATGAGCCCAAGAGCTAATTGGTCATGCAAGTTGGACAGAAGAAATCATTTGACATGAGGTGTAAGGCATTCTGGCCAAGGCTTCTGCATCTTTATTTTCAGTGCCCTTCTTATAGCAGACCTCATAGTCATAGCCTAGTAGCTTAAATAACACTTAAAGTTCAAACTAAATGGTTATTGTATATTTCATTCTCACGGATGAGGTGTAAATATATAGCGTGTTTAAGGGCGGAGGCAGAAAATCAACTGAGGAGAGGCAAAACACTTTAAGGGTAGGCAAAAGGCAACAAATGGGCTTGGAAGTGAGAGAGAAAGGCCTCTAACATGTAAAAATGGGCTTGGGAGCCAGCCGACGGGTGGTGGGTAACCGCCACCCTTTCCATGGGTTGTCTCGCTACATAGAGGCGTGTTATTTATCAAAAAAAAAAAAAAAAAAAAAAAGGCCCTCTACAAGCACTATTACAACCACTAATGAGTCAACAAGTAACAACTATCATTATTTACATTTTAATTTTTCAACACTCTCCCTCAAGATGGTGCATACATATCACAGATGCCCAAATTGACAAGTTGAATCGTTAAATATATTATTGGATACGACCTTGGTCAGAATATCTCGCAATTTGTTGTGTTGTACATTTAATGTATGGTATTTCGATAATGTTTTGTTCGAGTTTCTCATAGATGAATTCCTATCAATTTCCACATGCTTCTTTCGATCATGTTGCGCCAGATTCTCTGCAATTTTGATCACTGACTAGTTATCACAAAACAACTTCATAGGCTCCTCCATAAGCCTTTTTAACCATAAAAATTCACAAATGCCTTTCACCATTGCCCTGTATTCTGCTTCAACACAAGACAAGGAAACTACATGTTGTTTCTTAGATTTCCAAATCACTAGATTTCCCCTGACGAAGGTAACATACCCAAATGTCGTTCTTCTCCTATCATTTTTTTCCTCCCCAGTCTGAGTCATTGTAACCCAATACATCAAGATTTTCATTTTTTAAAAACATCAACCCTCTGCCTGGTGCGGACTTTAAATATGAGTGCATTCATGTGTTGTCGACCCGGATTATGCCTAAATCTGCTTACAACACTTACAACATATGCAATATCAGGTATTTTATGGGAAAGATAAATCAAACGGCCAACTAAACTATGGTATTGCCCCTTGTCAGCTGGTACTTGATCATAACACTCTTCAAGACCATGATTTTGTTCCATAGGAAACCCAATCGTCTGAAAACCCATCATACCGATTTTTTTTTAACAAGTCAATCACATATTTTCGCTGAGAAAAGAAAATTCTCTTTTCAGATCGTATAACTTGAATACCCAAGAAGTATTTAAATCAACCCAGATCCTTCATATCAAACTTAGAATATAAACAACTCTTCAGATTGCTCAGCTCTTCGGGGTCATTTCATGTTACCACCATATCATCTACATAGATAATAAGCGCGGTTAGATATTGTCACCCACTCTTTTTAGGAACAAGGTATGATCAGCGCTATTATGTGTATACCCAAATTTATTGATTGCTAGACGAAATCTACCAAACCAAGCTCTGAGAGACTGCTTCAAACCATATAAGGCCTTCTTTATCTTACAAACCCTTTGAACATCGCTCGGAGCATTATAACATGGAGGTAATGACATATAGATTTCTTATTGTAAATCGCCATGTAAAAATGCCTTTTCTACATCATATTGTTGTAGGGGACATCCTAGATTTGCTGCCAAAGATAATACTCGAATAATATTGATTTTAGCAACATGAGCAAACTACTTTTGCATCATAAAAATCATACAGTGAATAATCTAAGCAATTAAGTATATAATTTTTTCACATATAGTTTTTCCTGGTCCATCTATCCAGTTCATACTCGTAACCACGTCTATGAAGTCTTGATGAGGGTTTTTCTAAAGGAACTTTGTCTAGTCTTTAATCTTTGAGAAAAAATAACATTTTCGATTGCTACTGTTAGAGCACTGCTCGGTCGAACTCGCAAGCATTGAGGCAGCTCTGTAGACCATTTTGTAATTGTTGACTAACTGCTTCTTGATAGTCTACTATTTTCTTATTAAAAATAATAGAAAATGATACTAACCAATTGTTGATGAAATAAAAAACTTGTGAATGAATTATGATATACTAATGTATATACTAATGTATATACTAAAAATCCGGCCATTATCAGTACAAATTTATACTGAAACTGTGTATGACAAATGCAAATGGTGTCACCAATGTGTCTGAAAAGCATCGGATGCATGTCAAACAGGAACTAAGCCTCAGATTGAGAGCACTAAATATAGATCAAAATAAATCCAAAAGAATCGTTTTTTGGGGACCAGCCTTTTTTTGAGGGGACCATTGTTTTATAAGGCCATCTACCCTATACTTATAAGGAATTTCCTAAAGTGTAGACATTACTAATTTGCCCCCCTAACCCTAATTGAGATTATAACTAAACTAATAACTACCAAAATATAATTTAACCTAATCTAATCTATTAACAAAAAAATCAAAATCAGTTTTCTTTTTCTTCCTACCCTACCCTAGCCGCACAAACAGTTTTTGGGAGAGAAACAAATTTATTCTTCTTCCTTTCAACATCGTCTTCATTGATTAATCGTCGATTCATAAAATTTTCATAAATCGATTAATCAATCGACTATAAGAATGGTTCTTCAAAGAAAACCCCCACGACTTCAAGGAGAAGGTCTCGATTGGGACATCTAGCAAATCAGCCAAGTGATTTTGAGATTCATAAAGAAGTGGAACAGCCAAGTGAAGCCATAATCCAGTATAATAGACGCTTGAAGAATGTAGTGATCTACACTACAAATGGGTTTCAGGCAGCCGGTTTCTACCGAAGAAGATAAGGGAAGAAAAGAAGAAGAGAGAGAAAAGATTTTAGATTAATTTCTGATAGGTTCTCTTACAACCACACACACACAATAAAAGCAAAACACCTGATTCACTAGTGTACTAACACGCGTACACTTAACAACAGTTAATAACAACATTACATTTAACGGCTAGGACTCCTGAACTAAAGGCACCAGACGATGGGTAAAGGCAACCTCTCTTACTATCAATAACAAGGCAGGGATATGATAACTACCCTCTACTCAACCAGATCCATGTCCTCAAGGATCAGCCTTGGAAATTACTTCTTCATCAACATCCTATCTTCCCAAGTAGCTTCAGATTCTGTCATGCCTTCCCAGTGTACCAAAACTTGAGATACGACCTGTTGATTTTTTTTAATATCTCTAGTGGCTAGAACCTTCAGTGGTTTGACTTGCAATTGTCCCATTAAATCAGTTTGTGGGAGAGTAGTTCTGCACTGCCATCACATCAGCTCCTACTTTGGGCTTGAGTTGTGAGACATGGAAGGTGGAATGAATTCTACACCCAGCTGAAAGTTAAAGCTTGTAAGCCATAGTACCTATTCTTGCTAGCACTCGGTAGGGGCCAAAAAAAATTGCAACTAACTTGAGATTTCTTCTCAGCTGTACTGAAGTTTGCCTATAAGGTTGTAATCTCAAATACACCCAATCTCCTACAACAAAGGATCTCTCTCGCCTCTTCTTATCTCGCTTGTTGTTTGATTCTCGTGTTGGGCGACTTCAATGCTTCTTTCAAGACACCAGCCATATCTTGTCTTTGTTGTAAATAATCATCCATTGTTGCATGTATTCCCGCTTGAGAAGACAGAATCCAAACGTGGAGGAGCATAACCATATAATGCCTAAAATGGGGTGAGTTTTAAGCTTGTATGATATGAAGTATTAAACCGCCACTCAGCTAATGGTAACCAAGAGACCCATTTGGAAGTTTTAAAGCTAGTCATGCATCTGAGATAAGACTTTAGGCAGGCATTTACTCTTTCTGTCTGCCCATCTGATTGAGGATGGTATGAAGTACTCAAATGTAAGGAGGTACCAACCTTAGCAAATAGTACCTGCCAGAAATTGTTGATGAATACACTGTCTCTGTTTGAAACAATTGACTTGGGCATGCCATGTAGCTTGTAGATAGTGTCTAGGAACCTTTTGGCCATTGGAAAAGCTGTGTAAGGATGGCTGAGAGCAATGAAATGGCTATATTTTGTAAATCTGTCAACCACAACAAGAAACACTTCTCTACCTTCTAATTTGGGCAACCCTGTTATGAAATCCATGCTAATGTGTTCCCAAGCTTGATCTGGTATGAGTAATGGTTGGAGAAGTCCTACTGGAAGAGTGTTGAACCCCTTGTGTTTTTGGCAGATGTCACATTCTTTAACATAATTTATGAATTGGTTCTTCATTCCTACCCAATAGAAATACAGCTTTGCCTTTTGATAGCTTGCGTTCCTCCTGAATGTCCCCCAATAGTGGATGAGTGAATAACAACAAGTATCTTTCTCCTCATATCTCCAGTACTACCCACATATATTAGATTCTTATATCTTATTATGCCTTGTCGGGTAAGAGTAATGACCCATAGCTACTCCTTCCACCAATAACTCGGGGATTAATTTTTGAGCCAAGGTATCACTACTATAACTTTCTAAAATTTCTTGCAACCAAGCTGGTTGGATCTGACAAATAGCTTGACACATTGGAGTATCTTCTGTGACTACCCTTGAAAGGGCATCAACTACCACATTATCAGTTCCTTTCTTATATTTCAATTCATAAGTATACCCAAATAATTTTGCAAGCCATTTCTGTTGGAGCATTGAATGCACTCTCTGCTCCATGAAATACCTTATATTTTGATGATCAAAGTGTAAATTGTACACTTATTGCCCATCAAGTAAGTTATCCATTTATTGACTGCCATGACTACTGCCATCATTTCTTTTTCATATGTGGACATGGACAAAAATCTTGCACCCATGCCTTTGCTGAAGAAAGCTATCGGTCTTCTTTCTTGCATTAGAACAGCTCCCACTCCCAAATCACATGCATCAGTTGCCACTTCAAATGGTTTGGAAAAATCTGGAAGTATCAGCACTTGAGTTGTAGTAACAGCTTCCTTCAGTTATTCAAAAGCTACTTGTGCTGCTGCATTCCAATGAAAATTCTTCTTCTTGAGTAAGTCTCACAATGGCTTGAAAATAAGGCCATAGTTCTTGACAAAATTCATGTAATATCCTGTAAGGCCTAAGAATCCTCTAAGATCCCTTAAAGTGGTAGGTACATGCTATTTTACCATGCAGGCTATCTTCCGGGTCACCGCCACCCCATCACCAAATAAATAATTAATGTGCCCCATATATTCAATTTGGGATTGTCCAAAGGAGCACTTGCTAAGTTTAGCAAAGAGAGACTGCTCCTTGAGTATGTTGAAGGCAATAGATAAATTTTGGAGGTGAGTTTCCATGTCTGGACTGTAGATTAATATATCATCAAAGAATACCATAATAAACTTCCTCAAATATGGCTTGAAAATATCATTCATCAAGGCTTGAAAGCTTGTTGGTGCTTTGGTAAGGACAAATGGCATGACCAAAAAATCATAGTGCCCTTGGTGAGTTTTGAAAGAAGTCTTGTGGGTGTCTGGTGGATAGACTCTAATATGATGGTACCATGCTCTTAAATCAATCTTGGAGAACACTTTAGACTTCTTAAGTTCATCTAAAAGTTCATCAATGACTGGAATAAGATATATGTCCTTGATGGTGATGTCATTTAACCTTCTATAGTCTACACAAAACCTCCAGCTACCATCCTTCTTCTTAACTAAGAGTATGAGGGAGGAAAAGGGACTGTGACTAGGCCTTATCACTCCAGAACAAGCATTTCTTGTACTAACTTCTCAACCACCTCTTTCTGAATGTATGGAATTCTGTAAGGTCTTTAGTTGTGAGGAGAAGTTGATGGTTGAAGTGGAATATGGTGATCATGTGCTCTAGCAGGAGGTAGAGCAGTGGGTTCTTGGAATATGCTTTTAAATGAATCAAGAAGGGGTTGAAGTATGGTTGGTATTGTAGGTGTTGAATCATTACCAGTGATGGAGAATAGGTATCCCACCAACCCATGTTTGTGTTTCTTCAAGTACTTCTGACAAGACTCTTCTGTCATAATTAAGATACTGGCGGACTCAGCATTACCCTGTAAAATAACTTCCTTCCCATTCCTCTTAAAAGAAATAAGCATGTTTTTAAAATCAAAGTTAACTGAACTGAGTTCTCTCATCCAATCAACACCAAGTACCATATCACAACCTCCTAAGACTAAAACTCTCATATCAAACTTGAAGGAGTGGCCTTGCATCTGCCATTGTAGGTCTGGACATTTAGCATTGCTTACTAATTTGTTGCCATCAGCCACTGCAACTTGGAATACACCTGTGGGTTCTATGTAGCAACCACTTTTCCTAGTTATTTCAGGATCAATGAAGTTGTGTGTGCTTCCACTATCTATCAGAATGGTGAAATTTTTCTTATTCTTAATAGTTCCCAAAATCTTAATGGTGTTGTGGGTAACATTACACGACAATGCATGTCTTGAGATCTCTACTTCTTCCCCAGGCACCTCTTGTATAATGGGAGAGCTGGTAGGTGATTCATCTTCAGAAGTAGCAATTCCTTCATCATCTCCCACAAGCATGAATAATTGTTGTTTAATGCATTTATGGCCCTTGGAGTAGACTTCATCATAATTATAACAAAGTCCCTTCTCCCTTCTAGCTCTCATCTCAGCATAGGTGAGTCTCTTGATGGGTGGAAGCTTTGGAGTGGAGCTGGTGCTGCCTCTTGGAGATGGGAATTGAGGTTGTGGGGTAGACATTATACTTCTGTGAGATTGTGAAATGAACAGTGGTGGTAACTTGGTAGACCTAGCCTTCTTGGCTGTACTTTCCAAAAAAAAATCTTGCATTCTGGCCAAGTAAATAGCCTTGTCTAGGGTGGCTGGAGAAAATATTTGAACTGCTATTCTTACCTCATCCTTAAGCCCACTGATAAAACTAGAAGTGAAATATTCTTATGTCAGATGTCTATTCTTAGCTAACATTAAAGCTTTCAATTCCTCAAATACTTCTTGGTATTCTAATACAGTACTACCCACTTGACAAAGCTTGTTAAATTCCCCAACTATATCATCATGGCCTAACTCCTGGAATCGTAAGCATATAGCCTTTTGGAATACTTCCCAAACTAAGAATTCCTTGCCAATTTGATAATCTTGAAACCATATATCGGCCTTACCCTCTAAATACATAGCTGCTAAGTGAACTTTCTGTTCTACATCCATAGGATGTGGCGAAAGTATTTGGTACACTTTCTAAGCCAAGATCTAAGGTTGGTACCATCAAACTTAGGAAAATCAACCTTGAGTTTATGAGTATGGATGAAATTAGAGTTCTCACCAGAGTTACACTTAGGAGGTCCGTAAACAAAACCCGGTTGAATAGGGGTTTCGAACTCCACCTCCACCGGATGTTGAAGCTTTAGCTCTCATTCGTCCAAGGCTTTCAGTGCTTCTAATTTGAACATATCCATCATGTAGATAATAATATGGGCGAGGGTGCATTCATTTGAGTTTTGAGATATTGAATTTCTTTAGCCAACGTTTAGATCTGCTTGGTTAAAGTTTCAAACTCTGTTCTAGTCACCATGGTAATCAAGGTCACTCAGAATCGAGTGCTTTAATACCACTTGTAGTGATCTACACTACAAATGGGTTTCAGGCCTTCTGCCGGAGAAGATAAGGGAAGAAGAGACGAAGAGAGAAAGTATTTTAGATTAATTTCTGATAGGTTCTCTTACATCCACACACACACAATAAAAGCAAAACACCTGACCCACTAGTGTACTAAAACGCGTACACTTAACAGCAGTTAATAACATCATTACATTTAACAGCTAGGACTCCTGAACTAAAGGCACCAGACGATGGGTAAAGGCAACCTCTATCAATAACAAGGCAGGGACAAAGAACCCAGAAAACCGACATGGCAAAGATCCGCAAGTATTTTCAACCAAACCCATTACTTTTAATTTGATTTTGATTCGTTTAATTGCATAGAAATCATCAAAATATGGTTTAAATGGAAATTCTGGTGCCTTGTTCGGTTAGGGCCGAGTTTCCAAAACCCTAGTTTCTGAAAGGAAGAACACGATGAACACTTCGGTTCTATAGGATTCAAAACTAGGTCACCGAACTGCTTGCTTTGGTTGGTTCGCAAAGAAGGCTAAAACTTTCTTCTAACCGAACTTAAACAATTTTACAACAAACAAAAAAAAATTCAAATGTAACCGAACTGTGCTATTTTGCCCACTATGTTGAGTTCTCATATAACCAAACTTTTACAACTCTGTTCGGTTGGTTCGCATAAATTTTTAAAACTATATACTAACCGAACTCAACCCATATTACAAAAAAAAAATAAAAAAAAAATCCAATTTAACCGAACTGTGCAATTTTCCCCAGTATGTTGAGTTACGATTTAACCGAACTTTGCACACTATGTTCGGTTTGTTCGCAAAAAACCTTGACAAACCGAACTCTTTACTAATTGAAAACTTCTGGAGTTCGGTTTGTTCGCAAAAAAAATGGCAAACCGAACTCTTCCCTAATTACATGTATATGGAGGTCAGTTTGTTCGCGAAAAAACTGGACTAACCGAACTCTTCCCTGGAACACAATTTTTAAGAGTTGCCCTATTTTTCATGAACTTTTGCTACTGACCAAACCTTACTACGAGAACCCTTATGTTGCGTCTGATTTAGTCAATCATTTATTGGTTAAGCTAATATCTTTTGTTTTCTTGATTAGTGGCAAAGGAAAAAAATCCAATCAAGGATTAGTGGAAGATATGAGAACTCCCATGCCTCGAGGCAGAGTACACTTAGGTGTCGATAAGCGTGGAACCCAAAATGCTAAGTTTGGAGGTGGGTCATTAGGGTGTTTTCATCCAAGATGGTGTCAATAGAGATAATGTTGACAATGTAATCCAACAAGTTAATGAAGAGATTGTGGAAGAGATGGGCGATCAAGAACATAATCAAGGTGGAAGATGAACTCTCTGAATAAAAATGAGGAAATGAGGATGATAATGATGACAGTGAAGAAGATGAGCAAGATGGAGATAAGGATGGAGATAGTGAAGATGACGAATCAGAGGAGGACTCGGATGAAGATGAAGAAGAAGAGGAACAAGTAAAAATAATTCAAAAAAAAAACTAAAAAGACGCCTAAAAATCGTTGTGCTAGATATGCATACATTCCTAATGACAATTTGTGTTTTGCCAAAGAACCCAACTCATGGTACTCCAAGAGATGGAGGAGAGGTATTGATTGGCTACAAAAACTCATGGGCTGCCAAGATCTTTGCGACAAAGGTATTGAATCTTAACCATCAAGATTTTTTAGTCATTTTATTATATTTTGACATATATTTTTCTATATATATTAGTATATAAGATATGATGTTGTTTTTGTAGGATCATATAATGTTGTTCGTGTTTTGAAACGTCAAAAGAACAAGGTATGGAGTATATAGAATGAGTGTGATGAGGTCCGGTTGGCGGTATTTGATTGTGTACTATGGAACGGGATACAACATGCGCACCAAAAATTTAATATTGTCACTGTTTCTGCATTTACCGAGAGGGCTTATCCAGAGACGGATACCTTTCATCTACCGTTTGGAGAGATGTAAATAACCCGGATGATTGTTTTAGAATCACAACCCTACCAATTACTGGAACAAGTGTTCGAGATGGCTACGATCCCTCGATGAATTATGAACTTCTTGAAAAGTTGGTAGAAAAGTGTCTAGGATGGAGCGCTGACAAGGCACAATATGAGTTTAGACAAGCTGCAAAAGAGCCTAAGGAAGGTGATGAGTATAATGAGTTTGAGGAAGACCGCACATACAAGAAGAAGTTGAAAAAGATCCATTTCGGAATCTTGTTTGATGAGTTTTCAGGGACGAAAGATTTGGTTGCTCAAGGAAAGTTGTTGATGACAGGAGAAGATTAAGCACCATGTGACTCGCTTATTTGTTATATCAACTAGGAACCATTTTCTTCTCCGACACTTCAGGTCACGTGGTAAATGCTCATTACCTCCAGCTATTGGACCCCCTTAATGAGGTGAACAACTACTGTTGGGGCATTGAGGTTCTTTCATTCGTTCAAGCGGAGCTCAGAAAAGCTTCGAGGCTTAAGAGTATTTTTTTTAGGCTTATACACCCATGTTCAGGTACCCCTGTTAAATTATCCTTTGTGTGTTTCAAGATATAAGTGAATGAATGTGTATTGTTACTAATCATACTGCAAATGTATTATTTGTTGCTTCTTATCATAGGTTTGGGTGTACGACCACTTCCCTAAACTGCAATTGTCTCATGCTAAGACTCCTTGGATTTATGGGAAGCCTACAGCTGGTAAATACGAATTTTTGAACTCACATGACAATGGTAAGAATAAAAAGGTGTTGGAGTTGAGGGAGACATTGGATAATTTAACAGTGGAAGATGTGGTTTTCCATCCTTACACCATTCCATCAAATGAAGATGAGGAAGATGTTGAGGTTATTAATTTCTCACCTATCACTGGTTATAATGGATCGTTGTTTCATCCTGGTGGTTGTACAATGTATAATCCTAGAAGAGTATTGAGACAAATTTCTTGTGTCCAAAGTGTCCCACAAGAGGAAAACTTCAACTTCAAGGTGAAGCAGCGCGGAACTAAGAACACCGAAAATAATTTCTCACCAAAATACCATCCTGCTCCATCAGTGAACCACTGGAACAACTTTGGGAATTATCTTATTCCAGCTGAAGAGTGTCAAGATTCTTTTGATGAGCCAAATGCCGATGACGAGGGATATATGGAATGGTATGAAAAATTTTCTCATCCTCGTGTAATAAACATCGTCCAACAAGCCCGTGTTGATAAAGCAAAAGCGAAGGCAGTGGAGAAAGAGGCTCAGAAAATTATGAAGCATACCCCTACCTGTGGTGATGAGGCCTTGATCTTATGGAATTCGGCGGTAAGATATTTACTCTTATTTTTTGCTTTTCAAAATGTTATAAAATATTGAAAAATAATAGTTATTTATGCTTTTGATTGAAAAAAGGTGAAGGCAAGTGCTAAATTGTTGAAGAAAATGATGGCAAAAATACGGAGTGGAGAGCCGATGAACACTCGAGAACAAATAGACCTCTACAACCATTAGACTAATATTTTTTCACCTAACATTGTTGATCCAATCCGAGTTGATCCAATCCAGACCATGCCAGTGAAGAGGAGTCGCCGAGAAGGGGAAGGTTCAAGTCGGATGGTTGAACAACAAAGTAGTGGAGATGACACTCCTAGTGACGAAGGACGAGCTAAAGCTCCTAAACGCAAGAGTAGAAAAGTTTCGTAGTGGTTGTTGTCAATGAGTGATTGCAACAATTAGTACTTTGGTTTCTTATGTTTTGAAAACTTATTCTTTGATTTGGTACTTTGTTTTCTTATGTTTGGAAGACTTTTTTATTATGGGATTTGGTAGTTTGTTTCCTTATGTTTGGAAGACTTTTTTATTGTGGATTTGGTAGTTTGTTTTCTTATGTTCGTAAATAAATTTGTGGATTAGTAAATAAACTTCATAATTTGGTTTTTAATTTGTGTTTTAAGGGAGTAGTTCGGCTATTAGACTCATACTAGATTTTGTGCCCGTGCTACGCACCGGGCGGATCTGAAGACCATCCACAATCATTTTTTTTCTTTTAACCATATTTTTGATTTGGTGTCGTAGAAGTTCACCTCGCCCCGTCGTTTAGGATTTTTGATTTGGTGTGGCTCGGCTTCGCCTCGCCCCGTCGCTTAGGATTTTTGATTTGGTGTCGCGAGGCGAAGGATATTTGATTTGGTATAGCTCGGCTTCACCTCGCCCCCAATACATGCTTAAGATTTTTTATTTGGTGCACGTGCATTGCAAGGACCCAGATTAGTTGTCCCAAATCTAATTAAAGAAATACTCCCTCCGTCCCACCATTAGATGACCTACTTGGTCTAAGATCTTGTCCCATCATTAGTTGACCTATTTTACTAATCAAGGGGATATCTCTAAAACTACCCTTTTAATTGATTATCGGTATCATAAGTAATATGTATAATTTGATATTCATATTTATACTCGTTACGTAGATGTTTTAAAATGATTTTCAACGGTACAAAATTTACGAAAATCTATGGTATAGTTTGAGAGATAAATGATTTCTAAATTTTACAAATTACTATCCATAAGGGTATAGTTGTAAAAAATACTTAAAAACACTCATTTCATTCATTGCCTTAAGCATTGTGCAAACTTCAACTAGGTCATCTAATAGTGGGACGGAGGGAGTAAAGAAATTTTTGTTGTAATTGGTTACTTGTGGTCTCTGTATCTCTAATGCCAGTATAATCCTGGTGGATGAGTCCATAGAAAACTCATGCATAACTATGAAATGGAAAAACAATCTCATGAAGTTGACTTTAAATATAACTAATATTACATCAGTACGGTTAAAAGATTGTGTGATGATGAGCTTAAAGGTTATAGAATGACCAAGACTTCCCTATATTAGCTCTCTACGGATCAACATCATCCAAAAAAAAAAAAAAAAATTGAAATTTCGTAGATGCGTACACTCAAACACTACCACTCAAGAGCCCATTCCGGAAATGGTTGATTGAATTCCTGTGTGAACTCTACTTAATCCAATCTCAAATCATCTAGTCATGTCTTCTTCATTTTCTCTTATAATTTCTCATTTTGCACTCAATCTTATAATGTGTTACTCCTAAACGGACTTTCTCAGCAGAGCCAGGTGGGGGTTATGAGATAATTTCTCAAATTATCTTCGCAGGCTCCTCCTTCAAGTATAGGAGTAACACATTATAAGAAGAGAAAGAACCCATGGTAGATGGAAGTTGTCTTGAGTTATTATTGTGACTGGATGTATAAAAAGAACCCTTTGAAAATCAATTTAGCTCGACGGGGAAATTGGTGACTATTGAATTCGAGAGATATTACACCGACATGAGTGAAAAATCTGTCAACAAAGAAGAGAGGTAAAAGAATTGTAAAACCACAAAACCTTTTCGAATGTCCTTTAAACCATTAGTAGTAATGTTATTATCTGAGATAAACAAAAAAATGAGCATAAAATGACATCAACCGAGGGGGAAAAACAGGAACCTCCATGCAAAGGCACCTGGTACCATTGGCACGAATAAACGAAGGAAAATATTTGAGTCAAACAAATGGATTACAATTTCTATTTGCATCGAGAAATTATAGCGGCTGACTCTAGGAAATTTCCTACATCATAATTCCAACAGCCAATACTTAAACTTCGTAATTGATAAATCACCTAGTCCGATATACTAAAAGGAGCACAGGTACTTAGTAAAGAGTAGACCTACGGTACAAAGGGGATCAAAGACTCTTTGAGCTATCACCAAAATAACTTAAAATTACTTATCAACCATAGCACAACAAACTCTTTAAGCTATTTGAAAAACTATGGACAGTTTCTAAACTACAAAACTAATAGGACTAAATCGCGAAGCCATATCCAAGTACCATACCCGTATATATGCTATCAAGTTAAACCCCATAAGCGCAATTAAAGTTCAAATGTAATTAGTATTACTTGTTCTACCATTGTTCAAACCCATCAGCACTACTACTACTAAAGTGAGATAGGTAAACATACATAAAACTCCATGCAATAATGGAGAGCACAATAATTCCACATAAAAGAAAATAATAGTAACCAAGAACGCAAACTTACTCAGCCCCTAACATACCGTCGCGTCTTTGTTTTTCTAAAAGATATTGGGTTAGTGTTGATACATCTAATCATAGATGCTTCAAAAATCAATAATATTAGATGTATAAACACTAAACCAACTCGGTTAGGAGGCTTTACGAAGATATCTAAAGCCATGCTTTAAAATACTTACATGCAGTTAGTACAAAAAGATAACATGACAGAATATGAAACTCGTAACCCCATTATACTCACCGCTAGCTTTTCAACTCAAAGGTCAAGTATATACCTCTTAAATGATTATGTATAAGGCCCTAAATGTATAAAATGAAGTTGTATGAAAAATTATCTAACATCCTAACTTGAGTTTCTGATCCAGACCATGCCTGAGTTCCCTTGGTAGCACATGCGATAAGGTTGCCAATATTCGTTATTGTTGCCGACAGAATAGTTGGATAAAGAAAAAAAAATCAATCAATTGGGTGAGAATCAGGAGAAAGTGAAGCTAAAAAACATACCACCAGTTATGCTTTCTATGGTTGTTGGAGAATCAGGTATTAGACCACATATAACGGCACCCCGCAGTTCTCATGTATATCTGGAGTCCTTGGTTATTAGAACTTGATAAACCATGCACCAAGATGTTTATTTACCCTTGATAACATGACATGTTCCAGCATATAAATTAACAACAGACTGTTAGATTAGAATGGAAATACAACTACAAAAATCAACAGCTTGTGATCTCCTTAGCGTTACCATCTTCTTCATGTTTGTTAATTCATTTTCCAACAGCTTGTCATATTGAATGACCAAACACGCAGGAACAGAACTGTGAAAATTGCATCATAGCATCATCTATCTGTCACTTGAACATTAATCTATCTATCACTTGAACATTAATCCAATTCATGTATGCGTGACCTGCAGCTCAGAATGCATGACTAAATGGCCCATACTCATTCTCAGTTTGTACCAAAAAAATAATGTGTCTTCTCTGATCTTATTTTAGCTAAAGACAGACATGTTACGTTTTACTGGCACCACTTTCTAAATTCTAGTGAATCGTACCTGAGAAAGAATAATGGGACTATCCTGAGACTGCAACAACCTTTCGTTCTTCAGCATCTGTCCTATCTTCTGAGTGAATCCTTGCATTGCTTTCTACAAAAATAAGAAAAATAAAAGAAAATTACTAATATTTAAAAATGACCAGGAACAAACTATTTTTGTAACAAAAAATCTCATACATAACCACCTTTAAGGGCTCATTATTTGTTCTAATGATCCCTGGAACATACTTTAACCAAACAGGAAGCCAAGGAAATGAATCCATCAAATCCAATTACATTAAAAAAATACTAAAACGTCAAAAAAAATGAAGGAAATTTATCCAAAATTCCACTCTGCACAAACGTAAGGACCAATTCTAAGACGAACATAAAGTCCTGCATTTTGAATTGTTTTTATGAACTTAACCAAATCATATCTCCCCTCAAAGTAATACTGAAAGAAAGGAAGAAAAAAACCACACGCCACAAAGACATTAATCAGTAGAAACATAATTATTTCTTGAAGGAACCCATTAATCCAAAAAATGAATGAACACCTAGAAAAAGAAATGAAGGAAATTTACCTCAGTAGAAACATAATTATAAATCGAAGGAACCCATTAAAGACTGATCCCAAACAAAGTACATGAAAGAGACATATATTTACTGTTTTTCCGCAGCTAATCCACATATTTGATTCAATAGAAATTCCAAATTGTTCCTCTCTAACTCCAATACCATTGACGCCTATACATCTGCAAACACAAAGAATGGATCTTTCATTTGTTAGAAACTTCATCAAGCAAATTACAGGAAGATTCATATCAGAGAGCCTCAGTAAATTTTTTATTGTATATAGGAAAGACCTTTCCAGAATCGAATAAATTGGAGCTGCCAAGTATCGTTCGCATCTTCATGGGCCTTTTCTAGGAAATGGATCTCATTAAGCAATCAATCCACGGTATTAAAATGGTTTGAACGACATATATAAATAGTGTAAAGAACATGGCTATTAGAAATTTCATGGAACACAACACCTCGAATAAATAGGAAAGTAATAAAATTGCACTGTGACTCAACCTGAAACCAACCTAAATTGACTCACTTTTCTTAATTTTGGGAAAAACAGAAACCCTAGCTATCCCAAATCTTTACTAAAATTTGTAAATCAACTACTAATACTTCTTATCGTCATCACAACAAAAAACCCATCTTTTATTGATCAACATCGTCATCAATTTCACATAAAACTATCAATCAATTTGAAACCTAATTTAGCTTACCGTTTAATCCTCTTTCCAAGCTAAATCTTCTCCAGTAGCATATCCATATCTTGCAGATTTATCATCACCTGCGATACAAAAGGAAAAACAATCAATATGTAGAATGGAGAAGAACAAAGTAAAAACAGGCAGAGGTCTGGAAGCTGCGAAGAAAATACTTACTGTTCAAGATCAGAGAAGACACGGGCCAAATCGAAACACTAACTTTCTTCAATTTTTATCTCAGAAGCATAAAACCCTAATTATCTCAGAAGCATAAAACCCTAGAATAAACCAAATCATCAACGAACAATCATACAAAGTATATTAAATTGGTGATTGAAATATTATTTTATCTAATCAATACCACAATGAAAAATCAAGAGAGAAAAAATCGGAGGAGAACAAAGAAGTAAAGAGGTGAGAGATAGAGTGCGGCAGAGAAGAATGTTTGTTTGGGGTTAGAGGCAAAAGTTACTGGGGATAACGATCGATACCGTTTTTTCTTTTTTCTTTTATCCGCTTTTGTGCCGTTTTTTTCTACCGAAAAAGATATTTACTGTTACATTAATATAATTCAAGGAAAAGTGGAATAGAGAATTTTCAAGGGGGCGGTGACGCTCACCCAAGGGTGGGTATTCTCACCGCGCAATGCATGGCCTCGCATGGCTTAGGGCTTTAAAGGAGTTGATGTGTTTCATAACATTAAATTTTTTAAGAAACAATAAGGTAGTTTGGTTAATAGACCAAATATCGTAATGAACCGAACTATGTTGTCTCAAAGTTCGGTTTGTTCGCAAATTTGTAATATAACCGAACTCAGCAACAAAAAAAAATAGAATTACAAGAGTTGTATTTGGTTACTCAGTATAAAATGGCGGTGTAACCGAACTTCAATGTTCTGTTACACAAAAAAAAAAATGGCAGGTTACCGAACTTATGGGTTCCAAAACCAGCCTTAGTGTAATTAAAGTTCGGTTACACCGCCAAATTTTACCAGTAAACCGAATAAGACTTTGTAACTTTTGAAATTTTTTCTTTGTAAAGTTCAGTTACACAAGAATTCTCTAACCAACCGAACTTAGGGACATCCAAGTTCGGTTACACAAGCAAAAAATTCATGTAACCGAACTTAAACTTTCCAAAGCTTTAACCTGCTTGGAAACCATGGGAATAGAGCCGTTAAGACTGACTTTTTTTTTTGAAATGCAACAAAGTTCGGTTACTGGTAAAACATGGCGGGTTATCGAACTTCAATGTTGATTTTTGCAAAAAATGGTATGTAAAGAACCATGGGGTTCCAAAACCAGTCTAATTATTTGAAGTTCTAAGTTACTGCACAAATTTATTAGGAAACCGAACACATGAGTTCGATTACGTGCCATGTTTAAACAGTGTAACCGAATAAGACTCTCAGTAACCGATTTTGTGGTTTGTATGCTGGTTCGATTACATTGGATTTACTGAACTAACTGAACCAACCGAACTTAGCGACAAACAGTGCTTAGAATAAGACTCGTAACCCCGAACTCGAATCGTGTAGTTCGGTTTAGTCGCAAACTTTTCTGATGTAACCGAACATTTAGTTTTGAGATTAGAATGACACAAATATCAAATAACGGCTATTTTTATAGCCGTTATACACCTCAGCGGTATATATATGTGTCTCATAGTTAACATTTTGTTTCAAAATCTTCTAAAAATGGAAACTACTAGTCCTAAATTTACTCTAGATGAAGATCTTTCTCTTTGCAGAAACTACATACTATACAATCCAAAGAGGGGTGAAGAACGAAGAATGAATGGTATTATGAGTCAAAGTTATTGGGGGAAAATTCATGAGAAATTCTGCTCCGACACAACAAACCCTCATAACCGTGATCATATAGCTTTGTTCATTCGATTTGGAAAGATTAAAGATATAGTTGTGGAATTTATGTCTTTATTTCGTATTGTAAGGCGGTATCGAATTAGGGGTGAAACATTCGACGAAATCATTTTAACATCAAAAAATGAATGGCGAAGATGGAAGAGAAAGAATTTCAAATATGAAGATCATTTCCACATCCTTAAAGACCTTTTCATAACGCGTTTCGGATATTAAATGTTATGTAATATTATTTCGGCAATGTCAGTTCGTCAATGTCCTGTAATTTCATTTCCTAACCGAACTTCAGTCTTGTTGTCTCACTGTTCGGCGATGTTCTGTAATCTAAGTTCCTAACCGGAAAAAAACAAAATTTCCAAAAACATAATCTTTAATTCTTATTCTGATGTTCAAAGCATAACCCAAAAATAAAACCAAATTCCAAAAAAACACAATCGTTAATTCTTATGTTGATGTTCAAAGCATACTTAGTTTAATTAATGGTACATTTAATCATCCTCAAGGGAAGTTGAACCTTCGTGTATAATTTTTTCAGAATCCTTCAAAGATTTCCACATCTCCATGTTATGCTCATACATAATGCACCAACCCAACATTGTGTCAGGGTTAAATTCATGCCAATAAGAGTTTCCGCATATCGGAGGCAATGGACAATTGTCTTCTAACCAGGAGGCCTATAAAATAATTGTTTTTAATCAACGCAATCACCACTCTCTTGCGTTTAAGTGGCTCGACACATATGGTTGTTTTCGGAGTGTATGTAAAACAACATCGATTGCAATCACAAACAAGTTGGTAACATGATAATTTTATCGGGATAACCGGACTCGTTCGGTTGGTAAAGCAAGTTGACATGTAACCGAACAAATAACAAGTATAAAGTTCGGTTACCTTCCATTTTTAACTAGGTAACCGAATATCACTCTAAAACTTTTTATTTCTTTTGTTTGTTAAGTTCGGTTAGTTATGTTGTTGGGTTCAAGTTTTCGAAACAACCGAAATTATTACGTATAGTTCGGTTACTTATTGGTTGCGAACCAACAGAACTTTGTACACTAAGTCAAATATTATTTACGCTGATGATCCGCTAGCAAAAGAACCATCCAGTTTCATCACTTATGAAGATTTGTAACGCCTCTTGGAGAACCGTGAAAAAGATAAGACATCCTTTGTCCATCGTCACCAACCTCCATACCCTGTTGCTACGCAAAGGATTCCTTTTCCAAGAGGTTATACCTCTTCAAAGTTCACTCTATATGATGGAACAGGCAATGCTCGAGAGCATGTTTCTCAGTTTCTGTAATCATTGGGCGAACATGAGCACAACCATGTCGTCCGTCTGAAAGAATTTTCAAATTCCGTACTAGTTCAAATTGCGTATTAGTTCGGTAACATGTATGTTAACCGAACTTCTTAAAACCTCCATTAATAGCGAGTTCGGTAACCTGCGTGTTTGGAAAAAGTAACCGAACTACACTTTCAGATGAGTTCGGTTACCTTTTATTCACACAAGGTAACCGAACAAGCTCAAATCTACTTCACAAATTTATATTTTTTTGGAAAATTTGGAGCAATTCAACCAACATTATCTAAGTTTGAAGCATACCTGGGTACCCAAATACTCTTCCTCCGGTTGTGGTTGGTAAAATCCATCGTTTTCATCTTGAGATTGGTTTTGGGGAAGAATACAATCACCATCTAAGAAATAACTCATATCCGGATCATTGTGAAGATTGACAAATACTCTAGAGAGGAAGGAGATGAAGATTCAGATGAGCTATCATCAATTGAATCATCACTTGAATACTCTAGCTTAGTGAACTCAAAAAAAAAAATTCCATGTTTTTCTTCTTCATCTTCTCTAACTTTACTCTCTCAATAATTATATATTTTTTTTAAAATCTGATTTTTTAATCTCAATTCTGTTTTAAAATCATTTCACTAATATTAACACTAACTAATCATTACCCAAAAATAATCAAGAGGGTAATTTAGGTATTATAATAAATATCTAGATATGGGGTGATCTAGATTTACTTCTAATGTCTTACCCAAAATAAAAGAATAGTCCCCAAAAAAAGGCTGATCCCAAAAAAAATGTGGATCATCCAAAATTACCAGGTGGCCCATGATTATTCGGCCGGACTCGCAACATCCCAAAAAAAGAGTTCATCATTTCTAAATTTAGAGCCGAGACAAGAGTATCATGACCTGCTGCATCTGAATGTCCTTTTTGTCCGCCTTGGAGGATCCTAAATAGAAGTGTCCGTGCTATACAGTTCACGAGTTGATTTTGATAGCAATATGCGCTGTGGGCCTGTGGCATCGTCTACTATCATTTTGGGCCGTGACATCTCAGCCCACCATTTTATAGTTTGAGACAAACTGACAAAATGGTAAAACTAGCCAGATTGTTCTCCTGAGCTTCTCACTGTCAGAGTGAAATGGCTATCGGAGTAACCAACACTAACCGAGATACACGAAGAACCATGCTAAAAGAAAGGAAAAAGAAAATGAAAGAAATTATATTGAATTGAAGGGGGAAAAAGAGTTGTCGTTCTGATTTCTATCAAAACTGTTATTTGCAACTCAATTTAGAAACTGCATCAAGACTTGTCAACAAAAGCCGACTCTGCGAGCTCAACGGCTCGTACTAGACCAGCGGCTTTGTTTTCGCATTCACGCTGTTCATCATCAGGATTACTATCAGCTACAATACCAGCACCAGCCTGCAGATGAGCAACCCATTCCCGTCGTCTGTTCACATTCTTGTATGAGTACATAGTGTCATAATGATTTCCTGTTGGGAATACAATGGTGCGCAAAGCAAGTGCAATGTCCATGTCGCCCGACAAAGACACACTCCCAAATCCACCGCTGTATGGGCCTCGCCTTGTAACTTCTAATTCGTCAATCAACTCCATGGCTTTCACCTGTTTTATATGATGAGTTAACAACTGAACGGAGACGAAGAAGAAAATCATTGAAGAAAAATCTAACTGTCAACTGTTGGATATTATTGGTAAGAAGGGCAACATACTAAATAATATTATAATAACCTCTAGTTATCTTTCCCATTCTTGTTTCATGGCCATAAGTTTAATCTTTGAAAAGAAGTTTTTAATTGTAGGACGAAAAGCACCCATGTGAACACTATTGATATAAGAAAAATGGTAGGAGAAGAGATTAAACCTTGGGTGCCCCACTAACTGTTCCAACTGGCAATGCAGCACGTAAAGCATCCCAACAAGTAAGATCATCAAGTAATTCTCCAGTAACCTACATGAGGTAATCAGCATCAGTTATATACATATATACAAGGAGTTTGATACAGCTTAATTTCACTAGCTTACCAAAATACTGGAGACTAAGAAACGGAAAAAAAAAAAGGAATCTTTTTTTTCCACATAGTCATTTATCGATGCAGAATTCAGATTAAAGCGCAAAAGATAAGTCCATAGTTGAGCCTGTTGTTATAAATTGAATGAACATTTTATAATGGGTGGAGAGATTCTCACTGTGGAGCTAATGTGCATGACATGGGAATATCTTTCAACATTCATTAATTTTTCCACTTTCACAGAACCGGGTTTAGAAACCTGCAGGAGAAATAAGACCATTAAATTGTCTGAAAATACATTGCACACCAGTGCATCAGATATATAAAGTGTTGACAGATACGGCGATTGACGTTAAACCAGAGAATGTGAAGGAATAAGAAATGTCACCTTTCCTACATCATTCCTTCCCAAATCAACAAGCATAATGTGCTCAGCACATTGCTTTTCATCAGCAAGCAGCTGCTTCTCCGCCATCTTATCTTCTTCCTCCGTCCTTCCTCTTCTAATTGTTCCAGCAAGTGGTCGGTTAACTATCTGCCCCTGTCAACAGAAAATAACTTAATTGTTACCAAGTGATGGCCATGGACACAACAGTATCAGTGTAGGCTAATATCAATGCTTAATCTCTAACTTTCTTTATATAACTTTTTAATGCTGATCCTAGAACTTGGATAATAAAACTGTTATTGGTAAAATGGTGTAGTAGAGTTGCTAAGAATATTAAAGCACCAACTGTGCCAGAAATAACAATTTCAGGTTACCTTTTTCACTCGGGTAAGAATCTCTGGGCTTGACGCAACAAGGATGCATCCTCTAGCCTGATGAAGACGGCAACATGGAGCTCAGTCAATCTTAACTATTCAAGGAAGGAAGATCTACTGGAAGTATGGAAAAACTGATGGTAAGATAAATACCTGTAAATAAGTCATGTAAGGACTTGGGTTCACAACCCTCAGTGCTCTATATACTTCAAATGGATCAGCAAAAGTTCGGCGTTCAAAACGTTGGCTTAGCACAATCTGGAAAATATCACCAGCCAATATATGTTCCTTCGCCTCAAGCACAGCTTTCTTATATGTTTCACTTGACATCGTCGATGTCTTTAATGGAGAACCAAAAGGGGAGTTTGTATGTTCACAGACCCCGCAGCTAACCTCGGTCTAATGAAAAATCAAATCATTTATAGTAGGAGAATATTTGAAGGTAGCAACTGTAAAGACAGGTATAGAAAAAAATACAAGTGGTTGGAGATGATCAACTCACGTGTCAATATCATGTACTGTAGATGTTAAAATGTCAAGTTTGGTCATTCCATCCTCATAAGCCTCTTGAACTGAAGAATACCGATCTAGACGCACCCAGTGAATCACGTATACTCTCTGTATGAGAAGGCAAATGAAACCACTTACGTGAATAAATTTAAGAAGCCCATGTGTATATTGGAAGCAAACAGTAAGCATACCCATAAGCTACTCAGTTTCTCAAGAGTCAACCTATGCACCTCATTTTCAATAGCTTAGGTGAGAACCAAACCGGTACATATGTCAAAACTCAATGATATTCTCTTAAGATGCCAAAATGTTGTACTCGTTACAATACCTTTTCTACATGATCAAACACAATCACATCATCATAGAAACCTAAATGAAGATCTGCAAGGTTCCTATCATCCTTCGGTGCAGCTGAGAAAGGAAGCTTCTTACTCTCTGCATACCGCACTGTATCATAAGAGAAATAACCTACCCATCCACCTGTTCAAGACAGCATTTAACTTCTTTAATACATACAGGAGACAACAAATTTTTAAAAGTTAACAATTCGAAGATTGAAGTTAAGCGAAACAAGTAGTTGGTAATCATGCAATGTGCTACAAACATATAATGGCAAGTATTAATAAGCTATGAAGTTGTTGCCTGCGGTAAAAAAATAGATAAGGCCACAAGTATATCCAAGGATCTGAAATAGCAAGAAAAAGTTGCATGAGGTCTTACATAGACATTATCATTGTTGACAATTCTATACTACATCTCCAAGTGAGTTTGTTACGGGAAAATGAACGAAGATGGAAGATGTGTTGTAAGGATAAGGAAATACTGACATGGATAAGCTTTAAAACTCCGGCATACAAAGTAAGAAATTGATTACTCAAACATAAAGTAGAGATGGCTAAAAAAATCGACAAACGAAGAAAAGTCACGCGAGATGATTTTTAAAGGCATATCAAAGACCTGAGATGACAACGTTGTTGTGTGCTTAAGTTCTTGCCGCATTATCTCCACCCACATTTATTTACCAACCCATTTAGGATAAATGCACGTGTAGAAAATGCAGATTAGGAAAATCGACCAGCAACAGAAATAGACCCGACAACTGTGTATCACCATGCTGCTTTAAATTAAAACTATTACTCGAGTAGAAACAATTATTGCGTTTCTTGTCGGATTGAAACAAACCAACTTGTGTTTCGAAAATTCGTTGAACAAAAAATAAGAAATACTTCCTAAGCAAAACAAACTCGAATCCAAGTACCTTTCCAGAATCACAATAATAAAAAAACAATCCACAATTTAAGAAAGTCATATCTTTATATTATCAAATCAAGTAGTAGTAGAATTACCACAAAACGCATCGGGCAACTCATTAATAAGCTGTGGAGTCAGTCCTTCCATTAACCTTCTAGGTATCACCATAGGATCTTCAACAACTTCTTCAGTCCTATGCCCCTTTTCATGATCCAATATTGTCACTACATTTTCTTTAGCTATAACTTCCATGCTTGGTTGTGCACCAACCACACTATACCTACCCTATAATTAACACAATCAACAAGCCAAAAACCTTATCACCAAAGAAAAAAAAATCATAAGCTCTCAAATGTAAACAAAAAAAAAAAAAACTTACAACATTAGAAGCTCGAACACCTTGTTCAACCGATTCAAACAGAAAACTCGGCGCGTCTCTATCGTCTTCTTTAACCAAACACCGATAAGCAAGTACCGGCGTTAAATGATCGGAAAATATGCATTTGAACAACGGAATCAAGTTTCCATTCTCAGATGCTTCTTTGAACTTCACCTCATCATTCACTACAGAATAAGAAAAAACAAAATTAAGAAAATCCAACAGATATTACCACACCTCGTTTACATCACCCAAGTAGAATCAGAAACACAGAAAAAGAGGAAGAATCAATTACCTAAAGATGAAGGAGGAGGCGAAGTAGCGCAACATTTCAAAGATTGAAAACAAGCGGGAGAATTCAAGAAACTCAGCGAATTCGATGATAGATTTCGTCTTCTGCCATTACAAAATGTCGGAGGATGGAATCGAATAGACGAAGGAGATATACTTCGAGAAACTGCTAATTTCTCCATTAGGTTTTTCAGAGGGTAAAGAGGAAGACGAAGAAGAACACAGCAGCGAATTTGTTTTAATTTTGTATTTTCTCAGGAGGAGTGAACTTCTACTAACGGATGATTTTTTTCGTTTTGGTTTTTTATAATTGGAAGAAGTGTATCTAAGATGCAAGGTGGGGGGTCCACTAACAATAAATTCTGTTGATGCCAAAAATACCCTCCTCAAAAAGGGAAAATTGAATTAAAAGAAGTTTCCTTCTTTGTTTACAACGAAAGATTCTGTTTAGCAGTGATTATTTGCATGCAGGCAATCTGGTCTCTTTTTGCTAATATACCTTTCACAAACATTTGCAGCGTCACAATGTAAATTGCGGTTGAGCGAAATGCAAATGAGTTCGGATACACATTTTAAATGCAAGTTGTTTTTTTAGAAAATGAAAAAACATTAGCTACTTTTGATTTCCTTTTTAGGTTTTGTTTTTTTTATTTGTTTCGGACGACCCGAATATTTTGATGGATACGTAATTGTTGATTATGCGACCAATTTCACCGTGTACCGATAACGATGTTTGACGCTTCTTTAAAGTTTTCGTTGTTGTTGTTAGAACGGTAACTGTATTTATCTTCTCGTTAATTCTGATATTCATTCAATTCAACGTATCTTGGAGCATCTCAACAAACATATACAAATAATGACCTTAAATGCCTACTAACCTGCAATACAAAGTCACTAAGAATTAATTATGGTGTTGCCTAATTAGTAGTATATGAATTATGACAATTTTTACAAGTGGCAGCACACTAGGCTTCGGGTTGAGAATTGATTGTTTTGGTTATTAATGAATATATGGTGGTGATTTGTACTTAGAAGTTAAAACTAGCCAAAGTTGATCAGTTGCAACAAAAGGATAGTTCATTGGTCCCCACGGGACTTCAAGTCTTATGAGATTTGATCCATAAAGTTGGAGATAATTTTCCCCGGTCATTAGGGGCGACCCCAAAAAAATTAGGAGCGACACAAACTGACAAAATAGGTTGATTCATAATCGGTAGTTTAGAAGAAAAAAATTATCTACCGATTGTGTGGTCAATATCGGATTTCGGTGAATATTGGTCGAGTACCGAGACACGATATTTCGGTGAATACCGGTGAAATATCGGCCAATACCGGCAATATCGGCATCTCGGTGAAACACCGAAACCGATATTATCGGCGGTATCTCGGCCATCTCGGCCGAGATTAACTACATTGATTGTGACTTTGTTCTTCTCTTCCTAGTTTTGTTTTGAAATAATTAAATTTGGGGCTACTACCATAATCGGTAGGCAATAAACATCATCAAACTACCGATTGTACAATCGGTAGGCAATAAACATCATCAAACTACCGATTGTGAAAACAAAAAAATCCAAAATTCCATGGTTTTTGAAAAATTCGAATTTTGGGCTACTACCATAATCGGTAGGCAATAAACATCATGAAACTACCAATTGTGAAAACAAAGAAATCTAAAATTCCTATTGGTTTTTGAAAATTTCGAATTTTGGGCTACTACCATAATCGGGAGGCAATAAACATCATGAAATTACCGATTGTACAATTGGTAGGCAATAAACATCATGAAACTACCGATTGTGAAAACAAAGAAATCTAAAATTCCTATTGGTTTTTGAAAATTTCGAATTTGGGGCTACTACCATAATCGGGAGGCAATAAACATCAAGAAACTACCGATTGTATAATCGGTAGGCAATAAACATCATGAAACTACCGATTGTGAAAACAAAGAAATATAAAATTCCTATTGGTTTTTGAAAATTTCGAATTTGGGGCTACTACCATAATCGGGAGGCAATAAACATCATGAAATTACCGATTGTACAATTGGTAGGCAATAAACATCAGGAAACTACCGATTGTGAAAACAAAGAA